>JBBIGC010000082.1:29001747-29014031 GCA_037576955.1 Lepidarchus adonis
AGTAATATGTGTCATTCTCCATTCAAATGAATGGACCCTTCGGGTCCATTCATTTGAATAGGAGAAGGCACATAATAAAGTAACCAGTTGAATTTTAGCTTAAGTAGATTTAGAATTTTGTCTTTCGCAGTTGTGCATTAAAAGAATGGGGTATTGTTGCGGCACATAAAAAACATTGTTAGTTTGTAAAGATTGAAGCTTTATGCTGGCAGGTGAAGTGCTCAGTTTTTGTTAGACTACTCCACAAGAGCTCTTGTATCATTCAGCTACTATACTGTCTGACAATTGCTCAAAAAGCTTTGTGCCTTCTTTAATATGGGTTATGCCAACACAAAGGGCCACACCCACAAACAGGAACACTGTGGGGCCACAATCCCCCCAGGTTTCATGTGTATTGCTGTAGTGTAAGTGTAGGATTTGTCAACCAAAGTTGCTGAAAAAAATGAAAAATAGTAAACCTATATGACCTTTGGGTGGTTATATAAGACTGAGGTAATTCAGATAAATGTAGCATGAGATTGTGTGCTAGTACTGTAAAAGAGCTGCAGACATTACTGGTAGAAAGGTTTTTAATCTTTTATCTACGCTAGAAACCAGTCCCAGCAGTTTTGAACTGAGCTACATCCTTTAAAAGGATAGTTCCCCCAGTGCTAACACAGAACAGCTTAGCATGATTTCATGCACATAATGCTAGTTGAGCTAATGCTAACTAATTTATTTGCTTTACCATTTTCAGCTGAACTGCAATTTTGCTTCGATTTGTGAGCTTTTCTGGCTCATGTCCAGTTCTCCTAAACAGACTTGGGGGATATTGCCAAGAGTCCCGCTTGCCCTCGGGTTAGAGCCATAATTTAGCATCCAGCTAGTCCTCATGCCATAAATAATGTGCATTGAATAAGCCCTCTCTTCCCATCTATGAGACAAAAACATTGTAAATATTTCATGGTAAATGTTTCTACTTGCACAAAGATACAAGCCGCCCAGTAGCTCAGATGTACAGAAATCTCTTCAGACAAATATATCTTTTCCAGTCCATTTTAGCTTCAGGGCTTTAATTGACTTTAATCAAACATTCACTAGCTCTGATGTCTCTTTTTTGTTTTAGAATGGAAATATTGTATTTTTTCAGAGCTTGTTTCCATGGATATGCGCTGCTATAAGGGAATGCACAAGCATGAATGCAGGCCTACTAATGGAAGTGACGTCAGAAGAATCGCTACTACAAGAAGTTACATCTGGTCATTGGCAAAATGGCCACATTCACATTAGTGTAGCAATGAAGGTTCAAGCATGAATTGTATTACACTCACCTGCCACTTTATTAGGTACATCTTGTTGTTGGACCCTACCCTTGCCTTCAGAACAGCCTTCATTCTTTGTGCCATAGATTCTTCAAAGTGCTGGAAACATTCCTCAGAGATTTTGTTCCATATTGACACGACAGCATCAAACAGTTGCTGCTGCACATCCACGATGCGAATCTCCCGTTCCACCATAGGTTCTATTCTGGATTGAGATCTGCTGCTTGTGGAGGCCGTTGGAGAGGGCTGTCATGAAGGGATGGACATGGTCAGAAGCAGTATTCAGGCTGTGTTGACACGAGGCAAGATGGCTCCATGCTTTGATGTTGTTTTTGCCAAATTCTGACCCTACCATCTGAATGTTGCAGTTTGAGAAATCGAAACTCATCAGACCAGGCAGCGTTTTTCCAATCTTGCATTGTCTGATTTCAGTGAGCCTGTGCAAACTGTAACCTCAGGTTCCTGTTTTTAGCTGACAGGAGCAGCACCTGGTTTGGACTTATGCTGTTGTAGCCCATCTGCTTCAAGTCTGGACATGTTGTGTGTTTAGAGATGCTATTCTTTATAGCTTGGTTGTAAGAAGTAGTTATTCAAGCTACTGTTGCCAGTCTGCTTATTCTCCTCTGACCTCTGTTATCAACAAAGCATTTTTGTCCACGCAACTGGAAATTATCTGTATCTTACCATTCTCTGAAAACCATAGCAATGGTTGTGTGTGAAAATACTCAGACCAGCCCTTCATTCACTATCAAACATGCCATATTCAAAGTCACTTAAATCCCATTTCTTCCCCATTCCGATACTAAATTTGAACTTCAGCAACTTTTTGAACTTTGTCTGATTAACTATTAGTGTTAACAAGCAATTGAACAGGTGTACCTAATAAAGTGGCAGGTGTGTGTATATAGTCAAAGAAATGTAATGACAGCCCATGCCTGTAACCTCAATAAGAGTTAATTGCAATGTTTCTTTCACAGTTTAGAATTAATTTTACAGAACATTAGGGTTAACAACAGAGGAGAACACTCAGGACCTTCTATGCCTAGATTCCCAGGAACTAAAATGTTTAGTTTGTTTTCATCTTCACTTAGTTTGAGTTGAAATGATAGAGGCAATATTCTTGGAGCCCAATGAGATTTTCTATACAGATATCAGATACAGTTTGTGCCTGACAGCAAACAGTCTCTGTGCTCTGGAGTCTAAAAACTCAGTCTTCCTACAAACATGCCAATCCAATTCCATTTCCACCCGCTGAACATAGCAATACTAATGTGTTTCAATTATTATGGCCTAAACTGAAGGCTTAGCTCTAACAGTTGTGGTTTCTCTTGTTCTATAGAGTCTTATGTAAATGTTTGGCCACTCCTTGATAAATAAACAATGTTTTTTGATGAATAGTTACTCTTATGCTATAAATTGAACCAAAAAAAAAAAATATTATGGCACTGTGCAAAAGTTTGGGCACCATAACAGTTCCAAACTTCCAAATTATCAGACCTTAATAAGCTCATTAGATCAGATGCATGGAATACTCTGACTCTTCAAACCTTGTGCACACACTTGTGGACACTCAAGAACCATGGGTTCCTCTAAGCAGTTGTGTAAGACTCTGAAAATGAAAGTTATTGATGCCCACAATGCAGGAGAAGCTACAAGAAGCCAGCAAAGCGTTGTCAGCTTGCAGTTTCCACAGCGAGAAATGTAATTAAGAGATGGCAGTTCAGGGGAACTGTGGAGAGAACTGCTCGAATGCTGGCCAAAATCAAAATACCCATTTGACTGCAAAAAACCTGAAGGAAGAATTTCATGAAATGATCACCTTGCCAACCATTAAGCATGGAGGTGGATCTGTCATGCTTTCGGCTTGTGTTGCAGACAGTGGCACAGGAAGAATGGGAGAAAATCCTAAGTACACGAACTGAAAGACTTTTAGCTCTAAACTTCATTTGAAGCTGTGAAATCTGCCAGAGGAGGTGCTACTAAGTACTGATTTTGTTGGGTGCACAAAGGTTTGTAGAGTGCCACAATAATGTCTTTATATTTTATCTTTGTTCAATTTTAATGATAATTAGAATTAATAAAAAACTTATGTCTCACATTTGTTGCTTTAGATATTGTAATAGGCCCATAATCAAGGAACTGTTCTGTTTATGAAATAAAATATGTACAGGAAAACATTTCGACACATTATGTATTGATAAGAGATACCACAGAATATTTTCAGATTTCAAAAAGACATTTTGTAATGGCTGTTGACCATATAACTAAGATTAAAAATATTAAAATGTATATAAAATCACATTTATAAAATATATATAAATAACAAAATGATATAATTGTTCATGTAGAAAGTTTATGTCTGGTTTTCAGGGGTTAGCTTCATTGCTTAACACCTCAACAGGAAGCTTGAAGTGCATTTCCTGTATGCATCACTTCAAAATAAAAGCCTTTTTATTTATTCGCCACTCCACGTAGTACCATTGTTTTCATGTGAAGAATGATTCTCTCAGGATCAATAATATCAATGTTTCATTGCATTTGGCTCATTTCTTGAGTTACATTTTAATACGCTAATGAGAGCCCCCTGCTAGCTCCCGCTCCTTCTTAGCCACGTTCAGCATTTTCGGGTGATGGATTCAGTTCTCCGTCATTCTCTGGGAGATAAGTGCTCAGCAGGTCCCTGGATTTCTCCTGCATTGGCTCCTTTGGAGCAGTTCTGCTTCAGGGCCAAAGAGGACGAGTATAAAACATGACAGTATTGGCAGGTCCCCAGATAGGGAAGCGGCAGGCGTTCACGGGGCGCTAGGATTCATAATAGCCCTCTGTGCTTCTATCAAACCCACACTGAGTGCTTGTGACACATGAAACTGCCGCTGCACGATGAGAAATAACCTGTGTCTGCTTCCATCTGGGCTTCAAAAGATTTAAGCCCCTGTCCCAGGATCGGGGCAGACTGCTCCAGCCATGAGGAGGGGAGCACGTATTGGGAGGTCGGATTTGTAATTCAAATCCATTGTTTGATCAATTACAGCCCCACAAGTCGACGCAGTGCGGTGGGTTCATGGATGGATGAATATGACCGTGCACCACCAAGGTGCTTCAGGTGAAACGGAAGGTAACTAGTGTCTAATGTCGACCTCAAAACTGCAGGAACGTTTGTCCGATTCCCATGCATCCATTTTTACATGTTAGAATTAGGCGCAAGCAGAAGCACACAAGCCCCGCCCCCTTTTCCTCAGGGACCATTCAGATCATTCTACTGTTAACGTCTCGAGTGACCTGATTGTATGCAGCCGCCATTTCTATTGGTCTACAATTGAGTTTCAAAAGGTTTTAAATTCACATCAGAATCACAATCAGCGTTTGGTTTTTGGGGAAAATGTCCCATGAGTCCTTGTCCAGTTTGCGAGTATTTCATTGTCCCATATGGGGAATTTACTCTCTGTGTTTTACCCTCCTAAAGAGTGAACACACACCCGCCACTGTGGTGGTGCCCAGGGAGCACTAGAGGGTTGGGTTCCTGGAATTAAACCCATGACCCTTTAATCACAACCCACTTCTCTAACCACGCCCCCATTGCCAAAATTTCTTTAAAATTAAACATTTCAGTCATGGTGTTCTTGGATTTCCTGTGTAATTTTAAAGGTGTGTCCAACTTCCTAGGTCCTCCAATCACTGCTTAGCAACGCCTGCCAGCGGCCATTGTCACTTTCATGCAGGCCTTGCTGTTAGAGTAGTAGAGTGTTTTGTTTTCTTTTTGGCTTTCATGGGCCAAAGGCTCAACATTACACCTTATTTTGTTAAACATGATCATGATGCCCTGTCTCTCTAGAAAAGACATATTTGT
Source organism: Lepidarchus adonis (assembly GCA_037576955.1). NCBI lineage: Eukaryota > Metazoa > Chordata > Actinopteri > Characiformes > Lepidarchidae > Lepidarchus > Lepidarchus adonis. The sequence goes on from JBBIGC010000082.1 coordinate 29,006,896, forward strand.
AAAATATTATTTAAACCGTTACGGTTAATGGACGAGACGTTCGGATCATCACCTTTCAAAGGGCTGTGGCGTCGCACTGGGTCTCCTGGTTGAAAAGAAAAACGCAATCCCTCATACTTCATTTCATAACGTCTATTTTCTCATTAATTCCTGATTAATTTTCATTTCCTTTCATGAGGGCAGTGGGCTGTGTCTGCATTCTCACAAGAAAGAGTCAGCAAGTCTCTCTGAAGGGGAAACTCTCTCTCTCTCTCTTTCTCTCTCTCAGTAAGCACCTCACTCGCCCGTTTCTCTCGGCGGGGTTGGATTCAGGTGTACAGTGTGGAACAATGACTGTGGCTTTACCCCGATTAGGAGGCGTCCCATGAGAGCAGGGAGAGGTGTGCCCCCCACTCCCCCAACGCAATTAACTCGAGCTCTATTTTAATGAGGCGCCTGTTTATTAAGGCTGTTCGGGGACTTGCCGGTGCAGGATGTTAGCGTTTGCTCTCTGATTAGCAAGGCTAAGTCGTCTCAGCTAGAGTTGGGCAGAACCACAGTCTCATCGCTATTGTGTTTATGATGGATATCCTCAGTGCTACAGCAGATAAACCTTCACTCTCTACACCAGTCAATGAGCCATTGGTGCCCATGACCCTGTCGTTGACTCACCGGTACTAACTACTGCAGACCTGGAGGACTCCACAAGACCCTCTAGCCATCACAATAAGACCCACAGATCCTTATGTTCCAGTACATCATCTACAAGAACTGACTGTTCACTTGCTGCCATCGTAACCAGATCCCCATCGTTTTATACTTCATCTGCCAGTGGTTTTAATGTTTTGGCTGATCTATGTATAGTCAATAAACGAATAATTACAGGGAGCTGCGCTCTGTTTGAAGAACTCTAATTGGTTGTGTGAATCCTCTTCTCTGATTGGCCAGCTGTCATTGCTGTCATTGAAAGGTTGATTGCTTGCTGAGTAATTTGCCGCCCTCTCTACTCGTCATGCTCTGATTGGCTGCCTGAACCCTGTGATCTGATTGGCCTTAAATAACACAGTTTGCATTAGGATTGATCAGATTGGTGCAGTGTTTAGCAAGAAGGTCAGGGTTCCTTCCCTGAGTCAACCACAGGGTTCCTGCCGGGTTCTCCGGTTTCCTCCCTGGCTACTCCACATTGCCCGTGAGTGTGAATGCTTGATCTGTGACCTGTGACCTCCTGTCCAGCCATAGTCAGCTGGGATCGGCTCCAGCTTCCCTACACTCCGAAATGTATGATGATTTGTAAAATGATTGTTTTGATCATTTAGTTTTAAATCTAAATCTTTAAATGCACAGAATGCACAACTGTGACAAGAGAACATATGTAAAAAGAAGTGAATATAATATAATTTAAAGAATCAAATTAGATAATTAACTGGCATTTCTATTTTTTTTTTTTAATAAATTGATTACACTCAATGGCTAAAATTGTGTGTGAATCTTGAGAGTCTGTAATTTAGGGGTTAACGTGCGGTTGCCAGGCTGAGAGTAGAGGATTTGTTGGGAGAGAGGGGGATGGCCGTATCGCTGAAGAAGAAAGCAGAATGTGTGGCGGCGAGAGGTGTGTGGTGGACTGATACTGCAGGTGCGGTCTCTGGATGGAGGAACACTTTGTTGGGAGGAGACAATGAGAAAAAGAGCGGTGGGATCCAGGCCAAACTCACTCTGTCGGGGGGGTCGCTCTCGCAGGCTGAGGATGGAGAGGATTTTTAAGACCACAGTGTCATCTAGAGGTCAACTGTGCAATCAACTCGTTCAGCAGTGACGTCCTGTTCCGGTGCATTTACAGAAGCTTTTAGTGAGAAATACTCACCACCTCTGTAATTACAGTGATATTATGGGGTAGAGGGGGATGAACTGTGAAAGTCTTTTCTTCACCTGCATTGTAGAAGCACAAGGCGGGTAGATGATGGGGTCAGTAAGTTTAATCAACGATGTTTCGCTTTGGGACTTTTATTCTTTTGTATATTTCTACTGTTTGGTGTTTGATATAAAATGCTCAGTTCTACAAAAACTCACCAAGCCAGAACTGTTCACACTGGTGGTGAATGGAACCAAACGTCTGGTTCTTCTTAAAGCTTCCTGACAGTAGTGGTGAATGGAACCAGACGCCTGGTTCTTCTAAAACCACCATCGAAATAGTAATGAAAGGAACCAGATGTCTGGCTCCCCTAGAACCTCCCTCACAGTGGTGGTGAATGGAACCAGATGTCTGGTTCTTCTAAAAGCTCCCTCACAGTAGTGGTGAATGGAACCAGACGCCTGGTTCTTCTAAAACCACCATCAAAATAGTAATGAAAGGAACCAGATGTCTGGTTCTTCTTAAAGTTCTCTCAGAGTGGTTGTGAATAGAACCAGGTATCTGGTTCTTCTAAAAGCTCCCTCACAGTGGTGATGAATGTAACCAAACCTCTAACTCTTGTGCAAGCTGATGGAGAATGTAACCAGACCTCTAACTTTGCTAAAAAGTGGTGGTGAATGGAAGCAAACCTCTGTTGAAATATCAGTGGAATTGCCTGTTGAAACAGATCGCCGTGCCAGCAGTAAATTTTCAGAACGTCAGCGTGCGAGTCTGAAATAATCAAGCACATGTTTGTGAGTACTTCATATTAATTTCACAGTCAACTGACGATGTGATGGAGGAAGAGAGCGAGTGAGTGAAGATAAACGTCTGGCTCGGGGCCCTGGAATGTAATTCAACTTATTACCTGATGAGTAGCTTACTTAATTCAGACGCTTTGTTTGAAAGAGATGCATTTGGCCTCCTCCTGCCAGCACTCTACATTCATCTGCAACTGTTTCTGTTGAATTGTACAACAGGAAAAAGAGAACTCTTCTTCCAGTGGATTATACCCATGCAATTACCTCTCAGATCGAGCTATTGTTCTGAGATTCCACTGCAATTACGCAGGTGATTGGTGCCGGAGAAAAGCTATTGTTCTCGCCGAGAAACCCGTGGCATCGTTGCTACATAGCAGAGGGGTTTGGGGGGAAGCAATGGTAATCATCTGGTAGGCATTCCAAGCCTAATGACCACCTACATGCGAGCAAACAGTTCTGGTGGTGTTTCTTTGTGAAGGAAGCATGCCGCAAGCTGAACTTTGTACTCAGCGGGTTATTGAGAGACTCTGATCTTACAGTATGAAGAATGGATAGGAAATTAGCATTCGGGCCCGGCGTGCCATTCTGCTGCGCGGTGGCAGGCTAATTGTACAGCCCGACAGATTGTAGGGCAAGCTAGGAGACTCTTTTGTGGGCAACTGTTAATCTGGCACTTTATGTAAAGAACGATTGCTTCCCAAGAGCACCCTTATTTAGTTCCTCCATTATGGTCCATGTGCCACTTGTTGAGTTTGCTAACTGCTATCACTGGTTTGGTCTGACTTGTAGAGCTGAAAACAGTGGGTGTGGCAGTAATGGCTACAACCAGTCATAGACTATGAGCTGCTACAATAATACTCAGAATGCAGGATTCAAGCCTCCAGGAAGATTGTAAACTTCAGTCAGCTAATCAGATTGTAGGATTCGATTATTGGATTTGGGTTGAGCAAACAGAGGGCAAGCTAGATGTAGCCCGTTAGGCTATAAGATTGAGCCAACCAATCAGAAGTGGGGATTTGGTTGGTCAATGAGGGTGCAATATTCAGATAGCCAATCAAATTGTAGGAATTGGTTAGCCATTCATGCTGCATGAATTGTCAGATTGTAGGATATTTTTGCCCAGTCACTTTTTTGTACATTAGAAACATTGTGGCTCTTTACAAAAGGGTCAAAGCTTGTCAGCCATCTTGTTTTTTATGGATTTCTCTCATCTTCTAGGTTTCTTTTCTCCCATCCTCCTGTTTGAGTATTGTTTCATGTTTTTTTTCTTTATTTCATGCCCCTTTTTAACAAACCCCACCCCACCAACAACTAAACTCTACCCTCCCACATCCACCCCCCCCCCCCATCAGTCAACCAAATTCCCTATTGGGAGATGGCCCAGTCCAGAGTGTGGGGTTTTGTTCACACTAGAAAGTCTGTCACTAGGAAGTCTGTCCAGCTCAGAGCAGCCAGACTGACCACTGATTAAGGGTTTGGGGTAAAGGACAAACACCAGATGGTCTCCACGCTTGTGACTGAGCCCCAGTTTCTAATACAGTGTGATGTTCTAGACAAAACCTTCAGTAAAGACATGAATGGACGACTCAAGCAGACTTGAGTCGTCCATTCTGCCCTCTGCCCTTAGTGCGTCATCACAGTGGTGTTACAGGATGGAGCCTCGGTCCGGCCGCGCTATGGCGGGCCCGATGTCGGTGGTGGGCGGGCCCGATGTCGGTGGTGGGCGGGCCCGATGTCGGTGGTGGGCAGTCCCCCCAGTCTGCCAGCGGTCAACCCCCACTCCTCACACACCCCCAAATTTTAATGCAAAATAGACACATATACACAACACTTTCTCACACATACACACACACATTTCACATGAACAGGGTGAGGGCTGGATGTCCTCCTCCAACTCCCTGTCTCTGGTTCTGTGTGGGGGGCGTGTTTGACGGGCCCTCCTCTGGCTTTCTTGTGGTGCCTTGGGGATCTGGGCCGCCGGGTGATTGTGGAAATTTGAGTTGTTTGGTGTTAGTCCTACTGTTTTAATTCTATTGTGCTTCTTTAAAAAAAATATGATGGATTGTATTTGAGAAACCTGAGCAGAAAAATATTGGTGTTTGTGTTGTTTTTATTTATTTATTATGTCAGTGAGTGATAACTGTGTGTTACAGGTTTCCTATAATTTATTTGGCCTGGATGATTTGGTTGAAGATTTTTCTGTCAGTTTATGGTATATACAGACACATATCTGTTAAAGCAAAAGTGGATTTAAAAATAAACTTATTATAAACAATTATATTTATTTGGTCCACCCATTTTTATTACGCCCAGCTAAAAAAATCCTGTAGACATTAAGCTGTTTAATTCCATGTCTATTAGGAGAGAAACATCTCATGTGTAATATGTGTGTGTGTGTGTGTTAATTAAATTAATCCATCTAAATGTACACATAGGCCTTGCCCTTTGTCTTACTGTGTGATGCATTAAACATATTAAAATTGATTCTTCTTGACTTTGATGTTTTCTCATTTCTGGAAGAGATATGAAGCTGTCACATGTCACATTTAAAGATCATTCAAATTTGACCAATAGTTCAACATGTTTAATGGAAAGTGGACAGTGAGAATTGAGGAACTTTGGAACCAGACACAACCTTGTGTTGTGTAACTAAGATTTAGAACTTTCTCATCATTGCACATTGAGGATCATTTAAAACCAGATTGTGTAGTTACTGGTCTTATTCTTCTAGAGCAGTTAGACTAGGAAAAGAAAAAGCACTTAGACCTTACACTTCAAAATCTTTTAGAGGAAGAAAATCTAAATGTAGATCCACACCTCGTGATACAGGAATAGTTACAGGGAAAGAGAAATAAAAAAAATAAAAAGTTTACACATAGGCCTTGTGCTTGTGCATTGGAACAGGACAATGTGAGATCTTCTGCATGTAGAATTGTTAGAAGAGGAATAGTCTGAGGCAGGTCAATCAGCGTCTTGCGTTTCACGGCCGATTTCCTCATCTTTATGTCAAAACGCCCAATCAGCGTCCTGCGTTTGACGGCCGATTCCCGTCTCTCTATGTCAAAACGCCCAATCAGCGTCCTGTGTTTGACGGCCGATTCCCGTCTCTCTCTATGTCAAAACGCCCAATCAGCGGCCTGCGTTTGACGGCCGAGTCCCGCCTCACTATGTCAAAACGCCCAATCAACGGCCTGCGATTGACGTCTGAGTCCCGCATCGCTATGTCAATACGCCCAATCAGCGTCCTGCGTTTGACGGCCAATTCACGTCTCTCTACGTCAAAACGCCCATTCAGCGGCATGCGTTTGACGGCCGAGTCCCGCCTCTCTATGTCAAAACGCCCAATCAGCGGCCTGCGATTGACGTCTGAGTCCCGCAACTCTATGTCAAAACGCCCAATCAGCGTCCTGCGTTTGACGGGCGAGTCCCGCCTCTCTATGTCAAAACGCCCAATCAACGGCCTGCGATTGACGTCTGAGTCCCACATCTCTATGTCAATACGCCCAATCAGCGTCCTGCGTTTGACGGCCAATTCACGTCTCGCTACGTCAAAACGCCCAATCAGTGGCATGCGTTTGACGGCCGAGTCCCGCCTCTCTATGTCAAAACGCCCAATCAACGGCCTGCGATTGACGTCTGAGTCCCGCAACTCTATGTCAAAACGCCCAATCAGCGTCCTGCATTTGACGGCCGAGTGCCGCCTCTCTACGCCGCGCAGTCTAAACTGCGGCTCCGCCCCTTGTTGTAGAGGCGCCCAATGAGTGGATAGACTTTGACGGCAAGGCCCCGCCAACCGGTGCTAAGGCGCCCAATGAGCGTTTTGACGGCGTTAATCCGCCTTGTCCGGTATTGAGGGTTTTAACTTTATTTCATTTCTCACATAAATTATTTACATTTTGCTTTAACACATTATTCACAAAATATACAATCACATTTTCTTTTTACATTAATTACTTACAACCACACATCATATTTAAGATTGAGGAGGCCAACGGAATTCCGCCGTCAAAACGTCAGTCCAGCTGAGGCGGACGTAGGACTTGGTTGTTGACGACACAGGGACAAGACGCCCAATCAGAGGCGATACACGGACAAGACGCCCAATCCGAGGCGATACACGGACAAGACGTCCTTTCAGGTTTTAAATCACCTTTATTTAACTCATTACACAGATTATTTACAATCACATTTCATTTCTATTTACATATACAATTATTTACAGACAATCATTATTTTTAAATGCCTTTACAGAATTGTCAAAATATCCCTATTCAAATTTAATTATTTGTTATTACATTCTTCTTTCTTTTCAATTTATTTATACACTGTACTACTTCCTTACTACTTATAAAGCTATGGTCTTTGGACATTCTGGATCTTGTTATCCATATTTGTTGCACAATTATATTAGTACAAATCCAAAATAAAATATTTTTTTCACATTGCATATTGATGTTGTATTTTGCATCTATATGTTCTCGTGTCAAATCTATTTCTAGACCATTTCT
>JBBIGC010000082.1:29030021-29045323 GCA_037576955.1 Lepidarchus adonis
CTCAAACACACACACACACACACACACACACACACGTGCTCACTCTCTCTCACACACACACACACACACATACACACATACTCACACACACGCACACACACACACACACACACACACACACACACACACACACACACACCCACACGCACACACACATACACACAGTCACACACACACACACACAGACACACACACACACGCACACACACACGCACACACATACACATACACACACACAGTCTCTCTCTACCAGAGCGGCATTAACATTTAGTACAACAGCGTCTTGGACCACACTCCCCACATGTATCAGTGAGCCTTGGGTGCCCATGACCCAGTTGCTTATTCACCAGTTGTTGGACACCCTGCAGAACCGTCAGTTCAGGAGATTCTCCATCACAATAAAACCACCCCTGACAGATGCCAGTGTAATAAAATAATTTAGTCAGTGTTCTTCACTCCGTCTGTCAGTGGTGTTAATGTTGTGGCCGATTGTTAATGGATCTACATGTGTAATAATAATTATCACGTTGTGTGTAAATGACGTACAGCTGAACGAAGTATATTGAACGCATCACTCTTCTCGCTGAGGTCATATTCCGCCTCCTGGGGTCAATAAAAAAACATCTGGATCCCCAGTGTTGGTATTTTCTCAGGCGTCCAGGCAGACGACGGTGCGTCCGGACCATTACAGCCACGCGGTCAGAGAGTCGGAACGGGACGGTTTGAAGGAAAACATCAGGGAGCCGAAGCCGACACGTTGCCGGGTAATTTATGGCCATGGAGTCCAGCGCTGACCAGGCAGCCGAAGTGTTTCAGAAAGGCAAAACACAAGCTGTGAAAAGCATTTATTAAATCGGGCTCACACTCTGCGAGCTCATGACAGTGAAATGTTTAGCTAACCCCCTTTCCAGCAAACGGTCTGAAAGCGTTTTTTTGGGGGGAGGCTTATAATTATGTATTTTTACAGATACACCGGCCATTTTTCTCTGACATGCCGAGAGTGTCCCCCCGTTGCAAAATATACACTCCGCTACGTTAAATTGGAACCTTCTGGCCTTGCTTAGCCATCGCCTCACGGAAGGGCCTGCAAACTCACTTAGCTGCAGAACTGTAGCTCTAACGGATAGCAGCAGACAAGTGCAAGCGTAGTCTTTACAATAAAGCCTTTCTAAAAGTGAACCACCTGTAAAAAATACATTTTACCCAAAATTATTGCTTTAAAATGGCCACTGACAGCACTTTAAAGGGGTACTAACATGCTAATCAGCACTGATGATGTTCACCTACATTCATACTTCATGTTAACTGCTTGCTAAACACTTATGTGCTAAACGTCTGTGAGGACGATATAGTAAACTAAAATGTCTATGTTTAGTGGTTAGCATGCTAAATACACGCATGATAAGTTAACTTAATTAAATACCTTAATTTCACATTGCTTTCTGATTAGCATGCTAACCCTACTTATAGCTGAATATAAAAGATCACTGTTTAGTGGTTAGCATGCTTACCAGTGCTGCAGATTAAATTACAACGTATTAATTAGTTCAGTGTTTATAAAATATGTTTATAATATTTTTAGCATGCTAAGCACAATGATGATATTTAAATTCAGTAAGGGATTTGCAGATGGTTGCTAATTAGCATGCTAGTCATGCTGAAGATGCATTGAATTAATTAAATATTTGAATCATTTTAATTGGTATTGCATGCCAGCACCAATGACATTTTATTAAACTCAGTAAATAGTTTATTCTTTAAATAATGTTTACTAATTAACTTAACCTACCCTGACGATGATAATGTTTCAAATGCTTTCTGCGTAGCATGCTAACAGCGCTGTTTTATTAATTGAACAGTTGATGGTATATTATGTGTTAAGTGTGTAGCCTGTTAACCACACTGATGATGATTAATACAATTAATTAATTAATTAATTAATTAATTGTTATTCATTAAAGGACAATTAGCATGCTAACCAGCACAGATGACTTTTAATTAAAGTCATTAAATAGTTGATAAATTATGAATGTTTTAATGATTTAATGATTTAAAGTTTAGTGGTTAGCACTATAACTACACTGAACTAGTTATGATACATGATTTTATTTCTATTTATTGTTTAATGTACACTCAGGTTATATTTAAATATTTAGCTAAATTTAGAAGAAAGCATAACAAATATTCCCTCACTGTCCACTCTGTGGGAAGCCTGGTAGCTCCATCATACTGGTGTACAGTTAGAGGCCGTAGCCCATCTGTTGATGCACAGAATGTGTTCCTCTAGACCTTCATCCGTATCTGGATCATTTCTATGAACAGTGATTGGCTATACACTAAAAACCAGAAAGGGTAAACTGTTGCAGAGGTGCTTTTCCACATCTGTAGGAGCTCTGCTTGGGATTTGACCTGCTTATCTAAAGCTAAAGCCATAAAGGTGATGTTCCCTGACTGCGTCCACCTACCTCAAGGCTCCAGGATACAAGAGCACGGCTAAGTGATGATGTCATCCTGGTACAGCCCGTCTCCTCCCATCCCCCAACCATGGCAAAGCCAGTCACAGGAAATTATCTTTCACACAGAGTAAAGGAGGAAGCCTTCCCCCACCCATTTTCTCCCTCTCGCTCCCGCTCTCTCCCTCTCTTTCCTTGGCCCCTGGGCTTAATATTCTGTTATTAATCTTAAGACTCACAGTCATGTGTAAAAGGTTGGCCGCCCCGGGTCAAATGACATGTTTTCTAAGTGTAAATAAGTGCATGGCCTCCACAGAGACACAGCTTAGTGCACGATATCTTATTTATTTGCTAAATTTAACAATAAAAATTTGGCTTGTGCACAAAGTTATGGCAAGTATATTTCATGTTTTATTTTTTTCCACTCAGGTTTGTGTTAGCGTTCAGCGTGCTGCTTGCATTAGTCATCCTGTGTCCTTCTGTAGGCCGTGTGCTTGAGGTTGAAACATACTGAAATACAGCAAAGCTGAACTTCTTCCAACACAGATAGACCCAATAAAAAAGGTCAGAAGAAATGACTTGTAAAGATTTAGCTGAAGGAACTTGACTGCATTTTGTAAATATAAGCAAATGTTGAATTTGACCCACTTTGCACTCGAAACAAGTTGGTATGGGCCAAAAAAAGTGAAAGATTCAGGGATCTCAGTCCGTGTAAGGCCAAAAACCGCTGCTGAATGTGCGTGACCTTTGATCCCTCAGAAGGCACTGCATGAGAAACTGTCATGCTGATGTGATAAACATAGCTGCATGGATTTGGGAGGACTTTGGAAAAACCACTGCATTAAGAAATGATGAAACTTGAAACTTCTACACACAAACACAGTTGGACACAGATGGACCAAGAGGCAGATGGGTGAACTTCTATGTGGTCAAATTAACTAGAAAACGCTACATATGCGAAACTGCAACAATTAGTCTCCACGGTTCCCAATTGAATTATACAGTGTAATCAACTGGAAAGGTGATGTAATGCAGTGATCTGTCTATCCGTCTGTCTGTCTGTCTATCACAGCTTACTGTTTCATTGTATTTAAAAAAAATGCCCTTATTGTGTGTATATATTTTTATTCTTTAACAGCTTTATCATTCACAGGGGGCACCCCCACTGTTATAGGATAAAACATCGACTTTAAAACACTGTGTGTTTGTTATTTTTCTATCTTCAAAGACAACATTGCTTTTTCCATTTGGAGATCCTTGTTTCCGCATCAGGAACGTCGACTACACAATACCCCCAAGATTACAGAAGTCTATTAAAGTGAGCGCCCCCAGAAAGGCCCGTTAGGTTTAAGGGGTTAACCCCACACTTAAAGGTGTATTGTCTGTAGGAGACCGCGGTAATCTCAATCAACAACTGCTTACTTCAATCCCTATTGAAGACTAAGCCCAAATCCCCAAGGCCTTCCACACTCAGCAGGCGTGTGTTTGCTCGAGCTTTGTCTCAAGCCCATCATTCACGAAGTGGAGCGAGTTCCACCCTGAAGCGTCCCGGGATAGCGTGTGCGCCGATGGTGAATGAGACGGCGCTCAGGGACCGTTTATCAGATACCGTATGAAATCTCAGAGCATACCGATGTAGTCCCGTCATACATCAGCTCCTCCAAAGCTCCTCGCCAAACGAAGGCCAACGTGGGCCTCGGACACGAGCAGAGCAGACCCAAAACAAACAGGGACGTCCACTCAGCTGCAGCTGCAGGAAGTGTCCGTTCCTGCTCGGACCATTTCTAATGGATGGTGATGTGTTTGGAATTCCAGCTTCAGAAGATCTCAGTGCCTCTGATGCTCATATTTCCTGCTCATATACAGTACTGTGAAAAAGTCTTGGAGAGTATTTCTGCAGCGAGACCACAAGTGAACATTACAGTAAAAGCAACAGTGAAAAGTACTAAGACTTTGATTGTTGTAAAGATGTGTAAAAGTCATGGATGTGTTGTGAGCTGGTGTGAAGCTCCAGCAGAACCTGGTTTAATGGAAGGAAGGACAGATTGAGGCCGAACCAGGGATCTGATGGCGACTACACGTAACACTGTTCTTCCATGAGGAGAAGCCACATTCACACATAAAGTCACAGTGTTTACAGTGTTTACACTTATGGTAATATTAACGTTTTCAAATTATTAATGTAATCATTTTTTTTAGGTTTATATAATATCACTTTTATTAGGTTTTCACTGTTGTTTTACAGGTTTACAGTGTGAAACCAGCGCTCAGTACTGAAGAGTAACAGCACTGACGTCTTCAGGGGTTTCAGAAATGTGTTTACAGCTACAGGCTATCGTTTCGTGACACACACAGTTTCTATATGCTGTAAATATCTCATGGCCACAGCTAAGCGTGGTTGTAAATATGGAGTCAGCTCACCCTTCCCATTTCAAAAGATAAAATAGCATTAAACGCTAATAGGATTTCTGTACTCAACCAGATTTTTTGAGATTAAAAAAAATCTGCAGGATTGAAGGATTATTAGTGTGTGTGTGTGTGTTTATTTGTATGTGTGTGTGTGTGTGTGTGTGTGTGTGTGTGTGTGTGTGTGTGTGTGTGTGTGTAAAAATTCACATTCATGTTGCTATCCCAGATGTAGTGTTACAAATCATTAGATGCATAGTTATGGGTTATATAATATATAATAGTATATATAAGGGGAACATGCAAGAAACTTACAGATAGATAATTGAGATTAAGAGACATTGAGAGTAAAAATTATTCATAATAATACATGCATACATGCTAGGTGTTTTTGTACTAAAATTCATTTTATAATGTTTTCAAATAAAGAAAACATTAATTAATATATGAAAAATTAAAAAAGATATGTTTATTGTTAATTTTCTGATTTATTGATTTATGATGATTTTACTGTTTTTGGGAGTTTTTTTGTGAAAAGTCCCTGTTGAATGGGAGTGTCTGTGAGGTAGTCCAGTCGGGCTCAGTGAGAAGGAGTTTGTCTGGAAGCAGACTGGTTCTGCCTGGTGACGCCTTCACCCGGCTCTACCCCATATTCTCCATTACACCCCTGTTAGTCTGAATTATTCACCGCAGTGCCAGGCCATGGTGCGTCTCCAGAGAGACGTGGAGTTGGAATGATGGGCCTGATGTCAAGCAAATGTGGAACGGATGCACTGACGTTTCCTGGAAGGCCTCACACACATGCGCGGTGCACGCACATTTGAGCACACACACGCAAACACTGTGCTCCATACAGAGCCTTCATCAGACTTCAGAGTGCAGCAGATTGGCTGAACTAATTCAGGATTAATTGCATGCTTGTTGCAACAGGGCGCCCATATGGCCTCAAGCTTACTGAAGTGTCACTTTTGTGGTAGATCTCACACGTCCTCCCAAGAAACCCGGGGATGGGTGGAAAGTGGTGGAAAGTGTCATTTCCTTCTCATCGATGGCCGGCCTTGAAGCGGTGGCCATGTTTGTTCTGTTCTAACAGTTAAATAAACAACAGTTAAACGTAATTGCTTCTGGTCAAAAATCAAGCTGCAGTGTTGGATTTTTACTGCAGTTTCTGCTCCAAAACATCCAACGAATTTACACAATTTTCATATTGTCATACTGTGTCCTAAACCCCACCTACGAGTCTGCTCCACCTTCAAGTAGAGATAAATGTTTATAGATCACAGTAAGTCATACTGTTTCCTAAACCCCACCTACGAGTCTGCTCCATCCTTCAAGTAGAGATAAATGTTTATAGATCACAGTAAGTCATACTGTTTCCTAAACCACAACCATAAGTCTGCTCCACCTACATGAAGAAATGGATGTTTATAGCTCACACTAATCATACTGTGTCCTAAACCACACCCACAAGTCTGCTCCACCTTCATGAAGAGATGGATGTTTATAGCTCACACTAAATCATACTGTGTCCTAAACCATACTCACAAGTCTGCTCCACCTTCATGAAGAGATGGATGTTTATAGCTCACACTAAATCATACTGTGTCCTAAACCACACCCACAAGTCTGCTCCACCTTCATGAAGAGCTTAATATTTATAGATCACAGTAAGTCATACTGAGTCCTAAACCGCACCCACAAGTCTGCTCCACCTTCATGAAGAGATGGATGTTTATAGCTCACACTAAATCATACTGTGTCCTAAACCACACTCACAAGTCTGCTCCACCTTCATGAAGAGATGGATGTTTATAGCTCACACTACTCATACTGTGTCCTAAACCACACCCACAAGTCTGCTCCACCTTCATGAAGAGATGGATGTTTATAGCTCACAGTACGTCATACTGTGTCCTAAACCGCACCCACAAGTCTGCTCCACCTTCATGAAGAGCTGGATGTTTATAGCTCACAGTAAGTCATACTGTGTCCTAAACCACACCCACAAATCTGCTCCTCCTTAATGAAGACCTGAATGTGGTGTGAAAGAAGTTTGTATTTATAGAAACTGTTGACCTCTTATTTTTTAGTATCGTTCTAGTTCAAAACACCCGAGACGTCATGACTGATCGACTAAATCTTGGAGAAAAAGACTTTTTCACAGAACCACTTCTGTACTAAGAGAGAAATGATTGATAAAAAAAAGTCCTCTCAACTTTTCAAGAGCAGCAAAGTCACAGCAGGTCAGCGACATTAATCAGGCCATTACTAAATCATGCTCACTCAAGGGTTGATGATGATTGAGGGCGAGGAAGGGAAGACTGAAGAAGACGACTCTGACAAGAAGGAACCCATCCATTTCGTGGTGTTTTGCTGTGACCGTGAGGGACTGTCATGCAGATGTTCAGGACAGACTTGCTCCTCTGAAGTAGAAAGCCATTCAAATCAAAAGGGTCCCTGTGCGCTAGTTAACCCGTCCCACCATCTCGACCTGTCTGGAGCGTCTGGGAAAAATGTGATTAGGATCTGGAGCTCGCCCAGGAGACCACTTTGCTCGTTATTCGGCCTGGTGATAATCAGCGATAGCCTGCAGCAAGACGGGTTGGGTTCATTTGGCTACCAACCTCCCAACTTTTTCACAGATGTAAGTTTATCCCCTTGCTCAGCTCAGCGCTGGATCATGACACAAATATGTCGGGTGCCAAAGGTTTAACGTTCAGGTAACCAGTTCCCAACTCTGCTGTGACATTTGCGTTATTAATGGGGCTCTAATCTCTGTAGATGGGAAACGATACCCTGTTGTGGTAGCGATCTGTATACTATATATAGGACCCTATATGGGTGTGTGTGTATATGTATATATATATATATTCATGTATATAGGCCTCTGTTCAAGTTCTGCTGCCGCCTGCAGCAAACATCTCCATTCCCTCTCCACTACCTGTCACAACAGCGAAACATCAACTTGCTTCGTTCCACATATGAAGTGGTATGAAAAAAAAACACTTCAGTACAAAAAAACTGGAAAAATCTACAGCGATCATTTGCAACAGATGTCCGCATAGCTGATCAGAGCTCTCTTTTTTGACGCTGTTAACAGCTCACGGCCACATTGCAAGACTCTCTCGCCCCTGATTTAATTAACAAACTGTGGCAAACAAAAGGGCGGCAGCGTTTGGAAGAGCAAATGTTTGAGGTTGTCAGCCTCTTTGGTTGTTCCCACATTGCCAATTAGTACTGCGTTTCTCAGGGTGTGAAACCTGCCGCCGAGAGAAAGCGATTTGCAGAACGAGTGACAGCAGACGACCCAGTTGGCTCAAGAGTGAGGAAAGGAGGTGGAGGAGGGAAGCTGTGAGGTGTGCCTCAAGGCTGTGTGTTCGGTCCTCACCTGTTTCCCTGCAAAATGCCTCACGCTTCGCTTTTGTGTCTTCGACCTTCGACGAGAAGCTTGGATTACTATGATGTAGCGCCGCATATCCATGTGAACAAACCCATATGTCTCCAGAAAAGACAAAGAATAAAAAATTTAACATAAATAAAAAAACAGTACATATAAGATAATGTATCAATAATGTATGTTTTAGTTTTCTTTGTCAGTTCCTCATGAAAATGTACAAAGTGCAAAAAAAAACACATTTACCCAATTCTCCACTTCACCTTCATCAGTAATCAGCCAAAACAAGTTTGCAGTGTTTTTGTTAAGAAGCAGAGCTACAAAGCTAATGCTGCTACCACTTGAAAGTCAGAAGTGTTGGGAATTTTAAGATATTGAATATCTATAATATCGAATATCAATCTATCCAGAATCAAATTGTGAGGGCACTTGATTTATACTTCTAATGTTTATATGGTATTCTGTATTTAAAACTGTATATTTTCTCTTTTTTTTGCTACATGGTAAGGTTTAGTTCAGGTTATAACTCACAGTAAGTCATGCTGTGCCCTAAACCACACCCACAAGTCTGTAGCACCTTAATGAAGAGCTAGTTGTATATAGTTACAGTAAGTCATACTGTGTCCTAAACCACACCCACAAGTCTGCTCCACCTTCATGAAGAGATAAATGTTTATAGCTCACAGTAAGTCATACTGTGTCCTAAACCACACTCACAAGTCTGCTCCACCTACGTGAAGAGCTGGATGTTTATAGCTCACAGTAAGTCATACTGTGTCCTAAACCACACTCATAAGTCTGCTCCACCTTCATGAAGAGATAAATGTTTATAGCTCATGGTAAGTCATACTGTGTCCTAAACCACACTCACAAGTCTGCTCCACCTTCATGAAGAGCTGGATGTTTATAGCTCACAGTAAGTCATACTGTGTCCTAAACCACACTCACAAGTCTGCTCCACCTTCATGAAGAGCTGGATGTTTATAGCTCATGGTAAGTCATACTGTGTCCTAAACCACACTGACAAGTCTGCTCCACATAGAGACGTTTTGGGCATGGATTTATGCAAAAGAGTTGAATTCCAGTGTAAGTGACGTTACGGCCAAACTGCAAATCGCTCCCTCAGAGGCAGTTTTTGTGGATAAATAACAACAACAACAACAACTACAGCCTTCATTAAAATCAGCCAAGAGAAGCTCATTAAATCTCGAGCATATTAAAAGTAAATGCACATGTTATTAAGCACCCGGGCTTTTGTACACAGCTGCCCTGCTGTTCTTCAGGGTCTTTTCTTTCACATCCTTTCTCCCCTTTTGGAAATTAATCTCCTTCACTCTGGCCACTCCCTAAAGTGGTCTGCAACAGAAAGCAATCAGCTGGCTGCTAATCCCCGTTTTGTTACTGGGCCCTGTTGGTTGGGGGGGGTCAGGGTTCAGCTCCATGAAGCTTCATGAGCCTGAACCCCTAATTGTCCCGGCAGAACGAGGTACAGGCCCTGTTAAAGGACTGCTTTCAGTCCGTCACGTTCTGAGCTTCTTTCTGAGACGCCAATGCCATGAAGGCCACACAAAAGATTGAATTACGGACGCGGGGCATTGGAGCCGCGGATATTTCGAAAACGTGAAAAGAGGCTTCCAGACTGAGATGTCATGTCATTTCAGCTTAGCAGAAGGGGAAAGTCCACAGCCTGGAGCAGAAGGCTTGCCGGTGCCAGGCAGACAGCAGACAACAACACATCTGGTCGTTGAAAGACGTGAGCTTTCTTACAAAGAGTGGCTTACTGCGAAATAAAGAGTCCCGACACCAGCGCTGGGCTTAGACGTACCCTTAATTAGTCCAGAACCTTCTCTTGATCTATAGTATAATGTGGAGGTTCTTTAAACTTTCATGGTTCTTTTAAGATCCATCCGTTTGAAGACTCCTCAGGGAACCCTCTTCTTCCATGGCATGGCTTCAAAGATCCCATTTTTGGCACCTTTATTTTTAAGAGCGTGGGTGGTGTGAGGAAGCCGTGGCACTCTTCATGGCCTCAGGAAGTTCTGCTGTTTGGACTTGGCTTTCCTGCACCCTCCGGCTTTGTTGGTCGTCACTGAAAACGAGACCATAAGTCTGGAGGTGCTGTGTGTAAATATGACAGCAAGGATTTCGTGGTGCTTTTAACCCCGGGGCTCTGGAAGTTCACTGCGGCTGGGGTCCTCTGTTTTAGATGAAGAGCCCAAAGGCAACTCGCACTTGATTTTCCCGACACGTCGCGCCGTGCCAAGAAATAATCCAGGCTCGTAATGACAACGTTTCAGCCGCAGAGTGAGGAATTAGACGAACCAGTGACGGAGGAAGGTGAAGACGGTGCTCCGAGGGGCCATAAGTCATGTGTGTAGGGGGTTGAAGAGTTAGTGGAGAAGGCTGGTGGTGGTGGTGGGTGGGGGGGAGGTTTGCCGGGAGGCGTTCCCCCTTTTCCTCTTCCATTACTTTAATTGTTTCCAAACCGTTTGGCCTTGATGGTGCCGGAGCCCATACTCCGCACACATGCTTAAACCACACTTAACATTCCTGGGTGCGCAAGCCCTTAATCTTTCCTCCACTTTCGCTGTCACTTCACCGTGATCAGGGTGATATACAGCGCTGAGAGACATGCTGGAGAGAAAAAACGCCAGTGGGGTGGGGGGCGGCTTTGAAGACTGCAGCCAAAGGCAGCTTGTGTGAGCGAGTCAGTGAGAGAGCGTTTTTTTGTCTTTTGCTTTGTTTTTTTCCCTCTTTCCTTTGCGAGTCATTACAATGTCCCTTAATATGTTCAGGATATTGCATCTTGCCCAGTTCTGCGTATATCAAAATGAGGGCTGGATGTGCCATTAGTGGAAAAAAAGTGTGTTTTTCTTGTGCACGTGTGGTTTTTATTTGTATTTGACTGCGGTGGGCTTGAATTGTTATTCTGGGATTCACAGGCTTGTCACTAATGTCTACTTTTCAGTACTTCAGTACTGTACTGACACTTTTCTGAGCCAAAGTAAATTATCTTCACTTATGCCTGGGTTCATTTCTGATCAAATATTCAACTTATTTTAACATTTAATAACCATTTGACTAAAAGCACCCCACTTTTCTACCATCTACCATGAGCTAGCGAGTGAGCTAGCAAGCTAATCTTAATGGCAACTTTTTTTTTAATATTGCTGTTATATTTTTGGCTTAATATATCTATTCCAAGTGCTTGTAAGTTAGCCGTTAGGCTAGTCTAGCCAGGCTAGAGTAGGCTAATAAATCCATGCTTTTAACAATGCAATAAGCAATGAGTTATCTAGCTAACTATTTTGGTGTTTGTCCATTTTAATACAGAAAGTTCATATGAAACATTTTCCACTTTTCTTTGTGCTGTTGTGTGGTGGTTAGCTATTATCTAATACAATGTAACACTGAAGGCAGATTAACGGGTTAGCATAAACTAAACTTATTCAATCTTAGCCAGGTCTTGAACTCAGGACTTGTGATTAGATTGATTATTAACCAACAGGAATTCAGAGGCATCGCTGAATTTTCACTTCAGTAGTAGTACTTTAATTGGCTTTTCAACCTAAATCCAAAATTTTATTAATGTATTAATATGTAAAACAATATTGACTTCATCAGCTTGGCAACCAATTATTTTTCAAAAAAAAATTTTTGGGGTTACTGTCATGTGTTCACACTGCATATATTTCACATTGTATAACCTCCTAAAAATAGGAAAATTTGTTAATTATCAGTAACATTATCTATTGAGCCTCTTTCAGCATTAAACAACTACAAGAAAACAACATTTCAGCTGTTAATCTTTCCCGCAAGTGCTTGTAGTCTTACAACTGTTGTTCCCTTGAAGATATATCATTGGAAGGTGAGTTTTCTAGTTCTTACCCTTTAAATCAATCTCGCTCTAGAGACTCGCGGAATCATTTTAAGAGCAAAGTAGGCAAAATTGTGACAGATTTAGTAACTGCTAAGTTCAATGTTTTGGATTCTCCTTTAAGTAGGAATCTTCAATGTTGTTCCCATCTGTGATCAAATATAATGAAAGAAGACAGTGATTTTTTGTTTTGTCTGACTACATTCTCCAACAAGGCCAAAGCCTGGTCCAGGAAAAGCCTTCTGGGACTAAAATGACTATAAAACAAGGAGAAAACTGATGCTAGTCTGACACTGCAACTTTCCAGCTTGTAGGAGATTTGTCTTTGCTTTCTGCTCATGTACAGAGGCCTTTGTATAAACGGCTGTAAAAACGAATCCTCTGGGCTGGTCAAGAAGTAGCCCTAAGCTTGGTCTTCCTCAGGCTGAATTATGGCGGACCTTTAAAGGAATCCTCCACTTTGTCCTCTAGTATATTTTAACAGACTCCTCTGTGACAGGTCTGAAATGATCTATGGCTCTCCCTCCGAGTAAAAACACTCTCCGATCTCTTCCTCCCTCTCCTTTCTCCACCCTGTTTCATAGATGGCTGGGCCTTCCCCCCTGTTGCCCCACACACACCCCCACTTCTTCTCCCCCGATGGCCCTTTATATCAGTCTACAGGCCTCGGCTGAAAGGAAATGTGCCTGCCACATGATGGTGATGTCTTGATTTTCCCAAAAGTTTCCCATTTCCTGTGAGCTCTGAGTCACACTGGGCTACAGAAAGTCGCCCTGAACGTATTGAGTTCAGGTTCTCCTCGCCTTGGTCCCTGATTCATAACCTATTGTAAATCTGTACGCAACTGTAGTCTCCTGTGGGAAAGGAACAGCTCCCTTGGTACAATTTTCCACCCCAATTCCAGCATTTTATGGCTCATAAACTCATGTTTATGACTCTGTATGTAACTGTCAGTTTTTCATTGTCAAGTTCAGTTTACTTTGGGAGAAATGGTGCGAGAGGCCAAGTGTGTTCCTCGAGAGCCCTGAAGAGATGCAGAGTAGCTTTATATGGTAAAACTTTAAGCAGCTTGATAGTTACATTGTTGAGCAAGAACCACATGCTACACATTCACTAGTTAGCTAATAGCTAGCATAATTAGCCACTAGCTAAAATCTCTAATACAAAGTCCTGAGCAAAAGAGAAATGTGTCTGTAAGAGTAGTTTAGAGGCAGAGAGTGTTTTTATTGTTTCATTTTTTTATCACTAATGTTGGAATGAATACAAATAAAATCAATACAGTGAACGGTAGATGTTTGTTAATGTGTTGGGTTCTCCTGGTGGAACCCCCAGAATTATCTGTGGGAAGCATCAAATCCCTGGTTTGGGCTCAATCAGTGGTTAAATCAAGTTAAGCTGCTGAGAGAGTTTCACACATTCGTGTAATGGCTGGAGGCACTGAGGGGGAATCACCAAAGCTGCGCTGTTCTAACAGCTCCCAACACACATCCACTACTTTATCCACAACACAAATTTCTACTGCTTTTTGTTTTTTGCATTCATTCAAATTAAAATGTTTTTGCTGCAGAAATGCTCTCACTTCTGAGATGAATAGAAGCAAAGAAAGACTTCTGAACAGTACTGCTTTTATTTTGAGTACTGTTGTGTATTTGCATCATTTTCTGTCAAGACATTCGAAAATGATTAGCTATGTAGCTCAAATGCTAACACGAGCTACCATTCACACAGAGGAAGTTTGTAATTAGCTGGCTAACTAGCTAGTCGCGCTGGCTGTTCTACAGAAACAGGTTCCTGTAGACACAGCTGGATAAATCAGAACAAGCCTTAGCACATGCAGCCAGTTAAGCAGCTGTCGTGGTTACGTTATATGGCAAGGAAACTAGCTAGTTACGCTAACTGTTTAGCACCATTGTGTGTATTTCTCTTTTATTGGATTCTTATTTACCCCCAGTTTATTGGACTTTGTTTCCTAATTTAAGTCAAGTCAAGGTGAGTTTATTTGTTTTGTAACCTTAGTGAGTGTGACAGAGGTAAAGTAAAACTCCCTAGCTGTAGGTAGAAACCTTGGAACGTTACTACCTCGACACAAGACAACAGCAATTAGTGAAAAGGAAATTAAAGAGTCTCGGTTTCCAGATCCAGCAGCTAGAGGCTATGGAGCAGCAGATCCAGAGTAAAGTACAGGGAGCTGGTCCATGGTAGTTAACGCGAGTCTGACTGAGGTGAACAGGAGACCAAGTTATGGGTGGTGAAGACATGAAGACTCTATTGGAGGAAGACTCGTCGATCGTTTTCCTAAGCTTCCATCCATGTGTTCAGCACTGGCCATCACTGTTTAAAGCCAGAGAACACTGTTTCTATTCTGTTTCTCTATATGACCAGATGGCTTCTCAATAATTTAACCGTTGCTGCAATTGACCGGTACGAACGATGGCCGGACAAGCCCAGTTTGCGAGGTCTTTCTAGCCGGTTTTCTCTTGGGTACTAGCCCACTTTCCCATTCCTGAAAAAAATTCCCCTCATCTCAGTGACAGCTTCCCTTACATGAGCAATGAGGCCAACATCAATCCGACCCCTATCAAAGGCCTTCCAAAAAAAGAGACACAGTTCTGCCGGCCTTTCTGAGAGGGACCCTATAATCAGGACAATATTGTGGTAACCAGTGTGAAAGGATCTGCAGGATGTAACCTGAGCTGCCCTGCAGGAGCTGCCGTGATGCTGGACGCGATGCTGGATGCGAAGCTGGACGCCATGCTGGACGCCATGCTGGACGCCATGCTGGACGCCATGCTGGACGCCATGCTGGACGCGACGGGACGGGGCCGTTCCTCCGCGCTGTCCAGAATCAACATCACCGCACTTCACCCCATTCCTGTGACATTCCAGTTTAGAGTCTGACTTGAGGAGATGGAGGAAGACATGCGCTCGAATGAGAACAACTAAAGTGGAATGAACTCCCCCCAGCATCAGTGGGAGGAGCCACACTTCAGACTCATAACTGCAGATCCTGCACATGGGTTTCACTGTGTTTACCCACTAATTCCTGCCTTGAGGTTGTGTGTGTGTGTGTGTGTGTGTGTGTGTGTGTGTGTGTGTGTGAGTGTGTGTGAGTGTGTGTATGTGTGTGTGTGTGTGTGTGTGTGTGTGTATGTGTGTGTATGTGTATGTGTTT
>JBBIGC010000082.1:29097646-29111902 GCA_037576955.1 Lepidarchus adonis
GTGTGTGTGTGTGTGTGTGTGTGTGTGTGTGTGTGTGTGTGTGTGTGTGTGTGTGTGTGTGTGTGTGTGTATGTGATTACCTATATGTTTCATCATAGAGTCCGTGTTTGTGGAGAGCAGCTGTCTAAGGTACAACCCCTCTATTCATCCTGTTCCCTCTGCATCTCTTCTCTTCTCGCTCTTGCTGTTGATTCAAACCTTCATCCAGCAGTTCTGGTTTTCCACAATGGGTGAGCAAACCACTGGCTCTCTCACTCTCCCTCTCTCTCTCAGTCGTTCTTAGACTCTTCTTTTTTTCTTGGCTTCCATTTCCCTCTGTGATCTGTCTCATTTCTCCTTCTCTCGCTCTGATCTCTCTCTTTTCCCTCTCCATTCCTTCTCTCTGTGATAATTCTGCTTCTGATCTATTTTACACTTCAGGCACCATTTAAGTCAGGTTGTTCTCACAAGCTAAGGACGGACCACGTACAGACGTTTTAAAGTCCCAGTGATGACTGGAATGGTTCTTTAGATGAGTTTCCTTTGATTCGGTCCAAAGCACAAAATGACAGTATTGTTTCCAAACGCTGCTAATGTACAGACTCCATTCCCAGAAAAGTTGGGATGTTTTTTCAAGATGCAATAAAAACTCAAATGTGTGATATGCTAATTTTTGTGAACCTTTATTTAACTGACAAAAGCACAAAGATATTTAATAGTTTTACTGACCAACGTAATTGTATTTTATACATTAAGTTTAGTATTTGATGGCTGCAGCAAAATCAACAAATATTGGATTTAAAAGTAGCATCCATCAAAGCAAAAAAACGTTTTTGCAACATTTGTCTTTTCATATATGGTAGTAGAATGCAGTTGAACGCCTACTAAATCCTTTAATGGGAACACTGGACCATCACGAGAGAGACTGGTGTTAGCTACGTGTGTCTCATTCATGCATGTTGCCAGCTGTTCAATAAAGCCTCCATTATATAAAAAAGCATAATTGCATGCATGAATTAATTGGGCATGAGTAAATAATGAGAAATTATTTGGGTTTCCAGTGCTGATTGATGGTCCAGACATCTGTGATAGGTCCATCGTACTTTAGTGCTGGCCACCAATAGCAGCAGAAGCAGCCAACCTATAGAATTAGCAGGAATGACTTTGTTCTAGGCTACAGCGGTAACACGGACGCACGTTTGGCGAGCTATAGAGGGAGAAATGCATACATCTAACACTTTGCGCATTGTGGTGAGGGCGAGAGGCGGGGTTGGTGGCTTAACGAGGTTAATAGCATGGAAGGAAATTTTTTCTGCAGCCTTTAATGGCGAGAGGTGAGTTTGGGGAGATAACGGGGGCGAGATAATGAGGTTTGACTGTATGGGCACAAGGCAGGGTTCACTCGGTAGAGGAGGCCAACCTGTCACAGAGCAACTCACACCTATGGGTAATTTAAAGTAGCCAGTAAACCTAAAGCACAAGATATTGGAAGGAAGTTCAAATAAACACAAAGTCTACAAAGGAAGGCATCTCTAGCCAACTCCGAGATCAAACCCAGGACCCTCGTTCTGTGAATCGACAGCAGAAACCCCTGTACAATCGCGCTACAGCTAATGGGATAAATAAAGTTTTTAGATGAACTTTGTATTACAAGGAGCATAAGCAGCATTTTCAGCTGTGAATGTGGGTGGGATACTACAGATTCTTCTGGTTCTTCAGGCAGTTAATGGGATGAAATATTAAAGACAATCATGAGTGGTAAGGTTTATAATAAGGAAATCATATTTCCAGACATCTCACCTCTTCTGGGAGTCTTACTGATAGCGGCTCCCCGATGCCCGTAAATTACATACAATATTCAGTAAATCAATTTGGTTGAGCGCGAGTGAGTAAGAGGATGAGAAAGAGAGAGAGAGAGAGAGAGAGAGAGAGAGAGAGAGTCAGAGACAGAGACAGAGAGAGATAGAGAGAGAGTCAGAGAGAGAGAGAAAGAGAGAGTCAGAGAGAGAGAGAGAGAGAGAGAGAGAGAGAGAGAGAGAGAGATGCAGAGAGAGAGAGAGAGAGAGAGAGAGAGAGAGATAGAGAGTTGTGGTGAGACTTTGAGATGGATCTCCAGCATGGGCAGGAATGGGCTTTGGACCGTCGGAAAAGAAAGAAGGAATTAATGACTGTGGCAGGACAGGAGGAACACAACGGTGCATCTCAATGACGCTGGAGGCGAGAAAGTCCTTGAGAGAAGCACCGGTGACTCAACAGGAAAGCGAAGGGAGGAGGGTTGGCTGGGAAAGCGTGAGAGAAGAATGAGGTACGCATGAAAATGATTATGTCATCCAGACAAAGTCATACATTACAGACCAACGTGTGGAACATCAACAAAATGTGCGAAAACAATCCTTCTCCAAAGTCCAGACTGGTCCATAGAGCCTCCGCCGGTTTTTAAAGAGTAAAACCACCAATTCTGTCCAAAATTCAATGTTATCTAGATTGGTCTTATGTGGAACAAACAGTGAACGCTGGTAGAACAATGCCTCACACATCAAGTCTTCACCACCGTCTCATGAAAGAACTTTCTGTGAAGGAGCTGTTGGAGGAACCAGACATCTGGTTCCATTCACCACCACTGTGAGCAGTTCTGACTCCAAATCTGCTCTAAAAGCATTTATTCAAAATGTGTTGGACTCTGTTCAGCTACGTATTCTAATTTTGTTTAAATTTTTAATTTCAGTGACCGGCCTGTAGGGGTCTCTACATTTATTTTTTTTTCATAAAAATTGCTGTACGATGCCATGTTTTCCATTCTGCCAGAAATAACTGCTACAAAAGGATAATGAAAGCCCTGAATCTGCAAACGCACTCATGCAAATCTGGCCATAAATAATTAAGCCGACTCAGAAAAAGGCCCGGAAGCCAATGAGCTCGATCTGGGTCATGAGTTCGAGAGGAAGACGAGTAATAAAACCAGCGATCAATCTCAGCCAATTTATTGACCACTGCAAACTCCCGGCCTTTACCCCGAGCCTGATCTGGAGGATCATAGATTGTGGTGATGGAATCCATCAATAGATCGTTCGGTCCGAGCAGGACGTGCCTCAAGAGTTCCCCTGTCTGGACCGTGTCCTGGGACCAGCGGTGGGTTTGGAAAGGTCTTTCCTCTGACCCCGACGTGAGACCAGTACAGCACCAAACAAAAGAGGTTGAGGGTCTGAATGAAATACTTCAACGTGAGTCCCTCACACTCAGCGAGGAAACCAAGTCAAGTGATGACTCATCCTGTTACAACCTTCACAATACAAATCAGCGCAGCCTTCGTTATTCTGTCGCTTCACTAAGACCCTGTCCACATGTAGGTGGGTTTTTCAAAATGTAGCTTTTTAAGAAAAAAAATTAAATTTTGGTCACTGAAAACAGACATGTAATAAAATTCTAATAAAATTCCAATGTGATTTTTTAATCACTGTTTTTGTTTTTGACTTCATGACTATATATGACTACAGAAAGCAGTAATTCCATGCCCCCGGCCGAGGCTTCTGATTGGCCGGCATTACCGTACGGTTTAGGGTTATGTTACTACGCTCTGTTGATGTTGTTTTTTGCATTTACATGTGGACAGAGATATGTTCAAGCCAATGCTTGTGTAGACAAATCCAGAAAATCAGAAAGTTTTTAAAAATATCTACGTGTGATCATGGTCTAAGAAGATGCCACTGCATCAAGCTCTTCCTTCTGAAGACCAAGGAAGGGCTTCGTCTTTCTGATGTGGAGAGCAGAGCAACCTTGGCCTACTTGCGAGAAGAACTGAGTGCGAGTGTACTAATTATAAAAGCTCAGATGCAGACTGCGTCGTTCTGCACGGGGGTGGTGCCAGAGGGAATGAAAAATGAAAAGGAGACGAAGACCCAAATTCTGCCACATTGTCCATCAGCCTTTGCACCTTTGCCCCTGTGTTCCTCCGAAAGGACCTTGAGATCCAGGTTTGAACAGAAAGTACATTCCACTGGAAACCCACAGTGACACTTCTGCGTGTGATAGGTAGTTGCAATAGATACTCGTTTCTTGTTGGGAACATAGCAAACAGAACAGGGAACCCTTAAAATAAAGGTTCTGAATTATTCTTTGGTTATGATATGCAAAAGAACAGGTGGATTAATTATTTATAATAATTGTATGTATATGTATATTATAATGTATATTATTTTCCTCTTTGGAAGTGTTTTAGCACCAAAAACATAGTTCTTCTTAAAAAATTAAAATTAAAATTAAAGTCTTAAAAATATGCTTGGTTTCCCAAAGGCAGTGGTTCACAAACATTATTTTGCATTGTCATAGCTTGACAAAGCACTTTAGTTGATAAAATGTGTTAAGGCCCTTGAGAAGCCTACACAACACCTAAAGGTTCTAGGAAAGCTACACAAAATATAAATGTTCCAGAAAACCAACAAAACCTAAAGGTTCCATGAAACCTTCACATAATCTAAAGGTTCCATGAAACCTTCACATAATCTAAAGGTTCCATGAAACCTATGAAAAACCAGGTCACAGGAAACCCACACTAAATGTTCTAGAAGGACCTTTTAATATATTAACCCAAAATAACTTTTAGGTAATGTAAAAGTTCTTAGAGCCTTTAAGACCATCAGTGCTCCATGGTTCTTTGGGAACTAGTTTGTGATTCCAGTGGCTTCACTGAAAGAACCCATTGTGGCTCCTTTATTTGCAAGAGCTTTTAGCTCATCACTCGTTGTGTAGGAACCTTTCTTCATGCAGTGGATCTGGAGGATGAGGGTGCTGGTCCTGTTTGGTTCAGGTGTTTCCTCAAACAGTGTCTCATTTGATCCACAACAGCTGTACAGCAGGACTGCGGAGGCTCAGAAACATGGTCTACACATGGCCAACAACCGCTAAGCTAAATCAGATGGGACAACATCAACTTGTGCTTCACAATGGCCCTACAGGACCTGAGCTTAGACCCAGACAAGAGCTTAACACACCATCCTGGGCTGGAGGACAAACCTTCCAACCCTCCTAATGGGGAAGCAAGAGGATGTAGACTTGTTGCAGGTCAGATCATGAAATACCAACAGTTCAACGTTCTAAAAGAACAAAGAATCACAATAAAAGTCACAAGAAAAGGATGAACTTCTTATAAATTAACACCCAGAATAAAGATCTAATTATTTCAAACCAAGAATTAAATTGTAATAAATATTTTTATAGAAAGAATGAAGTTCTAAAAAAATTACATCCAGAATAAAATTTGAATAAAATCTATGTCCAAAATAAAGTTTTAATGATATTAACATTTTAAAAGGTTATAATAAAATAAAAATTTAGATTGAAGTTCTAATAAAATTGCCATTTAGAATGAAGGTCTAATAAAAATAATATTCAGAATAAAGTTCTAATAAAATTAACAAATAAAATCAAGTTCAAATGCATGACATTCTAATAAAATGAATATCAAGAATAAACGAAATCTAATGAAATGTATTTCTAGTTGTAATAAAGTTGTAATAAAATAACTTTATTCTGGATGTTAATTTTGTTAGAACTAAAGTAAAAAAAAAACGAAAGAATAAAGTTCTATTTACATTAACATTTAGAATGCAGTTTGAATAAAATTTACATTTAGTTTGAAGTTCTCATAAATTAACATATTGCATGAAGTTGTTATAAAATTACATTTTAAGTTCTAATAACAATAACATCTACAATAAAGGTCTAATAAAATTAACATATAGAATGCCATTTTAAAACATTTACATACAGAATGAAGTTCTAATAAAATTAACATCTAGAATAAAGTTATAATAAAGTTAACATATAGAAATAAGTTCTAATAAAATATACATCCAGAATGAAGTTCAAATAGATTAAGATTCAGAATAAAGTTCTGATATTTTTAAGATTAAAATGAAGTTCTAATGAAATGTACACCCTGATTGATGCTCTAATAAAATTAACATCCAGAATAAAGATCTAATAAAGATCTAATAAAATTAACATCCATTACCTAAGTTTTAGATTATTAGTATCTATAATAAATGTCTTTTTAAATTGATGTTTAGAATGATGTTCTAATAAAACTAACATTTCGATTAAAGTTCTAATAAACATTTAACATCTTATAAACAATTAACATTTACATATTTTATATATTTTACCTTTACCTGACATATGCACCATGGTGGGGGGAGGGGGGCATTTTGTCTTGAATCTTGAATATATATATAATGAAGTTCTAAAAAAATCCAGAATAAAATTCTAATACATTGTATGTTCAGAATGAAGTTCTAATAAAAGAACTTTATTTTGGATGTTAATTTTATTAGAACTTCATTCTGGTTGTTAATAATAAAATTAAAATCCAAAATAAATGCCTAATAAAATTTACTTCCAAAATAACATTCTAAAAAATATTAACTAGAATACATTTCTAATAAAATTAATATCCAAAATAAACTTTTGGACATCTGGAATGACTTTTTAATAAAATTAAAATCTAGAATGAAGTTCTAATAAAATTAATGTTTAGAATGAAGTTGTAATTAAATTAATATATAGAATGAAGATGTAATAAAAATAACATTCAGAATTAAGCTCTAATAAAATTAATATCCAGAATGATTTTTTTTTATAAAATTAACCAGATTTAACTTTTTATTAACATACACAATTAGGATCAAATAAAATCAAATTTTTAAAATAATGTTCTAATAAAATCATAATCCAAAATGAAGTTGAATTACCATTCAGAATTAAATTATGAAATAATCAGATTGCACTACAGTTCAATTTATTATTATTTTAATATCAAAAATATATGTTTTTACAACAGGCAACTGACCAGTAAATTACTGCCATTAATGTAAATGTATTATAAGTAATTTCCTAACATTTTAAAATCATTATTGTATTACCAGACCCTCCTAAAATATCTCCTGCAGACCAGTGGGTGGATTGATCTACAGGATATCTGTTATTAAATAAAGAAATAACTGCAGATATTCGTCTTCTGAACCTCAACATGATCAAACACAATCTCCTTCACACATACTCCAACTCTGTAGATGATCTGAGCTCCACATGATGACAGCTCAGTATCTCTTGACAGCACTTCAGCCCCAAGCTTCTGACAACATACTCATGTTCATCATCCAATCAGGTGAAGCACCGGCTTTGAGTGATGCGCAACATCAGCACATCTGATTCAACCTCAGCTGAACAACAGCAAACACCCTGCAGGAGCAACCTGGCGTCAGGTCCTCACTGGAGGTACAATACCCATCTAAACATGAAGGTCCTCTGCTATTTTAAACAGGGGCCAAGGAGAGCAACCAACAAGGGGGGAGGTAAGCCCCCTCATGCCCCCTCATGCCCCCTCATGCCCCCTGAAAATAGGGTCCTCGAACCTGGAGGCTTAAACCATCACTTTCGATCTTCACTCCACGTTATGGATTACACTAGGGGTCAGAAACCACACAGGTGAGGGTATCGGCAATGAGACGTTGAGTGGAGGCATTTTAGGCTTAAAACTAAACCAAGCCTTCCATAGAAACTCACTGGAGGGTTTGGAGACGTCTGGTTCCATTCACCACCACTTGCTTGTTCTTGGCTCGTTTTGTGTTTTCTCATGGTAGCATCTCCAACGCTTTGACCTATTCAGACACATGCTGCCAGGTTAACCCCCCGACGTGATCTTTAGCATTTTAGCGAGACGACTCCATGTCCCACGGTGCCCGAGGGCAGTGTCACCTTGCACCTTTGCATCTTTGCCCTTACGGAAAGCGAGGGATACAATTCGACAAATGTTACTCTTTCATAACCAGGATCATTTGACATTTTTTCCCCTATGTTTTTTTCTTTTTTACAAAAAGAGAGCAAATAATAGAGGTAAAGGTTTCACACTATGAACAGGGTTGTAATGAAAGTAGCCCCAGTGTAGACATAGCTCAACCTCAACCACACTTTATTTAACCAAACATTGAGCAGGTGGAATGTAGCAAAAGGAGAAAAAAAAAGAAGAAAGTCCAACTCTTGAAACACAGTTTTTTCTTGGTGTTGATTTTTTTTTTAGAGGGGAGGATTAAAACAAAAATAAGATGCAACAAATTATAGATGAGCCAGAATGTGTTACAGCATTCCAGAGTAGAGAGACGGTAATTATCCCTCCACACCGGAGAGAGAGACAAACAGATGCCCTGGAATAATAAACACCTAAAGCTGTTATTACCGAAATAACAGATTCAGAAGTCAGGCCGTAGACTTCGCTGAATATGTGTGTGTGTGTGGTTGTCAGATGGCTATTACACCACCCAACCGCACGTCACAGTACCAGGCCTCACGAGAACAAAGGTGTGTTGGGATTCTGATCGCATGCCGTCGTGGCCAAAGGGTCGTTCGTCTTAAAAACAGACCACGGCGACAAAAACACAGGTTCTGTTTACGTCTACTGCACCATCAGACGACTTGTTTACAAGCGTCAACATACAGGGGGTCGGTTCACGGCAGGTTCTCGGCTTTGAACAACAGCGGTGCCTCATTGGAGCATCTATCAACATAACATCTGACTGTTCCCAGTCTACACCCATGAGCCAAACGCTAATGTTTTTCATAGAAACCGCGCTGATCTGAGATCAGTGCCGCCCGTCTCACACCGACGTGGGCAAAAAGGACCTGATCCCAGACCAGCCCCCGCAGGACGACCTGCCGCTGCTCAAACGCAACCAAGGCTTTGATTCTCCACTTTATTGGGTTGAGATGCAACAGCGACATCTAGAGGCAGCCCCTGCCCCGAAAAGGTAAGCCTAAGCCTGTACAGCCGCCCCATGTACTGGATGTATTTACACTGCTTGCTTCACAGTTACGGACATGTCAGGTACAAAAGAAAAAAAAATGCCATTTCCCTTTGTCCTGTTTGGATGAATAAAGAAATAAATGGCTTTACAGAAGCTCACGATAAATAAACGTGAATAATAATAATAGGCTTTTGTGAAGGAATAAAAAAGGATAAGTACAGAAACACTGAAGTGCCCAACATTTCGCATTTGAAAATAAAATAACAAAAAATAACAACAAAAAAAAAGATATACCATCAGAAACCTTCCGAGACTCTTTGCATGATTGTTCGTGTCCGTCGACCATTTCTGTCTCAGCTACATTGTACAAGTGGCAGAATAAGCACCGGAGTGACGTGAACTGGTCGTGCTTATATCCGCAGCCCCGGAGGTCTAGACGTCAGCGGTCGGCACAACAGTACATTCATAAAGGAGACGAGCGCCGGACCCTCAGGAGGATCTGCACCAAACCATATAAATAACTCTGATATCTACAATCAAAGGGTAGAACAGAAGAAAAGAGCCTACATGCATTCCGTCTCTGCCCCATCCACCGCCACACACCCACCCACCCTCCCTCCAACTCTTTTTTTTTTCTTTTTTTGTTTGGAATGGAAATGAAACAACAAATACAAATCTTAATTGCGTTTTTCCACAAAAAATAGAGAAATGGCACTTTTAAAATATTCATATAGAGTTTATATTTTTTATATTTATATATTTATATATATATTTATATATATTTATACTGATATCATGAAAGAAGGGTTGAGTTGGCATCCTTGTAACTATGGTATGGTTCCCAGTGTGAGTCGAAACCATGCGAATCATGCAGATATGTTACAGTTCCTTATGTACATTACATTCATGCACATTGCACTCGTGCACCATTTTACCAGGTCCCCTGGTTCCTCAGTTTTCAGTCAGAGAGAGGAAGGGAGGGAGGGTAGGAGAGAAGGAGAGAGGGAAGGGTGCCCTGTACATATTTTACAATATTGTTTCCAACAGCAGTGGCTCATAAACACCGTCATCAACTGAAGCTAATAAAAATATTTCCCCAACAGAAGAAAGAGGACGGCTCTTTTCCTCCCGCTGCCGTTTCGCAGGTGCCTGCTTTACAGTGCTGGTTCCACGGCACTGGTTCCTGAACACTGCAGTCAAGTGAAGAGAATAAAAAATAAGCTATTTCCCAGTAGAAGCAAGTGAAAAAGTGAGCTTGTCCTCCCTTATCACACAGCAGCAATGCTTTTTTTGCAACTGGGTTTTTATTTTGCGCATTTTTTCCTTTATCCCTGCGCAACTCCCCCCAATCAACCTCCCAAGGGCTTCACTTGTCAGAAAGCGAGTGGGCACCGCAGTCATAAGACCGGTGGGGTCCATCTGCATGGTAGGCCCCACCATGCCAGTAAGACGAATCACAAACTGTCTGCAAAGAGTTGATTTCGGAGGCAGAGGAGTTGCCCTCCCGGCGCTTGGACCTGCGGCGGTTGCGCAAGACGAACACCAGCATTCCCACCACCGTGAAGGCGGACGTGACAAAGACCAGCAAAAGGCCCGGCACCAGAACGGAGATAGACACTCGGCTGGGTTCCAGGTAGGAACCGGAGCGGGTTCCCCCATCTCCGGGTGCCCAAGAACCATTTCTGGATGGCGCTGTGACACTCACAGGCTTGTCAAAAAGCCGCGGGCACATGAGGTCATCCCTGATCCTTCGGAAATCCCTCTTCCAGAACTCTTCCGGAGACTCACACTTAAGGTCGCTGACGATAACGTCCGAGGCAAGCCGGTCAGCCCAACGTTTGAATGGCACAATGTTGCATGAGCAATCCCAAGGGTTCCCATGCAGGTCAATCTGAATGACAGAAGCCAGCTGGTCTAGGACGCCTGCCACTGGGAGGTACGTGAAGTAGTTGTTATGTAGGCTGATCTTGGACAGGGAAACTCCCAGAAAGGCATCCACCGGCAGCGACTTCAGCAAGTTGTTGTTAAGGAATAGCACACGTAGGTTGGGCATGGGGCTGAAAGTGCCTGCCACGACCAGCTGGATGTCATTGTACTCCAAACTGAGATATTCCAGGTTCTGAAGGCCCACGAACATATCCGCCATAAGGGTATCCAGGTAGTTCTTGTCCATGTAGAGCCACCGCAACTCGCTCAGGTTTTGAAATGTGCTGTTCTCAATCACTTTGATGTTGTTGCTCCCTAAGTCGAGTAAATTTAGGCTGGTGAAAACCCTGAACTGCAACCTCCTGACTGTGTGGATGTTATTGTCTCTCAAGTTAAGTTCGTGGGCACCCAAGGGCTTGGGTTTGAGGTTGGAAACGTTCTCTATCTTTTTGCCCTCACAGTTTACACCAAGTCCCTGTCTGGTGCCAATCAGCTTGCAGACACATGGCTGTGGGCAAGTGCCAGTGGCATTGTTGTTGGAAGGCGGAGCTACCTCTCGCTCTCCAGCAGTGCTCGTGGGTGCTTTCAACTGCCAGTTCTCTCGCGCTTTGGGCCGTCCACGGCCTGGGCGTGCCTCTGTGACCAGTACTGTGGGTGGAGGTCCCAAGTCTGAGGCTTCGCGTTGCGTGGGCGGTGCAGCCAAGCTGGAATCTGCACCATCCTTGGATGGGCACAGCTCTGATTGCGCTGTTTCATTTAAGTCGCTGCCCTGGAGCCTTGCAGGAGCCTCACAAACCACTCGGCCAATGAGAGCCCGCTGTGGGATGTTTTCAAGCCACTCCTTCAAAGAAACCAGGTCACAGTTGCAGTCCCACGGATTGTCCTCCAACAAAACCTCCACTATCCCAGGTATCTGCTCTAGCACCCCTTCATAAGGCAATGTTTTTATCCGATTACCCCGAAGGTCGAGGTGGGTGATGGGAACATGTTGAAACACATTGGTTGGTAGTGCACTGATGAGGTTGTCATTCAGGATCAAAACCTCGAGTTTGCTCAGGTCTCTGAACACAGAGGGGTCAATGTCTCTGAGCAGGTTAAAGTCAGCCTGCAGGTACTCCAGGTCATCCAGGCCAAGGAAAGTGCTCTTTCTGAATGAGCGTATTTTGTTGTTGTTGATGTGCAGCCGTTTGACGAGCTGCAGTCCAAGGAAAGCACCGGGCACAATGTCGTGCAAGCCATTGTTCTCCAGATGTAGGCTGACGGCATTGTAGAAGTTGGCAAACTCGTTGGGGAAGAGCCTGGACAAAGAGTTGCCATGCAGCAGAAGGTGATAGAACTGCGAGCTGGGACCGGTCAAGTGCTGCAGGTTCGTGAAGCCCCTTTTCTCACAGTCGATGTGCAGGTCACCCTCCACGGTGCTGCAGGAACAGACCTGCTCCTTGCACACGTCCCTTGTCACATTTCCCGTAGCCACGCAAAGAGCCGCCTTCAGCAAGACGATCCAGAGCAGCATTTTTTGTCTCTCTCTCTTGTCAAAATGAGCAAATCATCCCCCGTATCGCCAGCGCAATCAGTGGGTTGAGTCGGACGCGCCTCGATTCTCCGGTGCGAAATGGAGCAGGCAAGCGCTCGCGCACATACGCACGCACACTCGCGCACTCATCACCAGGCGAAAGAGAGAAGACGGCAGTTTGCGGTGGTCACATCCATGCCAGCCTGACTCGCCTCACTCCGCCACCTCAGACGGTTCGTTTCATCATCTCTCCATCTCCAGCAGCTTTCATGTCCTGGCGAAACGTGACGCTGCGGAAGGCAGCATCGCCCTCCTCATTATTTAAGCTCCACTCTCGCGCTTGCCCGATCGCTCACTGACCTTGCGCTCTTTCAATATCTCTCTCTTTCTTGCTCTCTCTTTCTCTCTCTTTGTCTTTTCAGCAGATACAGAATCGTGGATGTCTGTCAGCGATGCCGAAAAGGTCGGCAGGCTCTGTCCTGGCTCTGAAATCCACAGCCCCCCTCCTCCTCCTCCTCCTCCTCCTCCTCCTCACCGGTTTCAGCTCTGATCACAGTCCATGGCCAGTGGAGGAGACAGGGAGAGCAACAGAGAGCGAGAGAGGGAAAGAGAGAGAGAGGGGGGAGAAAAGGGAGAGACAGAGAGAGAAATTTAATCCGCAATCCTTACATGTTTAGTCTCCTTCCTCGGCATTAGAGAGGGTGATCCACCTCGGCGCTCACTGCTGGACCCGGCACCCTCCGCCGGCAAGCCGCAGTGGCCAAAATCCATTGGACACGAAGAGCGAGAGAGAGGGAGGAAAAAAAACCCCAAAAAGAATGAATCAATCAATCCGCATGGAGAAGATGGAAGGGAGGATGAGGAGAGACGTTCACGTTAGTGAAATGTCCACATTGCGATGGCTCGAGTCTGGGGGAGGGAGACGGGGTTTGAGAGTGGAGTTTTGTCTGTGGAGCCGCAGAAATATCCTCCTGAAACAGATCCCAGATCATTCCCGAGTCTTCACAGAGCGTTTGGAGCGCCTTGTCGTTTTCCTTCCCCCTCTTCCAGAAGACGGCGAGAACACTGTGTCTGCTTCGGCGCACAGGTGTTGATCTGGCTGTGTGTGCGTATGTGTGTCTCTCTCTCGCTCTCTCTCTCTCGCTCGCCTGCTCACTCGCTTGCTCTGTCTCGTGTGTGTGTGTGTGTGTGTGTGTGTGTGTGTGTGTGGAGGGGGTGGGGGAACTGCAGTTGAATGCGGTAAAATAATTAAACTCCTCGACGTGCAGCAGCAGAAAGCGGCAGAAAGCGGCAGAAAGCGGCAGCGACGGCAGCAAGAAGCGGCGGCAGATGCCCCGGATTAAGGCATGGCTAAACAAGGATAAAGTGGACAGTAAAGTGGACAGTGACGAGGCGAGTCTGCGAGACTCTGCTCTGGGTCTGAGAGATGGGGAAAGCTCCACAGACCTGGAGGCTGATTAGATTGTCTGAGCTGTGGTGGTGGAGGTGGTGGAGGTGGTGGAGGTTGTGGAGGTGGTGGTGGTGATGGTGGAGGGTTTGTGAGGCTCCATCTCTGAGCCCCTTCATCACTCCTCTTTTGTTTTAGTGCCACTTCCTCAGCGGTGGGAAGGATGGCAGTGCCGCTGGGGCGGGTGGGTGAGGGGGGTGCAGGGGAGAACTGGGGAGAACTCAATCAATCACTTTAATCAGCCAATGGAAGGGGGAGGGGTGGTGGGTGGAGGGAGGGGTGTGTGGGTGTGTGGGGGAGGGGTTACTCCAAGAGGCACGGAGAAGCATGAAAGGCAATAAAGTCACGATGTGGAATAAAATAAATAAATAAATAAATAAATAAATAAATAAATAAATAAATAAATAAATAAATAAATAAAAGCCTCACAGTGATTAGAGGTGTGATGGCAGCAGAACCGTTCACTGCAGGGATCCAGATACCAGACGAGTGGGGGAACGAGTGGGGGAACGAGTGGGGAAAAAAGTGGGGGAACCAGTGGGGGAACGAGTAGGGGAAAGAGTGGGGGAACCAGTGGAGGAAAGAGTGGGGGAACG
>JBBIGC010000083.1:3894-26593 GCA_037576955.1 Lepidarchus adonis
GACTGCAAAACTGCACACACTGCAGATTCATACTGGATTTAAATCACTCCACAGTTATTACTGTCAGACTGCAAAACTGCACACACTGCAGATTCATACTGGATTTAAATCACTCCACAGTTATTACTGTCAGACTGCAAAACCACACACGTTAAATCTGTACTAGATCAAAATCTTTCGCCTCATTGATATTTACAGAAACTGAGGAAGCTGCCAGGTAAGACTAATCCAGCTCGAGAATCATCCAAGTTATTACTTTTCTTTTTTTTTTAAACAGATTTCTTCACTATGACATCTGACATGAGCCAAAGTTAAGCTTTAAGTCTGAGATATTCAACTGACTCTGTTCTCTTAATACATATTTTCCCCAGATACACAACCAGACGCAGCTGTCAGAGTCAGAACTTCCTTTCAAAATGGCAAACAGGCTGGGCTGTCTGCATCTCTGCTGAAGGAGTTTTGCTAAAACAGCTTTTGGAGTGGTGTACAGATAAAGAGACTTCCCTCTGAGAACATAAACATGTCAGAATCAAAATTACGGTCAGTTAGAGCTAAGTGGAAACTTCACTGAGCAGCACTATTGATTGTTTTTTTTTGTTTTTTACATAGGAGAGGTTGGGAGGGAGGGAGGGAGGGAGAGAGAGAGAGAGAGAGAGAGAGAGAGAGAGAACACAAACAGAAGTAAGAGTTCTGGTGGGACAGCTAATTTACTACATGATTATCAAGCGAGCTCTGGAAATTCAGCAGTAAATTAACCTGTCAGAGCAGCCTGTGTTCTAAGACCGGAACCATCAAGGGATGAATATTAATTCCACCACATCTCACTATTACTTCAAAACAATATCAGATTAACTTGTTTTTTAGCCGTCAGATGCCGAGAGTGCACCTGCCAGCTCCCAGTCCGTACCAGCGCCAAACTGGCAGCTCACACACCAACCGCTGGGCAGAAAACCGGCCCAGGGACACTGACCTTCCCTCCGTCCGCATTGTACTCTTTCTCATCTCCGTCCAGCAGCCGCGCCAGGCCAAAGTCTGTGATCTTGATATGGTTGGGTGACTTCACCAGGACATTTCTGGCTGCCAGGTCCCTGTGCACAAGCCTCCGCTCTTCCAGATACATCATACCCTGTTTATGACAACAGCACACAGTCAACAAAGACAAACTCGTTTACATAGTCACCACAGTGCACATCACTACATAAAGTACGAGTAATGAAGTTATCATTTTCATAAATGAATTCTTATAGAGACAAGAAAACATTGGTATTATGAATCTACTATGTAATTTCAAAAGCAAAATCAATTTTCCGATTTTGCATCAATGAAAGCATAAAGAAAAGCTGTTATTGTGTTTGTTTTAAACTACTATAGCAGGCCTATATATTTGTCGTCCATATAATGAAAACAGTCAGTTCTAAAGAACAAGGTCAGTTTCATACTGGATTAAAATCACTTCAACAATTATTATTACTGGTCAAATGAAAACCTACACAACCTGCAAATACATAATGGATTTAAATTACTTCACAGTTATTACTGGTCGACTGTAAAACCACACACAAACTGCAGATTCATACTGGATTAATATCATTCCACAGTTATTACTGCCAGACTGTAAAACCACACACACACACTGCAGATACATACTGGATTAAAATCAGTCCACAATTATTACTGGCAGAGTGTAAACTTACACACTTACTGCAGATTCATACTGAATTAAAATCAGTCCACAATAATTACTAGTAGAGTGTAAACTTACACAAATACTGCAAATTCATACTGTATGAAAATCATTCCACAGTTATTACTACTAGACTGCAAAACGCATACAAACTGCAGATTCATACTGAATTAAAATCAGTCCACAATTATTACTGGTAGAGTGTAAACTTACACACATACTGCTGATTCATACTGGATGAAAATCATTCCACAGTTATTAATACTAGACTGTAAAACCGCACACGCACTGCAGATTCATACTGAATCAAAATCAGTCCACAATTATTTGAAGAGTGTAAACATACAAACTTCTAAATCTGTATTAAGTTAAAAACATTTGCCTCAAACTGCAGAACATATCACGTAAGACTAATCCAGCTCGAGAAAGGCTTGCAATGCAATACATTTCTTTAAATAAAATACTTGATCTGGAGAGTTTAACTATACTCAGTAATTGCTACTGCCAGACTGTAAAAAACACACATTCTGCAGATTCATACTGGATTAAAGTTGTGTTATAAAAACAAAAGTGCCCCACGTTGCTTGATTGCTTCAAAACATTATCAAATTAACTTGTTCTTGTTCACTCCAGCACCAAATTAGTAGCCCACAATGATCTGCTGGACAGAAACCCGACTGAGGGTTCTAAAGAACAAGGTCATGTTCTATTCTATGTTTCATTTTTATTTTTATTTTATGAAAAGAATCCAGAAGATGAGAAACCACCAACTTCTTAGTCATAGTTTATTCCCACTTCAACATCACAAGTTCCGTCATCATCATCACCATCATAATCATCATCCCCATCATAATCATCATCCCCATCATAATCTTCATCCGCAACAGTGTCATTGTCTACATCATAATCATAGTTCCCGCCATTACCATCATCATCCTCACCACCAATATCACAGTGTCATCATCATAACCATCATCATCATCATTACTATGACCAGCAACATTGTCTTCATCATAATCACCATTGTTACCATCATCATCCTCACCACCAATATCAGTGTCATCATTACCATTGTCATCACCACTCTCATCATCATCATCATCGTCATCATCATCATCACCAGCATTGCCATCATCTCCACCCCCTCCACCATTCTCTATGAGATGTTGTTCATGCAGAGTTTTTACATAAAGAAAACGTTGAGATTGTGAGGTGGGAGGAGTGATTGTAAGAGGAAGAAATAAAGGAATGTTAGCAGGGAAATCATTGTGCCATTATGTTTCCTTTGGTGCATGTTTCAGGGACATTTTATGGAGCAATTAAACTGAAAAGGGGGAAAATAAAGGTGGAGTCATGCTATAATTA
Source organism: Lepidarchus adonis (assembly GCA_037576955.1). Classification (NCBI taxonomy): domain Eukaryota; kingdom Metazoa; phylum Chordata; class Actinopteri; order Characiformes; family Lepidarchidae; genus Lepidarchus; species Lepidarchus adonis. The sequence continues at coordinate 6,944 of JBBIGC010000083.1, forward strand.
ACCGAGATGGTTTTGCGGCGATAAAGGCCGAGTCTCTCTCTCTCGCTCTCTCTCTCTCACCCTGCCAGGCAATTCTCAGCCACGGCCGTGTTCCTGCACAAGTGATGAAAACTCTCTGCACATTGATTTTCTGGAGGAACAAACAATGCATGTAATTGATTTAAGCGGGATCTGCAGCGTGGAGGCCTTTTTTGCCGGAGTGTTCTTCTTTTGTGAGAAAACGGACGTTCTTTCACTTTCTCTGCGGTGGCCTTCAAGCACCCTTGAGCTGCAGGCCAGATGAAATGTAAATTGTAATGTGATTGGTATAAGGAGCAGGACAGCTGTCAGCATGCACATTGTGTCGGAGAGAAAACCGATTTTAGAAGTTCCAAGTGACGATTTCTGGACTTTTGTGAGTAGAGGAACAAAGAGGACTTTAATCTGATAGAAAATAAACTGTAGGTAAGAAAGGTTACATTGTTATTTGTAGCAGAAATGTGTGTTTCTAGTGTGTAAAAATCTTACTCAAATATTGTAAAAAATACTTTGTGCCTTATTCTCCCCTACTGTTAGCATATAACAATCTGCCCTAACATTATGACCACTGACAGATAAAGTGACTTTCTAATTATTTCATCACAATTGCACCTGTCAGTTGAATTGGGAAAGTGTGTGTATATATCACAGTATGCACTATGTATTATAAAACATTACTATTACTGTATGTATACTATTATATACTATTATACTATTATATGTATACATACAATATATATATATATACATACACACAGTATACTCAACCCGATTAAACCCCTTTGGGATGAACTAGAGTGGAGAATGTGAGTCAGGCCTTCACATCCAACAACAGTGTCTGACCTCACAAATGTGCTTCTGGAAGAATGGTCAAAAATTCCCATAATCCCACTTGGCCACAAGAGTTGAAGCTGTTATAGCTGTAAAGGGTGGGCCGACATCATATTAAACCCTATGGATTACGAATGGGATAACACTTAAGCTCATATGCGTGTAAAGGCAAATACTTTTGGCAATATAGTGTATGTTGTGAGCTGGTTAGAACAACACAGCTTTGGTTCCAGATCTTACGCCTCTGATTCAGTGCACACACACCCAGAGTGTTGGGCTGCCATCATAGAGAAATGGGCATAGAACCAGTGACACCTACATATCTGTGGATCTCCACAACAAGAGGACTTGTGCTGATTATACCTTTACCGACAAGGCAGTTGTTTCTTTTTACTGTAATGAAACCACTCATTTTACTCTTCTTATCATTCTAACAGCTCAACTGCCAACCTTACTTTACACGGCACGACTAGAACCTATCCCATCTGTACACAAGCGGTAACTGTAAATATTTCTCATCTGTAGACTGTAATATATACTGATGCTTATGTATATATGTGTATGCTTACATGGATGTATATGTTTGTATGTGTATTTATATGCGTGTGTGTGTGTATAGATAGATAGATAGAATATATATTATAGATAGATATTTATATTATTTATATTTTCATCTCAAAACCTCAAGACCTCATATACCTCAATTAAACTTGTTTCATTTTGGACTTCACCTCATCTACCTCACTTCAGTACTGAGCAATTTTTATTTAAATGATCATGTCTATTTTTCTATATTTCTATCACCTTATAAGTATATGTTACTCTTTATTTTGCTGCTGGTACCTGAGAGCTACCAAACAAATTTCATTGTATCTGATACAATGTCAATAAAGAATTTTAATCTTTATCTATAACACTTGATTGCTGCATGAGTATCACAACTACAATGATTTGAAAGTATTTATATTGACGTTAAAAATGACCTAAAATAAAATTACATTGAAAGTTTAGAAAATAAGCCTGAAATTGGGCAGTGGCATAATTGCTGGTAGTGAGACCTATGAACTTGTCTTTGTGTCACTACTTATTATATTTTGCATCTACTTGTACCTTCAATAACTTAACTACATCAACTACAAACCCACAACAGTTAACAAGTATCCTATTGTATTTTTTATAGGGGAGCCTAGGTTCCATAGGAATATAATTATGTCACATAATTGGACAATTGCAGTCTGATACAGTCTCAGACAAGGTGCTTATATAGTAACTGAACATTGTGAGAAGCCAGGAGCATCACAGCAGATTGTGGACAGTGGAAGCCTAGTGGTTAGGACCTTGCCCCTTGAGAACGAGAGTTGCAGATTCAAAAGTTTAAATGCAGAGGTCACATTTCATTGACGTGCATTTATATGATAGGCTGTGTTTACAATGACAATCACTTTACTCAACTCAGATTCACTATCACACCATTTCATTCTATTTTAGACATTTTACTGTAGACACATTAATAATTAAATTACTCCAGCTCTGCTGCAAAGTGTTTAATGCAAGTTTTACAAACTTACATTTTACAAGACCACTCGTTTCATGAGATTCTGTTTTTCTGTTAAAGAATCTGCTTCAGCAAAATTTCAGCTTGATCAAAGTTCAGTATAAATAAGCCTAATGTTATTTTTATTCATTAACATTTTGGTTTGTTTACTTGTAAATAAGCTGAGGTGGTTTTCCATCCTTTCTTGGATCAAGGAAGATAACAAAAAATCTAACTAACTTTCCTTAAGTTTGCTTGTTTGGTTTCAGAGTTTGCTTCTTTTGGGATTTTATACTTGTGTCAAATGGCCTAAATGCAGTACAGTGGATCGACTTCCGAAAATTTGTGGTTACATCACTGGCTTTGAAAAAACAAAAAACAAAAACCCATTAGCATATTTACTGTAATATATGGTAGTAGAATGTAGCTGAACTGCTACTAACAGCTTTAAGGTAATACATGAGTGCAACGAGGTGAGCATGTGCAATGTGTGTGCAGGAACGAGAGAAAGAGAGAAGCTTTACTCTGCTGTGGACTGTTATTGCTGAGATGTTCATGTTTTATTAACTGTTAGTGTTGAATAAGAGTCATGTGTGTTGGTGGGTGAGATGAGGGGTTAATAGTGCACTGTGCTAGCTTTTTTTTATTTTAGCTTTTTTACCCAAATTCAGTCATCTCCAATTCCATCAACCAGCTTGGACTCCCCTTTTACAAAACACCATTAACACTAGCTGGGCAAAGGCTGGCACATACTTTTACCAAGTCAATGGAAGTGCTACTGCATCTTTTAACACATCACCAGACAGCGCAACATGCTTGGAGGAAAATGCTAATCTTATAGTTATATCAAATAGCAGATTCTTACATTGGCTTGGAGTAATAGGGGGCAATTATCTTGTTCAGAGTAAGCAAAGCCAATTCCTGGCCATGAGATCGAACTCCCATTCCTCAGATGACAGTTGCACCGCATGAGACCCACATGATGTTACTTTTGGTATTAACATGACTTTTGTCTATACTTGTGGTTTAACCAAAGCACAGTTTTAAGCTGCAGGTGATTGGTCTGAGCCTTACTGGGGTTTGGTTAGGTGTGATTAATGAAACAATAATGCTTTAGTACCCATCAAGAGTTACAGCCATCGCCCTGCTCCTGAGAAGCCTCATCAGTGTGATATTCACAGAAGATTCAAGGAGAAATGCTAATCAGACTCTTATTACTGAGTGGGCTGTTTGAGGTGGCTTTCACGCCATTGTGGCTTTCGAGTACATGTTGAAGGATTTGAAGAGATGAGAAAGGGCGGGTAACAAAAAAAAATCCCTTTTTCCCCACTATACTAAATCTTCCCTCAGCAAGCAAGTGTAATCCAGGATAAGTAAGAGGTGTAGGATTGGATATGAACAATACCACAAAAGACCTCCTCTGAGAAAGTGAAAAAAGAAGGAAAGAGAAAATTATTATCTTTTCTCCAGCCCACTGTGTCTTGCATTGGATTGGATGGCGTCCAGAAAAGACAAATACACACAGAAAAACACATGTTCAGAAAAAATTAGGTCAGAATCAGTGGTATGGCACAGGGTAGAGCTCTTAGCCCTATGCTGTTCATCATGACTATGTGTAAAACACTGTAGAACACCCAATTTACACAACCCCAACAACCAACCCACTTTACTCTCCCCAAATATGGAGGTAGCAATGGCCTAATGGTTAAAGAAGTGGGTTTGTGAATGAAGGGTCATTGGTTTGAGTCCCTAAAACAACCAGCAGGTTGAAATGCCCTTGAGCAAGGCCCCTAACCCTCAACTGCTTCCCACTGCCCACTGCCTGATGGGTAAAATGCAGAGGTTGTACTTGTATAACTGTGTGTACATGTAACTGATATAATGAGACAGGCTCAGGCTTTAGTGTTGCACTGAAACTTCAAGAATTAAGTTGATACCAACTAACAGAAGTGTACAGCTCAAAAAGAAGAGTCACAAAAACTACTCACCACATAGTCACTAATAATAAGCATAAATTGGCCAAAAATCGATAACACAGTTTTTCATTTAGCCCAGATGCAGTAACAGCCAAGACGTGTTTGCTTTAAAACCTATTAACACAGTACAGAAAAAAAATCTCCCTTCAAAATGTTCCCCTTTTTTACTTTACATCCTTGAAAGAAAACGTACACAAACAAAAAATTTCTTCCCAGATTTACTTACACAATCCAACTTATAACAACTGAACGAAATCACAGCTACAGTTTAGAAAAATTATTAAAAAATAAGACACTCAGATTAATAAAGGATCACTCCCGAATGCCAATATTTTATTGCTTTAATGACAGACTTGAGGCTGTTGAGATACTTTTCTATCAACTTTGCATAGGTTTTACCTAGGTTTTTAGCTTAACAGAACTGTTAAAGTGGATAGTGAGCATAGGTAGACTGCTATCTTAAAATCTTTCCACAGATTTTCAATGGGAATTAAATCTGGGCTCTGACTAGGCCACATGAAGACATTTCCTTTTTTCTCCTTCAGCCACAGTGAACAATTTTGTTGGGTGCTTCGGGTTGTTGTTGTATTTGAAAGGCTATCTTCAAATTTCTGGGAGAGGGTATAAGGTTTTCCTCAAGAATTTGATAGTCTTTTGTCCATACATATTTCCTTCTATCATAACGAGGGCCCCAGGCCATGTTGCAGAGAAACACCCCCACAAAAGGATGCTGCCACCACCATGCTTCACTGTAGGTATGGTGTGTTGTGGATTGTGAGCTGTTGCTCGTTTGTTTTGCCTTGAAATAGCATTTCTTTGCCTTGCAACCCTCCTGAACAAGCCACAATTGTGAAACGCTTGAGAAATTGTTGCACACATCGAACACTCTTTGCCAGAAAATCCTGTAACCCCTTTAAAGTGGTCATTCATCTCTTAGTAGCCTCTCATATCAGTTCCCTCTTTCTGCTCCACGTGTGGATGGGTTAAATGTAGAGGTCACATGTCATTTTGGCTCACATGCAATTGAGTGTGTTCACAATGACAAACCCATTCACCCAGTTAAAATCCCAGACTGGGTCCTATATACATTCAACAGCTTTATGTTAAATATACATCATTTTACATCTTGAAAATATTAACAATTAATGCAAATTTGGTTCAACTTTATACATTTTTCTTACATAGTGACTCTAAATAAACTGCTGTGGTTGGATGTAAAAACGTCACATTGAGGTGTGTGCTACAGTTTCTCATTACTCTTAGTTTTGCTGAGTTTTGGTAAGATTTGCACAGCATCAAAATTTAAGGGCAGAGCAAAGATAGGACAATTCCTAACAGGGAATCGTAAAATAACTGTGCATCACTGTCAGATCAGTGTTAACACACATTTCTCTCTCTCTCTCTTGTTAACAGATAGCCTGTCTTCATCACAGCAGTCCCTCAGGGCCATGAGCCAAGGCCACTCCATCTAAGAAGAGCTGGCAGAGTGTGTTTAAAACAGATTAGCTCTGCCGATCGATACCCACCCTCATTACAATGAGGACGGGCAGGTCACGTGATACTTATCGCCTTTGTGGAGACCAAAGGAATTTTAAAACAATAGTGTGTTAATGTATATACAGTGGTGCTTGAAAGTTTATGACACCTTTAAAATTTGAATTTTTTTTATATGAATGTGATCTTAAACATAATCTCAAACAAGTAGTAAAAGAAGAAAACTTATTATTATAGTTTTATTAAAAAAATAAGATCCAGTAACATATCTGAGTGTGGCAAAATGAAGTGAACATTTTTAATTATCATAGAATTAAAGGTGAAATCAGAGTCTGGTGTTTTCTGTCAATCAGGTGTGAGTGGGAGACCACATTTTAGTTCAAGATCAGGGATCCAGCAAAGGCTGCTCACACATACAGCACTTTTGTGGATGTGTGTCATGGCTGGAACGAAGGAGGTGTCTGAGGAAAGCAAAAAAAGAGTTGCTGATGCCCATAAAGCTGGAAGAAGTAACAAGACCATCTCTAAAGAGACAATGTACAAATGGATGGAATTTTGAATCATTGTTAGCCTACCCAGAAGTGGTCAACCACCAAAGATAAAAGCAACTTTAAGATGTGTAATAGGATTAACAAAAAAACCCAGGGTAACTTCTAAGTAGCCATAGGCCTCTTTAACATTTGTTGCTGTTAATGATCACGAGTCCATCCCAAAAACGGGGTATGGAAAGAGAAAGGAACTGCTTTTAATATAGAAAAGGAAATTTCATAAGAACATATCAGCCCACCTACAGTTTATAGTAGATCATGTGAACAAACCAGAAGAATACTGAAAAAAAATACTTTGTGGACAGTGATAGAAATAGTACTTTTTGGTTTAACTTTGTAGTGTTACATTTGGAGGAAGAAAATCGTGGCATTTCAGCATAAGCCCACTCTTCCATCTGTGAAACATGGTGGTGGGAGTGTTCAGGTTTGGCTTGTTTTGCTGCATCTGGGCATGTACTGGCCTGCCATCATTGATAGGGCAATAAATTCTGAACTATTCCAGAGAAACCAGGAAATGTCAGGGAACAATGCCACTGCATAAGCATTATTATTGACTAAAAATTTCATGTAAGAATTAAAATAATCTTGTTTTCATTCACCACCACTGTGAACAATTACTATTTGTCTTTAATACTAGAACAGAAAAATTCAAACTAGATCTCAGGACTAAAACTAAATGTCTTTAAAATTTCAATGTAGTTTACATCACTGGCATGTAAAATCTTTAACAGTAATAAAATAAATTGTATTCTAAATTACTCATAACTCTAGGGGAGCTATTTCCCATGCTATACACACATAAAATGCATGTGCTATATGTGTGTGTGTATCATTTGTCCAATAGTGCATATAAAATGTCTCTAGCACGGAAGAAATGTCTGTGGTCGTCACGTTAATCTAATCTTAGCCCACAGAAATGCTTTCATCACGAACCTGCCTTCCACTGCTGTTCACTGAAAACGTTTCAGAGGAAGACTTTAAGATGAATTGAACGTCTGGTCTTGCTGTTTCATCATTATTGCGTTACCAGTTCTGCCTTCTTACTGCTCCCTTTTAAAACCTTCCTGATTCAATTAACGACTCTCGCTTGCCCTTTCCAAATCGCGCGCTCATTTTTTAAAGAGATGGATTCAAATCCTGTTTGTCAAGTATTAAGGGGACATTGTCATTTTTCAGAAGATATCAGCAGACCTCAGGTTTCATTTCCCCTGTGCGGGGAGGTCCAGACTTCTGACATATGAATGTACAGACATGGGAAAGAATCAGTACAACCCATTGATCGTTACACACATATCTGAACAAGTAAAAGATGCCAGCCTTTTATTACAGGTGATAGACTTCAACAATTTACACATAAAGCTGTAATTTTTTAGTCAATATTCCAATTAAAATTTAAAAACGACCACCTATTAAGCGATGGGGCCAGTTCTCATCTTAACACACTTACTAATGTCTATTGTTTAATTAATTGTGTAATTACTGTGCACTAAAATCTGTCTTTTGTGCAAGCATATTTAAATAAAGAGGACGTGCCTCACTTTCATTAACCAATATAATAATTTAGCTTGACCAATTGTAATTTTTAACATTTGTTAAAACATTGGATACTTTTTGCAAGACCTAGATGACACATTGATCCACCAGAAGGGATTCTTACCCCATAACTTTTAAATATTTTATATTTCGGGCTATAAAAAGAAAAGAATTGACTGTAGATTTTCCCTAACAGAATGGATATTTACATATTACTTATATGCTGAACTCCCACACAGATATGATTTAGCTTTACAGTGAATGGACAATGTTATTTATGGGGCGGGGAGGCATTCCCCTCCAATTTCCCTCCAATTTCCCCAATCCACCTCCTCTCTCACTTATTAGTTTAACCATGACCATTTCCGGCTGGGTTTAATCTCAGTTCTTTTTTCTCGTCAGGTTAAAATAACGTATAGCTGCCGTTTCAATTATGCTAAACACAAAGCAGTGTAAGGGGATAGTCCAGGATCTTTCAGATGCCCTAATCAGTATTCCAAACCTCCATCCAGTGCAATTTCAGACCTTCTAACATGTCTTATTAATTCTAGTCACTTTAGCCACCATTCTCAGTAATGCTGATGATCAGCAGTGGTATGTGGTGGTGGAGGATATTGATTAGGGTTTTGGTCATGTTATGTCCACTTGATCTAGTTTAATTAAATAGGAGAAGTAATAAAGCAAAGTGTGGCCTGAAGTAAGCCATGTCTGGACCAATCCAAGTGTGGAATCAGCTTCACAGGAGCACGTCCGTCTTTACATTGACAGCCAGAGTTTCCCTAACGTTCATCAACAAAACATAGTTTCCCCAAAGCCCAACTTTCATGAACAAACAGCAACATTTAGCAGCAAACACAAATGTCTTTCAACACCACCTTACTCCATATATCCTTTCCAATGAACACCAATTTTCACCACCCGCTCACTCCAGCAAACATCAATATTTACCACCAGCTCTCTCCAACAAACACCAACATTTAGCAACAAACACATTCTCCAACAAACACCAATATTTACCACCAGCTTTCTCTAACAAACACCAACATTTAGCAACAAACACATTCTCCAACAAACACCAATATTTACCACCAGCTTTCTCTAACAAACACCAACATTTAGCAACAAACACATTCTCCAACAGACACCAATATTCACCACCAGCTTTCTCCAACAAACACCAACATTTAGCAACAAACACATTCTCCAACCATCACCAATATTCACCACCAGCTTTCTCCAACAAACACCAACATTTAGCAACAAACACATTCTCCAACCATCACCAATATTCACCACCAGCTTTCTCCAACAAACACCAACATTTAGCAACAAACACATTTTCAACAGACACAAATATTCACCACCAGCTTTCTCCAACAAACACCAACATTTAGCAACAAACACATTTAGCAACAAACACATTCTCCAACAAACACCAATATTCACCATCAGCTTTCTCCAGGTAAACCATCCACTGTTTACTTTGGGCTTTGATTCCAAACACCACTTTGCTCTTAGAAATTGAAATTGTGGTGAAGCTACATATCTTACACCCATGCAACCATACAGTAGTTATGTGTGGAATCTCTGTTTCTCTGCTCTCTCTAGCCAGCAATATACAGTAACCGGACTGATCATTAGCAAGAGTTAAAGAGTCAAACACAGACACTTACACACTTTGCACACACAGATTTCAGTAGTCAGTCGGCCGGACTCCCTCTGTGACCTATTAGATCAATTTTACAGACTGCACTTGGAAAAGTGTGCAGCAAGAGAATGTAATAAACAGAGGCATTCCACTCAGACGAAAGGCTAATTAAGAGCAGAGCAGAGCAACACGGCCAAGAGAAGAGAAAACATGACCCTGCTGACTAACAGTAGGAGGAATGGAGAGGTGGAGTGAGGGATAAATGTAGAGGAAAATGTGTCTCAAAGCATAGAGGAGAGAAGAGGTGAAAGAAGAAGAAGGGGAGGGAGAAAAGTGAGATAGATAGATGGATGCTGTAGATAGATAGATAGATAGATAGATAGATAGATAGATAGATAGATAGATAGATAGATAGATAGATAGATAGATAGACAGACAGAGACAGACAGACAGACAGACAGACAGACAGACAGACAGATAGATAGATATTATATACTGTTTAGGACAGCAACAATATATCGGTACTGACAATTTTTAATATAAATAATTGTGTTATTATTACACATACAGTTATCTTGTGCATACTGTACATGCAGCAGAAATGCAGTGCACACTACAATAATAGGTGGCAATATTGCTGTTTAAAAATGTAGTATACATTGCTGCAAGAGAAAAGGAATGTCTATGTTTTTTCATTACATGTACTACACTCGTACTGCGTTTGTGATTTACTTGGTAGACAGTGGAAGCCTATTGGTTAGGAACTTGGCCTGTGAGCTGTGGGTTGCAGGTTCAAGTCCCAGCCCAGGCACCAGTGAGGTACTACTACACGGCTCCGCGGGCGCTGTTGATGCTCACCTGTGCATCTTAATGCAGAGTGTAAAGATAAATGAATATTGGCTGCAATGTCAAAATAACTTGTGTTACTTTAATAGCCATGTCTGTTTTGGTTCTGCATGTGCTTCTGTGTTTCTCCGTCTCCCCACCTGCACCAGCGGTGTCTGGTTTGGTGTCTCTTGTCTCCGCCCTCTCCCAGGTGTTCTGTATCTTGTCTCAAGTATTTTTTTCAAGTAAACGCTTGATTGCATTCTGTTCGGCATTGGTCCTTGTTTCTGCAGCAGGTTCATTTGATGAATCGTCTTGTTTCATGTTTATCTTGCGTAATTTAATAATGTTTCTACACACTTCCTCGCACCTACTTCCTGGAACTTCAGAACCTGACAGTTGTGAAGTCTCTGGATTCATTATCACGTGATTTAGGCTTCAGCCAGTTTTTTCCTTGCAGAGAATCACTAGTAAATACCAAAATAGTTACAGCAATAACTGAACAATGGAGAATAAAATGTGTAATGATGAAACGAAAAAAATGTAAGCAATAAATTCAATTAAAAATTAAGGGGAGACCAATAATTTTGACTTATTTCTTGTTCCTGGTGATGCTGGAGGTATCTTCACTTGGCCCTCAGGATTTGTCCCATTTCCAGTGTATCTAATGTGGTGATGTTAGGTCAAAGCACGAGCCAACTCATGACCTTGTGCTGGCAGAGCCGGCCGCCCCTGGCATGGAGCACAGGGTACAGATGGGGCGGGTAAGGCGCTTGGCGTGAGGGAGGTGGGTCACACACATTGCTTTCCTCCAGGTGGGACCCAAAGACGTGGTGGCCTGCAGAGATGTGGGGGGAGGGGGGCCAAGTTCATTAACAACCCAGTGAGGGGCACACGTGCGGGAGAAAGGGGCGGAGGGTGGCAAGCTCAACCCACACACACATACACACACACGCATGCACACACAATTCTGTCCTCTGTGTGACCTGTGAGCAGGAAAACATATGATTTATCTATGAGTGTGTGCTGTCAGTGTCAGTTTCAGATTTGGATCTTTAATTTTGAGCATCTAACACACGAATCCACTTCCACTCATATATACACGCAAAAAATTATCCTAGGTGAACATTTATTTCATTTACTGCAGAAGAAATAAAGAACCATTGTTCCTGACCATATCATATAAAGCTTTACTGTCCACAGACTCAAGATACAATGGAATCAAACATGAATAAAAATTATTAAAAATGTTTATTAACCATAAAAATGTGTTGTATTCTTATCATGTTAGTATTGTGTTACATTTTCCAAATGCTATTTTATCATAACCAATACATTACTGCAGTAAAATCAAAACACCTCTATTTTACTGCATCAGTAATTATAATGTGTAGTATAATGGGTGGGGTTTGCCTTAACATTTTGTCATTTGTTGCAAGTGGTTTCATTTTGTTGATAGGGAGTGTCCTGTGACAGACCAATACCAGCTAGAGTGAAAGGCAGGGTTTACAACACGGCGGTGAGACATGCTATGTTATATGTGTTAGAGATAGTATCACTGAAAGAAAGACGGCAGAGAGGTGGCAAAGTTAATTATGCAAATTCTTATTCTGGGAGTGAGGAGGATGGACAGCTCAGGTTGGACGGTTTGGAGAGATTGTCAGAGATTGCGTTGGTTCAGAGGTGCAGAGGAGAGAGGCTGAATATATTGGGAATAGGATTTTGAGGATGGAGCTCAGAAGAAATGGAAGAAATGGAAACAGGGGATCTGTGGTGGTGACCCCTAACAGGAAGAACAAGAAGAAAAAGAAGAAAAACCTGAAAAAAGCAGAAAGAAGAAGAATCTAGGAGAAGAAGCCAAAAGAAGAAAAAGAACCTGAAAGAAGAAGAAAAAGAAGAGAACCCAAAAGAAGCCTAAAGAAGAACCTGATAGAAGGAAGAAGAAGAAGAAGAAGAAGAAGAAGAAGAAGAAGAAGAAGAAGAAGAAGAAGAAGAAGAAGAAGAAGAAGAAGAAGCCAAAAGAAGAGGAAGAAGAAGAACCAAAAGAAAGAAGAAAAAGTTTGTGGCATGAAAGAACCCAAAAGTAGAAGAAGAAAAGAAGAATCTGGAAGAAAAAGCTGAAAGAAGAAGAAGAACCTGAAAGAAGGTAAACCTTAAAAAGCTAAAAGAAGAACCTGATAAAAGAAACCAGAAGAAGAAGAAAAAAGAAGCAGAAAGAAAAAGAAGCTAAAAGAAGAAGCAAAAAAGAAGACCCCAAAAGGAGAATCCAAAATAAAAACCTAAAAGAAGAAACCAAAAGAAAAAGAAGAACACAAAAGGAGGAGCCAAAAGAAACCAGAAGAAGAAGAAATTTAAGATCAAAGTTAAGCTGACATATTGTGTTTCCACAGAACTGTCTGCACTTCTGACATTTCCTCATTTGTTTCATTGTCAGCAAATGACAACTACACTATTAAAATGCAAAGAAAATGAAAACGGTAAAAATAAATGTAGAGACAAATTCACATCATCTCACAACAACAGCATCAGCTGAATGTTCAGAATCCTCAAGAGAAGATTGTTTCAACGAGCTGGAAAGGAGAAATAATTACTATTAAATTACTACAAGCCTTTGTTATCACTGACAATAATCCAGCTTCAAGCAGTGAAACCACCAACACACTTCAGCACAATGGAAGCAACATCTAAACTTACAATCCACTTCCAGAAGTACTGTAGGTTCACCTACCCAATACACAATAACATAGTAGCCCATGAACCCGCCAATCCTTCTACCATCTTCAATGCTGGTCACTTTCTGACCACAAGAGAAACACACTTCCAAAGAGCTGTTGTTCAGGTATTATTTGGGTGATGAACTATTCTCACCACACTGCGAGATTGAGTTGTCCACCATCCAAAAAAACCCAACCAAGAGGGGCTCCATGTCCCAAAACTAATGAAAGACTAGAGCATGACCAACACCAACTGAACTATCTCTAACTGTGGACGAGCTACAGAGGTTGTATGATAAACCTGCCCATGAGTCTATACAAGGTGCTTTTCCTGGAAAAAGCTCACAACCTTCAGCGCCACGTCCTCAAGGGCGACAATTTCACGGAAATCTCTTATCAGGATGGACGAATGAAGGTTGAACTTGGGCAGCTGGGGGAGAGAAACACTAAAAGAAGTATAATACACTCAGAAGAACCAGATGAACTCTCAAGGTCAAATTTAAAAGCTCATGCCCTTTACTGTCCAACACAAGGGGGCGCTGCATTCGTGTGTTACATATATAAAGTGAGCTCCTCTGAGGTGGAGGTTCTTGATGATGAAAGGCACCTTTGAGCATTAATGTGAAAACAGTTTTGTTCTCTCAAAGCTGCAGTTCTGTATGTACTGAAGAGTGAATCAGTGTTTAATGGGATTATGCACCAGATTAAGTGTAGAAAACAAGGCTGCAAAGCAAAGGCTAATTAAATATTAAAGTAATTAGCACTGTGCAGAAATACAGGCCAATTAACACAGCAGTCTAATTTTTTGATGTTCTGATGACAAAAACACTAGTTACCGCTGATGCTGAACACAGTTTGAAATGAAAATGAGCACCTGTAGGAACGTTAAGCACGTAGTCAGAAGCGTGTGCTCTCATAAAACAGGAGAGTGTGATATGTTTTTTATAAGTAGGCATTTTATTAAGCGTTTGATGAAAGGGGATCTGTGCTACAGAAATTCACTGCTCTTCATTAGTGCTCACTATGAACTCCAACTTTGTAGATTTTTTTTCACAAGTTTAATTATATAACACACACACACACACACATATATATATATATATGTGGCAAAAAAGTATTTGTCAGCCACCGATTCTACAAGTTGTCCCACTTAAAAAGATGAGAGTCTGAAATGTTCATCATTCACTTCAACTGTGAGAAACCGAATGTAAAAAAATCCAGTAAGTCAAATTGTATGATTTTTAAAGAATTTATTTGTATAATGGTGCATTTGGTCAATAACAAAAGTTCATCTCAATACTTTGTAATGTAACCTTGGTGGGTCAAACATTTCCTATAGGTCTTCACCAGGTTTGCACACACTGTAGCTGGCTTTTGGCCCATTCTTCCATGCAGATCTTCTCAGGAGTTGTGATGTTTTGGGGCTGTCGCTGGGCAAAAAGGACTTTCAACTCCCCCCAAAGATTCTCTATTGGACTAAGGTCCGGAGACTGGCTAAGCCACTACAGAACCTTGAAATTCTTCTTATGTAGCCACTCTGTCGTTGTCCGGGGATCATTGTCGTGCTGGAAGATCCAGCCACGTTTCATCTTCAATGCTCTCACTGATGGAAGGAGGTTTTTGCCCAAAATTTCACGATACATGGGCCTATTCATCCGTCCCTTAATACAGTTAAGTCGTCCTGTCCTCTTTGCAGAAAAGCAGCTCCAAAACATAATGTTTTCACCCCCATGCTTTACAGTGGGTATGGTGTTCTTGGGATGCAACTCAGCATTCTTCCCCCTCCAAACATGGCGAGTGGTGTTTATACCAAAGAGTTCCATTTTGGTCTCATCTGACCACATGACATTTTCCTAATCCTCCAGTGGATCATCCAGATGGTCTCTGGCAAACGTTAGACAGGCCTGGACATGTGCTGGTATAAGCAGGATTTTAATTTATGATGACAGTGTGTTACTAATAGTAACCTTTGTTACTGTGGTCCCAGCTGTCTTCAGGTCATTGACCAGTTCCCCCTGTTTAGTTCTGGGCTGTTTCTTCATTGTTCTCAAAATTATTTGTAACCTCAAGGTCAGATCTTGCATGGAGCCCCAGGTTCGAGGGAGATTGACAGTGATCTTGTATTTATACAATTTTCTAATATTTGCTCCAACAGTTGATCTCGCCAAGCTGCTACCTATTGTAGATTGGCTCATCCCAGTTTTGTGCAGGTGTACAATCTTGTACATGGTGTCATTAGACAGCTCTCTGGTCTTGGCCATGGTGGAGCTTGGAGTCTGACTGTTTGAAGGTGTGGACAGGTGTCTTTTAAAAAGGTACCATTAATACAGCTAACAAGTGGAGGATAGAAGAGCTTCTTAAAGAAGTAGTAACAGGTCTGTGAGACCACAATTCTTGCTTGTTTGTAGGTGCTAGATACTTATTTTCTGCACCATTATATTATATAAATACATTCTTTAAAAATCATACAATGTGATTTCCTGCATATTGTTTCTTACATTCTGTCTCCCACAGTTGAAGTGGACCTATGATGAACATGAGCAAAAGGCATACAATAAAATGTTGAGATTTATAACTATATTAAAATATTTTCTTTCTAGACATGTTTAAGAAACTGGTATGTATCATAGGCGCACAATGAAAATATCAGCCGCGAATGAACTCACAATTTCTCGAACCTGTAATCACTACTCATTTTAAATATAAAGCAAGTGCAGAGCAGCTAAAGACTTCTCCATAACAGGTCTGATTCCACTGGAACAAACAAGCCCTCAGTCGATAATCAGAATTCACCAAAACAACAGAAAATGAAAAGAAATCATGTCAATGCTGCCACATAACAAAAAAATAAAAAATGACAGAGATGAAGTGCAAATAATGGAAATCATTGCCTTGGGTGAACAACTGTTCTTGCTTGTCGAGGGCACTGAATTTCACAGGCACATGGTTTCAGCACAGTTTATCCAGAACTCATCCAGATTCATTAAATGGAATTTAAATTTTCCCTGCAATTTTTACTCTTCAAGAACGGCTTTACATTAGATACTAAGACACTTCTGTGAGGATTTGATAGCAATTCAGCCATGAGAGCATTAGTGAGGTCAATAACAGCATATCAGAGGTGGACCTTCATCACTCACCTAGTGCTGGGAGGCCTCAAACCCCACTTGCTAATACTTTGGGCAGTGGTGGTGTAATGGTTAAGACCTCGAACTTATGATCAGAAGGTTGCAAGTTCAAGTCCCAGCCCCACAGAGGTTCCGTTGATTGAGGTACTGCTGTTGATAGCGGCCGTCAGTGTGGATGGTTTAAATGCAGAGGTCATGTTTAATGGGGTGTGCTCACAAGGAAAACAGTTAGGTCTAAAACATTCTATTCCCATGGCAATGCTTTTCTATGGAGCTTTGGACGAAGATCAGCACAGACCCTCAGCCTTGACATGAACATGAAGCAAGGAAAAAGACTGACATCTATTCTTGTTTTCTTCTCCTGCCCACACATGCAAGAACCCACTTCTGAGATGTTGCTGCTCTCTTCCCGCAACTCCATGCCGCTAATTGGACCTCACATCCGCCAATTTACGGCTCAATTTGTCAGGCCTGGGAGGGTTTTGCTCTGGGAGCTGCTAGTGACGTCTGTGTCAGCACATAAACCGTTCGGTGGTGGGGAAAAAGGCCCTTGGGCTAAGGAGAAGCTCATGGTGTCTGATGCTTAATGAAAGACAGAAGTCCATTAAAATCTCTTTAGATTAAGGAAATAATTAACTGTAATATGAAAATGATCATAATGATGACCATAATCATAAGCTCTGTCATCATAACATCGTTTGAAAAGAGCATAATTGAAGGGCTCGCTCTGTGATGTCTGATTGATCAGCGAAAATGAGAGCGTGGATCATTTCAAGGCAACATGAAGCAAGCTTAAAGAAAGATGAGCCCGAGGTCGCGGCGCTGAAACAGGGGAACGCAAATGTGATGCAACTGGTTCGGTACAAAAACAAGATATTAAATCAGGAATCAGGTAATGAAATCCACCATAATGTGTGTGGGTGTATGTATTTAGCTCCTTGTGGGGACCAAATATCCTTTAGATGATGAAAACAAAGGTTTCACTCCTCCTGATGACATTTAAAAAAGATTTCAGCCACAAATATTCACTCAGGTATCAGCTGCAGTAGTGTGTAGTGCTGTAGTAATGTAACGTACTAGAACAATGGTTGGCAGTGGTTAGCA
The DNA here is from genome assembly GCA_037576955.1 of Lepidarchus adonis. NCBI lineage: Eukaryota > Metazoa > Chordata > Actinopteri > Characiformes > Lepidarchidae > Lepidarchus > Lepidarchus adonis. Next base: position 24,297 of record JBBIGC010000083.1, read on the forward strand.
AGGTGAATATCCTGCTTTGTGCCCATAGAACAACTCCAGCTTCCCTGCGACTTCACTGTTTGGACATTTGAAAGCAAAAGTAGCAAAACACAGGCATCATCCACAACCTGCAAGTGTTTTAGAACACTTCCACTCCTCAGCGTGCATCATAAGTCACAACCTCCTTACATAAGCCTCTACATGTGCAATTCCCTGGGGCCATTCCTCAGTCAGTCCACCAGAGGGAGACACTGACCCACCTGAGGCTTTGTTTAGCCCTTTTCTGAGCGTTTTATTACATTTACTTTCACTTTCACACCATAAAAAACATGGTTTGCGGCAGAATCGTAAGTCGAGTGTGTCAAATTCGAGGACCCCTTGTATTTAAAAGATCTTAATCCAATGTGGACCTATTTTTTGTAGTGTGACAACAAAAACAGGTAGCCATGAGCTAGCCATGTTTTGATACAGACACATAAAGCCTGGAACACGCCAAACCAACTGTCTGGTGCATGACCACCATCAAGCCATTGGTGAGCATTGTTGTGTGGTGTGGCTTCCGTGAGCACATAAGCATTGCTACAAAAAAATGAGCTATTATCTGCATGTTCTTTCTTTTGTTGCTCTTTGTTCACTGTCTTTTACTTCCACCGAGTCTTGTACAACTGGCCGAACAGTGGTGAGACGACAGGGTGGTACATCACACACAGATAATGAGTGACAATCAGCCAATGATACTCAACGGTCGCGTGATGGTGGCCAACGGCCAACAGTCAGCTTGGTGTGCTTCAGGCCTTAGATGCCAGTTATTAAACATGGCTCCACATATTTCCACATGGTTCCACACTGCAGATCTCATACATTCTGTCACTGTATGTTGTGGATGACGCCAATTTATGTCACATGTATGGCAGCAGTAGAATACAAAACCAGAAAACCAATAAAAAGTCTTTACCCAAGCCTAACCATTTAAAAGACCAACCTACTGCTCTCCAGCAGCTTCTGTTAAGGGTTAAACGTAAGAAAAATCAGCCCCATGTCCGTCTCAGTCGTTCAGCTCCAGGGAAATTCCTACCCGCCTTCAAATGTGTTTGGAAGCACAGTGGTTAAGTTCTTGCACTCAGCTTCATACACGGGGGAACGAAGACCCCATAAAGACAGGAATACTCTCACCGGTGTGTGTGCAAATGCGGTTATCACATCCTTTCCCATTAGTTAGCAGGCTTCTATATTTAATACACACTACTGAATGCAGCTAACACTACCCACTCTCTCTCTCTGTCTGTAGTACTATCACCGAGTACCAAATGTGTATAAAAACTCAATTCCAGGGCTACAGCAGATCGTCGTAGGGAGAATGCCAAATGTCCATTTATACCATTTCATCTCATTGTGCGAACCTGCCAAACTTGCTGTCTTTCTTTATCTCTCCAGGGGTTGTGTGTGTGTATGCCAGTGTGGGCTGTTGTTTACGGAGGCCGAGCAAGACCCGTCTATCCTAAGGCGGTGGAAAATAAAGCCAAGCTGTTATTTTATTTTATTTTACTTTCGTTATTTTAGTTTTTTTTTCACAGCACAGTTCCATGTGTGTCGTGAACGGCTAGAGCCGCCCAATCAATATTGCAGGCTACTATATGCTGCTTGAGGCCTGTATGTGTGTGTGTGTGGACTGTCAGTGTGTTAGGTTCACCAGAGAGGTGAGTTACGTGCGTCTCTGCTGAGGGACCTCTGGCTCTGCTCTCGCAATATGAGCCGTACCTGGAAGGCAGCAGTGATAACAGCAGCATGATGAGGCTTCTGGGAAGTGCAGTTCGAGGAGGGTTTTCAGAGCCTACACTTCTTTATCGGTGTGTAACTTATCTGTGGTGTGTGGTTTAATTAATTAATTTATTATTTAATAAAGTATCATGAAGTCCCTCACTGGTGTTTAAAACTGATTGCCCCCTTTCATTCCTACTGTGTGAAGTGCACTGATCTACAATAATGTCCCACAAAGCAATGTTGCCTGATGCACTGATGCTTATGTATTAGGCTTGGGAAGATTCACCGATTCGTATCGATATATTGGTATAAACATGAACGACGCGGATGCATCGATGGGGAAAGTGCGCATCGGTTGAAAAACTGAACAAACTCGAGATGTATCGAGTTTAAACTCTGCATCGGTAAAAACCGATTCGTGGCTAAGCGCAATATTTGCTTGCTTTTCAGTCTCACCGCTTTTAAAATTTTTTTTCATTATTTGGATGCGTCGGTTTCTGCACAGATCAAACCCGCGCATCCGACTCTCGCGAGAGGCTTTGGGTCAGAGCGAGCGG
>JBBIGC010000085.1:0-10912 GCA_037576955.1 Lepidarchus adonis
GTCAACACACAACATTACAGTCTGGACTGACTCACTACTGCCCCCAAAGGTCAACACACAACATTACAGTCTGGACTAACTCATTGCTGCCTCCACAGATTTTAATGTATTTTTTATATTATATATATATTATTATTTGACAGGTAGTGTATATTTGAATATACATTCATATATATATATATACATATATATATATATACATACAATTATATATATATACATATATATATAATTATTATTATTATTATTATTTATTTATTTATTTATTTAATTGGGACTGGTAGTGTATATACATGTTCTTGCTGCTGAGTTTACTGTTTTTTCTCATACAACAAAATTCATTGTACTGTTGATCAATCGATTCATCTACATATGAAACATCAATGAAACAGAACAGAACTATTTAACTTTGCTCTCAAACAAACAAACTAGATCATTAGCATTTTTGGTATTAGCCTGAGGTTTTTATCTACACAATACTGACCTCAAATGCTTTGCAATGTCAAAAAACAATACATTTCACTGTAATTGCTAAGTCACTTAGAACCTTTACTAAATAAAAAGCCCACTTTGGAATCACTGAATACTGCTATGAGTTATGAGGTTATTAACTACACTTTCTATAAATGGGTGGCTCTTTAAAGAAACTAAAAGATATATGAGAGTGTAAAGAGCCATTTAAATGTTAATATAAAGGTATCATTACTGTTACAATCCTTCATTTGTATGTTAGCCAAGTAACCTGTGCTCTTCTGTAATCTGCATTTTTTGCAGTTGCTGAGCTTCTTTTGACATTAATTGTTGATTTACATAAACCAGATATTTGTCTGCTTAGATAGCTTTGATGTTTGAGCGTTTTGACAGCATGTTGTACTGACACTGATACTTCAGTTCTTCATTGTAGAAGCACACTTGGAATGGACGTTAAATATGAATCTAAATCTAGAATTAAAGCAGAAAGATCTGAGAATGGAGAAACTATAAGTCAACAACCTCATTAGCTCACCCCTATTAGTCCGGGCCCTAAATCTGGCGAGAGGTGGGGTTGTCGAGCAATCGTAATGGATTAAAAAGTGAAGACCCCTGCACTTCCACCACAAATGACTTGCTGCACTGTGCCTGGCCTTGAAATAACAATGGCACAGAAAATTGTCCTAGTTCAGCTCCAAAGTGTTTGTTTATTTTTACATAAAACAGCTTAAATAATAATGACATTATTAAATGTGATCTAGCAAACAAAAAACACATTTCCAGCGCTGCATCCAGCTCAACATGCTTCCCCAAACCCCAACATTTTTACTAACTTGAGACATTACACCACTTTAGCTTTTGGCTGAGAGAACATCACCACCTGGAGACAGGCTGGTGAAATCAAGCAGCGTCAGAGACATTCTGTTGCATCTTTGGAGATTCACATTTCCTTTCGTCCTCGCCGGTCAGAGAATAACTTTCGTTTACCAGACATTTTGAGTCTAATTTACAAATTAGTGCGCAAAATTCAAAATCAAAGCTCGTCACACTAGCAGAGGTTAGAGCATGAACAGGACCAAACAAACAAGAGGTGTTACCATCTTAACGAGGTAAATAACATGGAAGTAAATCAGTCCTGCAACCTTTCAATAAATAAATAAATAAATAAATAAATAAATAAATAAATAAATAAATAATATATGTATATATGTATATATAATTATATATGTATTTATTGAATAATTATTTTTATTTTTAAAAAAATGCAAGCCTTTTATTTAATTTATATAAACCCTGTTGTGATCCAGCCTTAGTGGTATAGTTTGGTTTGGCCACTCAACTGGGACAAAGTGAGTGTTTATTTTTGTTGAGATAACGGAATTTACCAACAACACTTACTGGAGTTAACAAATATGAACCACTTTATTCTGAAATTCAAATATTTTAAACATATAACACATTTATTTAGCTGAAAACATATGCCCATGCCACAGTCTTTACTTTTCTTAATCTTCATAAACAGTTGATGAGTTGACTCAATTGTGAAACGGCGTCACAGATCCTCTTCAGAGCTGCACATTAGGTTTAATGAAGAAGCAGTTTATTGCTCTTGTAGATGTTTCATATGCGGCGCACTTGCATGATCTTCTCATTTGGCAGAATCTTCTCATCAATGATCAAGGATGGCACCGGGGGAAGGCGGGATGTAAGTGAGCATTTGGCTGCTTTGTGAAGGTGTGTGTGTGAGAGAGAGTGGGAGACACAAAGAAAGAGAGAAGCCAACAGCCTGTAGTTTCCACACAGGGCTTATTGATACAGATTTAAGTGTATCCCAAGTGTGTGTGTGTGTGTACTGGCAGGTGGACAGACACACACTAGTGGGGAAAAAAGGGAAGAGTTTGGCTTTGGATTACAGAAAACATCACATCGATAAAAGAAGTGTTTACTGAAGTCACACAGGCTAAAGGCTTTATTACTTAACAACACACATTAGGCTTTTTGCTGTTTATCATAATCAGACACTATGGGCTATTAATGTAAACAAAGCAGTGCAATAATAAAGGTAATGACTATTTGCTTAAAAAATAAATGTAAATCAAAGCATATTACAATACAGTATATTCATTTATTTGTTTTTTTGTTTGTTTATTGTTTATTTATTCCACTGTTCAAAACTTTAGTTATTTTATTCAGTAATAACTTGTACATGAGGACAAATGTGCGTCCAATGTGTGTCTTTTTTTAATACATCATTACACTTTTTAAATGATAATTAATCATATGTGTTAATGTATTTATTATAACGGCTCTTTTTTAATAAAAGAAAAAAGTTATAAAAGTTTCTAAAGCTTCAGAAAACTATTATTTAGATTTTATTAAAACATAATTCAACTTCACTAAAAATTCATTACTTTTATGTATATTAATTTTGTCATTAAAAAAAATAATTTGGGATACATTTATTGGAGCTTATTTCTATATTTATATTATGTACTCCAAATTAAATCTGAAATAAATATATTAATATATTAATCTATTAATTTATTGGGCATTCTGATCCAGGTGTTATTTTCATTTGGACCTCACTTTGGATATCAATTCTGTTAATAAAAATTGGCTTTAAATTTTTCTATAATTGGGATTAAAATTGCATTTGAACATCATTCTACTTATTAATATCTACTGGAAATTAATTTTAGCTATTACTTATATAAAAATCCTTTTTGTATTTGAATGACAAATTCTAAAAATTAAATGTAGTCCATTTTTTTGTTGTTTTTTAAGTTTCAATTAATTATCTGGAACATCTATAATTGAACATTTGCAGGATCATAATAGAATGTAGTGAAGTGAAGTGCTGTAAAGCCTTGGAAGTGTTTGTCAGAAAGGAAAGGGTAGAATAGGATGAGAGGAAACCATTATGATTTACAGGGCTCTGGTTTGCCAAATGGGTGTCTTGAATATGAAGAAGGTCAGAGGGTCAGAACCATCTCAGGACAGGTGTTCCAAATGTGAAAAGGCCACAGATTCTCACTCATTCTGCAAATAGTGTTCGTGTCTGCACTGTAACATCCACTGAACTGGCAGATATTTAAATTTATGCTGCATGTTCTCTGTCCTTTCCAGTCATCAACACCTTGATTGTTTAACTGGCCATTACCTACACAAAAAAAGGATTTCCTGCAGAATACAATGATTTCTTCCCCATCTTTGTTTCTGTTTGCTTTCGGATTAGTCCAAGCAGTGAGCCAGAGCCAGCTCATCCCAAAACTAAACAAAGGAATGAAACAGTGTGCAAGCACAAGATCTGGAAATAACTCAATCAACACACAAATACACACTCGTGCACTCCACCAACCATATGATGTGGCCAGAGAAAGAAAAGAAAGGAAAGAATAAAAAGAAAAGAGAAAAAACAAAACATAAAGAAATAAAAAGAAAAGAAAAGAAAGAAAAGAAATTCCAACAGAAAAAGCCAAATGAAAAGAAAAAAAAAGAAAAGAAGAGGAATTTGATGATGAAGGCTGTGGCTAGAGGAACACAAGAAAAAAAGAAAAGAGGAGAAAGAAAAAAAGAAAGAAAAAAAGAAAGGAAACAAAAAAATAAACAAAGAAAAGAAAAGTAAGAAAAGGCAAAAACAAAAAAAGACAGGAAAAAATAAGAAAAAGATTAAACAAAAAGCACAAGACAAAATAGAAAAGAAAGGAAATGACAATAAAAAAGAGATAAAAGGAAACAAAAAGAAAATCAATGCAAAAACAAAAAGAAGAAAGACAAGAAAAGAAAGAAAAGAAGATGAATTTGATGTTGGAGGCAGGGGTCAGACGAGCAAAGGGAAAAAGAAATAAAGACGCAAGAAAAGATAAGAAAAAAGATAAGAAAATAAAGACGCAAGAAAAATGGAAAACACTAGAAGAGAAAATGAAAAAGCAAAGAACAGAAAAGAAAGGAAAGAAAGGAATGAAAAGAAAAGACAAGGTTTGCATGTAGCCGCTTTAAAACGGCTGTTGTCCGTGGTGCTGAATGATCTAGGCGCTGTCCTTGGTGCTGAACTTCCTCTCTTTCAGAGTAGACAATTCTGTTGTTGAAGTTGCTGTTGTTGTTGTTGCTGTTGTTGATGTCCCAGTAGTTTTCAGTGCTATTTGCTTCACAATGTAAAAGCCTGAATAGAAAAGACCTATTGCATATTCAGGTTATGTGCTGTTCACACACTGTGAACAGTGAGCGGTGAATCTGTCGTCTGCACTGAACCAATCTGTGACACCTGTGAACATACACATTTGAAGCAGTGGGCTGCACAACTAGTCATCATGGATGTTGTAGTAGGAATAGCTACATTTCCTCACTCACTTCTCCCACGTGTTATGAGCAGTTCTATACTGTTTCCATTCTGTGGAACCAATCCAATCGCCACCCTCTGGAATGTTTTCCACTTTTCCACAACGAATGTCGAACCTTTCACAAGAGATATGAAACTAAAATGACACTAATGGTGTGGATTTGGTAAATTTCCACCTAGTTATAATAATTGTATTCATAGCATAACAACACATGATAATATAATTCAATGAAAATTGATCAAGACAGGTGTACTTTTAAGAAAATGAAGTGTAGTTTTGAAAATAATTTTTCTGGATTTAATTAGGTTTTGTTGTTGTTTGTAAGAAATGTGTGTTTTTCCTTTTGAATTTGTCCATCCCAAATTCATTCTAACAGAACATGGATAGAACAAATATTTAACACTGTTGTGGCTTCAATTGTAAAATTATGCACATAATAAACTTCATAGAAATAACATTGTATTCTGTTCTGTTCTATTCTGTTCTGTTACGTTACATTATGTTACTATATGTTCTGTTCTTAGTTATAGCATTATGGTCTCTTCTCTTCTCTTCTCTTCTCTTCTCTTCTCTTCTCTTCTCTTCTCTTCTCTTCTCTTCTCTTCTCTTCTTTTCTATTTAGTTGTATTCTGTTCTATTCTGTTTGTTCTCTTCTATTGAATTCGATTCTATTATTTTTTTCTATTCTAATTTATCAAATTATATTCTATTATTTTATATACTTTTTATTCTTCTTCTATTCTGTTCTGTTCTATGTATTCCAATCAGTTGCATTATATTTTAATCTATTCTGTTCTTTTCTGATCTTTTCTGTTTTAATGTTATGTTTTATTCTATTCTTTTGTTCTATTCTATTCTATTTTCATTTGTATTCTATTTTATTTTTGTTCTATTTTATTCTACAATTTTCTATTCTATTTTGTTATATTTTATTGAATTCTATTCTATTCTTTTGTTCTGTTCTATTATATTAAATTATATTATTTTATATATTTTTATTCTAATCTATTATGTTCCCTTCTAATCTGTTTGGTTTTATTCTGTTATTGTAAGCAGGCGGAGTAGACTGGAAGCAATTGCAGTGAGGTTTCTTTGTTTTCTCTGTGTTTATTTACACAGGTGAACTTGGACAAATACATAGGACTAAAGACACCACTACCATAACCACTTGCTTGACATTTTAGCAATCATCTGCGCCCAGGAACAGGAAGCATGACACTTTATACCCATGGTAATGACATACACCTGGAAACTGGGCGGGGACACCAACAAGGGACAGGTGACACAACCAATCATGGTTACCAGAAGGTGGGGCAGATACAGGGAGTACAGACACAACCCAACACAGGGCTGGTCTGCTACAGTTATGTTCTATTCTTTTGTTCTTTTCTATTGTCTTCCATGCTCTCCTATTCTGTTCTACTGAAATCTAATCTAACCTATGTAATCTAATCTAATAACTTGGTATTACCACTCTTCAATTATTATTTTTGTTTAAATAAAGAAACATAATCTACTTTTGTCTGCTGAGGAGTCGACTAATTAAAGCCTGTTTACCTCTGGTGCTGGCGCCGCTTTCACTTCGCTGAGGTGTCACCTTTCGGACCCCCTCTTGGCCCTCATACTCTCCAGTCTGCTGGACACCACTGCTGAACCTTCAGCTCTTTAACTTAAATAAGTGAAACTGTGCAAACTGTGTCCTTCTACAGCACTGTACAAGCTCTCTCTCTCTCTGTGGGTTTTCCTCAGGGTTCTCCAATTTTCCCCCACAGTCCAGAGGCTTCTCTAGATTCCCCACAGGTGTGAGTGTGTGAGAATGGTTGTCTGCTCTGTCCAGATTCAACACTGGTCTGGCCCATAGTCAGCTCGGCCACAGCTTCCTCATGACTCAATGTATAAGCAGTTTGGAAAATGAATGAATTAATTAATTTTACATTTGTTGTTAAAAGTTTTTGGCAGCTCAGTAAGATTTTAGTTTTTGCAAAAATGCATTCTTCTTTCTTTTAACAAACTATATGTTTCCCCAATTTTATAAAATGCACCATTTTGTTGAGTGTGACATATTGAACAAAGAAAAACATAAAATGTGCTGTAACATTTGCAAATTTCACATTGTGCCCAAAGTTGGTCCTGGAGGTCTAGAGTCTAACTTGGTTGTTCTCCACTCCAAACACACTCCATACACCTGCCGATGAACAGTTTAGGTGTGTTTGAGCAGCTACCAATCTGCACTGGACACTGGCCCTCCAGGACTTAAAGCAGGGCACCTCAGCTCTACTCGCTGTGTTTATATTTTCTACCCTTTTCTTGGTGCAGGGCCTTTATACCTGGGTTTTCTCCAGCCCACTCCTTTTGAGAGTCTGAGGTTTGCTAAGGACATGAGTTCAAAGCTTGTTTGGATATGAGTGACTTTTGATTCCCATCTGTTTTAGTTCTGTTAATGTCTCAAATACAGACTGAAACTCAAATGTAAAAATAATTTATTTAGCAGCATAATGTATTATTAGTGATATAATTCTGTTTTTACAAGTCAACAGAGTAGCAAAATGGCATCAGTAACTGTAGAAGTCTAAGGTTAAGCCATTTCTGCTGAGCCACACAGATCTTAGAGTTACATTGAGAGGTCAGGGGCAGCAGCAAGTTCTGTACTTAGAGAGATTAATGACGATTTCATTTCTTGAGTGGATTTATCAGCTTGGTTCCAGATGTTCAATACACTTACACCTTAATCCATGCTTAATGGTGTAATTATAGCTATGCTAAAGGCTCCTGCTGATGGCGACAAATAATTTGATGCAGTTTCCTGTAATGTGCTTATTTATCCAATAATTGTTTAGAACAGCAGAATCTGACTCGGAGCTGGCCTGGTCTTATTGTCCAGAACTTCAGGACAATCATTCTGGAATGTCCAACACCTATCAATATTTAATAATGTGCAAAATGTGAACAGTGTAAGCAGGAAATCTTTTCTAGCTTCACACACGCTCACACAAAATAAAACCAAAATCCATCAATGATCACCCACAATGAAGAACTGAAAACATCAGCACTAAAACTAATTTCTTTTCCGAACCCACTATTAGCAGCCATGAGGATTTAAGCTAAATGTAGGCCTTTAAGGGTGTATTATTCCACACCTCATAAAACCTATAAAACCTGTCCCTGCAGCAAAGATTACGCTTTCCCTCCCTTTTAAAAAAATCTAGCTGGCATACTGTCTCCACAAGAAGGGCCTCAATATTCTGACTGAAATTCACATCAAATGCTTTAAATTTATACCAATCAATCAATCAATCAATCAAAATAACTTAAAAAAAAAACTCCTTACCTTGTACTTCCACTCACTGGCCACTTTATTAGAAACACCTATTTTGTACTTCCATTCATTGGCAACTCTATTGGAAACACCTGCCTTATAAACTCCCAGTCATTGGCCACTTTATCAGAAACACCTACCTTTTAAACTCCCACTCACTGGCCACTTTATTAGAAACACCTTCCTTGTACATCCCCTCACTGCCCACTTTATTAGAAACACCTTCCTTGTACATTCCCTCACTGGCCTCTTTATTAGAAACACCTTCCTTGTACATCCCCTCACTGCCCACTTTATTAGAAACACCTTCCTTGTACATTCCCTCACTGGCCTCTTTATTAGAAACACTTGCCTATACCCACAATACCCCATTCATCATTGGTCAAACTCTGTCCTCAATACCCCAGGCATCCACACCAGAACTAAAGACACACACTGAAAACTGCACTGGTTTCCATTAAAAAGAGACTTGGACGCAGTGAGGAGCACAGTGCCAGTGCAGCCAAAATCTGTCTGACAAAAGCGGCTAAGCCTTAGGGATGAGGGAGGCTGTGCACAGAGTGGAAAAAGTTTTAAATGGAGACGGAACAGATATGAAGTCTCGCATGAAGGTTTGAGTGTATATAAGGGAAACGCACCATCAGTCTAGAGACTGATACTTTAGGGGTGAGAAGATGATGAAAAACGGAGGGACAAGTACACTGCTTGGATAGTAAAAAACAACAGAGACTGAAAGCGAGTGAGAGAAAGAAATCAGTAAAATATTCCAACATAAGCAGTGGTTTTATTTCTTTTATATTATTACCCCTTTAATCACATTATTATTACCATTATAGCAACAATATTATTGTCTCTATTGAGGCAGTATTATTTCTTCTATAATAACAGTATCATTGCCTCTGTAATAACAGTATTATTCCCGCTATAATGACAGTATCATTGTCTCTATAATGACAGTATTATTGTCTCAATAATAACAGTATTATTGCCTCTGTAATAACAGTACTATTCCCGCTATAATGACAGTATTATTGTCTCTATAATGACAGTATTATTGTCTCTATAATGACAGTAGTATTGTCTTGATAATAACAGTATTATTGCCTATGTAATAACAGTATTATTGCTGCTACAGTGGCAGTATTATTGCCTCTATAATGACAGTATTATTACCAGTATAGCAACAGTATTATTGTCTGAGGTAATATTATAGCCCTTCACAGTGACTGCTTCTACAGTGGTAGTATAATGGTCCTTATAATGGCAGTATTATTGCCTCTATAATAACAGTATTATTGCCTCTATAATGACAATATTATTGCTGCTACAGTGGCAGTAATATTGCCTCTATATTAACAGTATTATTGCCTCTATAATGACAGAATTTTTTATTCTATAATGACAGTATTATTGCTGCTACAGTGGCAGTATTATTGCTTCTATAATAACAGTATTATTGTCTCTATAATTACAGCATTGTTCCCTCTATAAAAGCAGTATTATTGTTTCTATAAAAGCAGTATTATTCCCTCTATAAAAGCAGTATTATTGTCTCTATAAAAGCAGCATTATTGTCTTTATAGAAGCAGTATTATTGTCTCTATAAAAGCAGTATTATTTTTTCTATAAAAGCAGCATTCTTGTTTCTATAAAACCAGTATTATTCCCTCTATAAAAGCAGTATTATTGTCTTTATAAAATCAGTATTATTGTCTTTATAGAAGCAGTATTATTGTCTCTATAAAAGCAGTATTATTGTCTCTATGAAAGCAGTATTATTGTCTCTATAAAAGCAGTATTTTTGCCTCTATAAAAGCAGTATTTTTGCCTCTATAAAAGCAGTATTATTGTCTTTATAAAATCAGTATTATTGTCTTTATAGAAGCAGTATTATTGTCTCTATAAAAGCAGTATTATTGTCTCTATGAAAGCAGTATTATTGTCTCTATAAAAGCAGTATTTTTGCCTCTATAAAAGCAGTATTTTTGCCTCTATAAAAGCAGTATTTTTGCCTCTATAAAAGCAGTATTTTTGCCTCTATAAAAGCAGTATTTTTGCCCTCTCATGCCTGACTCTTTTGCTTTGAAGCAAACGCTAAATGGCAGCATACTGTTTATCTATATAAATTTTACAGAGAAGATAACACTTTCTTTTCTATTCTGATGTTGGTTAATTGAAGAACATTTCAGAACAAACAATTTTCATTGTATTATTGCCTCAATAGTGTCAGTATTATTGCCCCATATAAGCAGTATGATTGCCCCCATATAGGCAGTATGATTACCCCTATAGCAGTGGCATTATTGCACCATAGTGGCAGTATGATTGCACCTACAGCATCAGTATTATTACTTCTACAGTGTCAGTATTATTGCACCCACAGATGGAGCATTATTGCCCAATAGTGTCAGTATTATTGTTCCATAGAGGGAGCATTATTAATTCTACAGTTTCAGTATTATTGCCCCATAGATGGAGCATTATTGCCCAATAGTGTCAGTATTATTGTTCCATAGAGGGAGCATTATTAATTCTATAGTTTCAGTATTATTGCCCCATAGATGGAGCATTATTGTCCCATAGTGTCAGTATGATTGCACCTATAGCAGCAGCATTATTTCTTCTATAATGTCAGTATTATTGCCCCTGTATTGGCAACATATTCACCCCATAGTGTCAGTATGATTGTATTATTATATGTATTATTATCTCTATAGTGTCAGTATGATTGCACCTACAGCATCAGTATTATTGTCTCTATAGTGTCAGTATGATTGCACCTACA
>JBBIGC010000088.1:9735-25688 GCA_037576955.1 Lepidarchus adonis
TCTTATACTTGAAATCAGTATCACATGAAATACTGAAGGCTAAAGATAATTTAACATTAAAGGATAATGTTTTATAATTCACCCCAGTGATTGACTGAATGAATGAAAGGAACAGATTCATTAATTTATTATTTTTTATTTTTAATATTCACATATTCCAGTTGTGCTTTAAGGATAAGAAGTTGAATTGGAACGGCGTATAATTCCAGTGGAGCTTTCAGGAAAAAAAAGAGCATTGAGGTTTTTTTTGTGCCAAAGATGAAAACAACCATCCAGATTGTTTTCAGTGAAAGGTTCAAAACCTGTGCATGCACAGCTCTTTTAAGATCTTTATCACTCCACAGCACTTCTTTACAAAAAGAATCAGGCTTCTGTAGATGTTCTGTTGCATGCATTTTATGATGGGGGTGCAGGTAAGGTTTTCTACCACTGACTCTTCAATGAAGCTATTGTGGAATGGTGCACCACCACTCCTGAGTCTGCTAAAACTGTCTCACAGTTGAAGTGAACCTATGATTGACCTCTCTCATCTTTTTAAAAGGGACAACTTGCAGAATCAGTGACAAATACTTTTTTGTATGTGTGTATGTACCGTATTATCTTCTAATAATAGCCTGTTTCTTTTAGTCGCCCATTTCCATTAAATGCCGGTATCAAAAGATAAAAATAGAAATAAACGCCGGTCTCCAATAATAGTAAACACCGATCTGAAATGACCCACTGCGCTTTCCGTAGACCAAAACAAACTCTAGCTCCGCCCCTTTTCCCCAGGCGCTGCCAGAAGCAAATGAGAATGAGACTAGCTTTATTGCCCAGAGATTGGACATTAAAAAGACTAATTTTAAGATGGGGCACTGGCAAATGTCTTTTTAAATGTCTGAGAAGACTAAAATCCACTCCACATTTTGCTTCCTGAATGGAATCCACTTCACAAATCACGTCTGGCGGTAGCGACAGCGGGACTACAAATCCCAGAGATGCAGCGTACTGATGATGTAATCGCCGTGTGCCTGAGCGACAAGGGACAGCAGATGGCTGGACCCAGACTTGAGTCGGATAAACTTTCTCCGTGTACTCCTGTGGACATATAGGCGTCGGTGAAGGAGACACAGTTGTTTAATGCTGAAAGTAACCAGAGGATCCACAGTGACGACATTGTTGTTAAGGCTCAAGTGGTCTATAGCAGAGTAGCTTAGCATCGCGCTAGCCGAGGGAGAAGGTACGAAATCCCACCGTAAAACCAGATAAACTACATAAAAAGCCACAAAAATGTTTCGGGGCAGAGAAAATGTAACCATCAACTGAAGTGAATTTTAAGGGGGAAAAATAAAATCACCTGTTCCACAATTATTAGCACCCCTAAAAATTCCTAGGAAATAAATGTAATTGAAGTATTTCTGTAATTTCTATAGTAGTTTACAAATCAGAGTGATCAGAGTTTCTTGGAACATTTAATAACTTAGTAATTCATCACTTCCTATTTCCCTGGGGTATAAATATGACATGACACAGAAGCCATTTCTCTTATCTACTCTTCAACATTTTGCAATGTTCTTTAAGGTTTGCCCAAACAATATACAACAACTTGTGTACAGAGCATAGATCGGAAATTGTGCATGGCGTTTTTAAACCTCTTTTACCTCTTTTTTAATAATGCCTTACTCTAATGCCACCACACACCTGTTACAAACCAAATTTATACCAGACAATATTTAAGACAGGGGTGAATATTAGGTCTTAGGTCACGGGCATAGACGTACGTGTGTGTGTGTGTGTACATGTGGTATAAATCCTGTGGAATTCACCTGCATGCTCAAGAGGGTGATACATTTAGTAGATGTCACACATCATCAGGGTATATCATGCTTTAATAGCCTCTTCTCCGTGACTGCAGGTCCAAGCCCATTGATGCTGTAGATACTTGCATCATTCTCCATAGACTTTTCATTGAGTCACAAAGACAGCTTTGTCATTTCTACACACCATCACTAAGAGCTTATAAAAACCACGGACCACATCTTAGACACACATGCACATGCACTCCAGTTGGATGATGAGAGAAAACGGACTTATAGATACTGTATATACAGATGACACCAGTCATCGAACTATACACAGTTCTCTGGTCTACCGCCACTGGTCTATCAGGGATGAAAGGATCGATTATCCACGGTTTGAACCAAGCTGATCAAGGAAGTCAAATTCTACAAATTCGATAAATAATCAGACCAGCCAGAGCAACATCATTGACAGGTAAAGTGAATATCATTGACCATCTATTTATTTCATTACAATGACAACTGTCAGGGGGTGGGGTATATAAGGCAGCAACCGAACAGTCACATATTGAAGCTATAAGCTGTAAATAGGGTGAGTGTAAGGATCTGAGGGCCTTACTGTGATGCCCAGATGAAAATCTACTACACAGCAGGTCTTATGGAGTGATCCAGTTGTGTAGAAGTTAGAACTTTCCAGAAGAGACCCAAGGAAGTAGAAATTGTGAATCAGTGGCAGGGTCATGGGCACTCAAATACAATGAGGCCTGTCAGGTCTGATCCCATAGAGTCGCTTATGTTGCACCAATGTGTCAGAACACACAGTGCACCACAGTCTGAGCTGTTTCAGCTGGAAGGGGGCACCTACACAATATTAAGGCGTTAATGATATGGGTCATTAGTGTATGTTTTTGCTGCAAATACATGATCAGTTTACAAGCACATGATCAGTTTTCTGCTATTGTTTATACCAAAATTGTCCCATTTATAATACGAAATTGGAATCTACTAATCTCTTCTATAAATGTGTTTCTGGACTAAAATTTTTTGTTGTAAATTGGAATCACGTGCCTTCCAGTATAAGCCTGTAATCAGAATCTCTGAGCTTCCACTATAAACATGTGATTCAATGATATCCACTGTGTGATTATGATGGAAACATTTTTGTTAGAAATACGTAACTGAAAGTAAGTGATTGGGAGTCTGATTCCAAATACATTTTAGAGCAGAATCATCTGATTTTGAGCACATATTTATAGCATGATTCAACCAGTGCGAATACATGGTTGATTTCTGCTGTTAAAATGTGACCAAATTCTACAAATGGCCACTAAACGAGACCCAGTTCATGAAAGAAAAACATGAATAAAGAAATTCATGAGTATGTATATACAGTGGAGAAAATAATGATTTGACCCCTCACTGATTTCGCAAGTTTTCCCCCTGACAAAGTAACGAATAGTCTATTAATTTTGTGGTAGGTTTAATTTAACAGTGAGAGATTGAGTATCAAAAAGAAAATTCTGAAAATCACATTATATATAAAATATATCAATTGAGTGAGTATTTCATTGAGTGAAATAAGAATTTGATCCCACATTTAGAGGGAGCTGAAGCTTCCAGTTTCCAAGCAACAGCCTTGAAACCTTAATGATTTAGAGCTGATATGCATAGAGGAGTGAATCAAAATTCTTCCTGCTATGTGTACAAACCTGGTCATCAACTACATCTACATCAACTACTTGTGTCCAACAAGAGTTTTGCCACCAAGTACTAAGTCTTGTTTTGCTAGGGGGATCAAATACTTATTTTCCTCAATTAAATTGTTTTCTAGGATTTTTGATACTCAATATCTCACTGTTAAAATAAATCTACCATTAAAATTATAGACTGTTCACTTCTTTGTCAGTGGGCAAATAATTATTTCCTCCACTGTATATATATTTTTCGATATTCTTTGCTTAGTTAAAAGAAATGTTCATTAAAGTTGGTTTTGTGTGTGTTTGTGTGTGTATACAAGCATGTGCATGTGTCAGATGTTTATGAAAATGGCCAGTGGTTTGGGGACACATACAAATACATACCAGCATAATAATTAAACATTCAGAGCTTTAGTAGCTCTAATCTGCTTTGACTAATCTCAAGCTCTAGCAACGGCCGTTTGTGTGTATGTGAGCGTGTGTTCGTATGTGCGTGTGTAGCTGGGTCAGGGCCCCCACTACAGGCTAATGAATCAGAACAGTCTGATGGAATCATGGGTAAATTGGATTGTCGCCCATTTGGTTGGTGGGTGGTGGTGGTGGGGGTTGATGTAAGAAGCTGCAGCAGCATTTCCCACTATATGCTCCATTCCATTAAAGAAAACAGCTAAAGCACTTTACCTTCACTGCAGGTTTCGCCTCACACTGCACAAAATACAACACACTTAGACAGACCCACCTACCCATGTCCCGATCAAGTTCCACTTCTAAACCGTGATTGGCTAAGCCCTGTTGAAGCGATTATACACACGTCACCATGCAGTCTTAGAACATCTCAGAAAACATTTCATATGTAAAGTTATTTATCTGCGCGGTGTTCATTACAACAGCACTATAGAAAGATATCTTGTTTTGATATTGAAATCTGAAAAATTACTCAAAATATTTATTTAATTGAATGAATTTAATTCAATTTTAATTTTAATGAATTTAATCTCATTACATTAACACTGGTTAGCATGCATTCTTATAAACTACAATGCTAACTGAACTTTAAATACCAATTTAAAGGATATGTATTTCAAGATGAATTTTGTAGTTATTAAACCAAATCTAAATGCAAATAAATGAACTTCAAACTTACAAACTCTCATTCATATGACAGTGTCTCTTTATGCTTGAGATGACGAGTATTGTCTTAAAAGACTAGGGGCAAAATGAGCATGGAATTTTCAGTATTCTAAGAGTTTAGAGTACCGAAAAAAAGTAATAATGAAATGAACTGACTTGACGTGATTCAAACTACTTTAAATCCCTAGTTTTTTTTACTTTTACTTTAAAATATTGTAACAATGCAACAATAACGGAACCTTTCTGATGGGTTTAACTTTTTCAAGAAAGCCCAAAATTCCAGTCCCTTAAACCAACCATGCGAGTTTGTGTGTGTCCTCTGCTGTTTGTATTAGTATGTAGAGAAGTAGGTGCATGTGTGTATTCAGACCTGTGTGTGTGTGTGTGTGTACACTAAAGAGTCTATCAATATTCCACTCCTGCTCTATCGCTTTCAGTCGCAGGCCAAAACCCTGGAGTATTCTCCAATTGGATTAGTGTACGTATACACACACACACACAGCAAGAGAGAGAAAGAGAAAGACAATAACTGAAAAGAGAGACAGATGAGAGAAACAGAGACAGGGACAGAGAGGGAAAGAGAGAGATGTTTATGGGGGTGCAGTATGTCAGACAGTGTCAGAAACCACATAACCAAGCCTATTAGAGTTTACTGAACAACTCAACACGGTTTAAGGTGCAGTATGATTTAAGTCTGCAGCTTCTTCCAGACTACTTGATGAGATATATTCTTCTCTTCATTTTAGTTGCATCAGTTACATTGCAACTGTAGATTCAGATGCCACATCTGTAGTAAGGAAGACAACTGCATTTCTTAATGCCTTGCCTTAATATCATTGGTCAGGCAACTAGTACAAGCCAGTATGACAGTGTCTGCTTGTGTGTGTGTTGGGGGACGATGACATGTGCTGACAGCCATCTGCAGGAGTGCTGGTGCATGGGGGGATTTGGGGACACTAAAAGCTTCAGTGTTTTCATACCAGCACCACACCATTCGCAGCATATGGTGCAGGCATGATGCACATGCACACACAGGCATTTTTTTTATTTAATGCGACCGGCAGTTGAGCCTACATGACTGAATGCAGCCTGTGTAACTCAGTGGAAGCCGGGTTTTCACAGGTTCATGGCAGATTCAAGTACAGCATTACACACACTGTAATATTAACACTAGTAGCACTTGCGAGTGTGGAGCTTTGCAGCTGGAGCTGCTGTTTGAAGCGTTAGAGCAGACACTGCTCACATGATGTGAAGTACAAGTGAACAAACAATCACACACAAAGGGTACCACAACGAAACGCGACCTCTGTATTTAATCCATCACACTTGTGGAGCAGTGGGCAGCTGTTATCTGAGCTTTGTAGGAGGACACTTTGGTACCTGGGCTAGAACTTGAACCTGCAACCTTCCGAACCAATTGGCCACCACTGCCCAAAGTTCTCAACCCACAGGATATAAAATTATCTGGTACAAAGCAGCGTGTGTGAGGCTCTCTCATTGACAAGCTTCTAAATGAACAAATATTGTTTGGACTAATACTGAATGTTCTTTAAATGAAAGCAACATTAACATAAGACCAGGGGTGTCAAACTCAAATACACAGTGGGCCAAAATTAATACCTTGCGACCAACATTGATATTTATTTTAAAAATCTTTACGCAGATATAACAATGAACCTTTTTATATAAACCAAAACAAGTTTGCTTAAATATTACATATGGAACAAGCAAAGCTAAATACTATACAATATATAACTTAATATTGCACACATGTAAAATCAAATTTCGAATAAAAAATACATATCAATGACATTCATTTCTTAAATAAAAAGTAAATTAATATTGTATGCCTCTATATTATTTGCAGCTTTCTGATTTATGCTTTAACAGTAACATTCCACAGGCTAACAATACATTTTAAATAAAATAGCAACCATAAATCAATAAACTAATAATAATATCCTTTAATGAGCGTGCCACCATTCAAGCCCATGCCTTGGAGTAGCAAGAAAACGTACAGAAAGAAAACGTTAATTATAGCTCAGTTTGCTACACACTGATCTACTCTGTGTCCAAGCCAGATACCTGGCATCTGTTCTTGGACGCTAGTTTATCAATGTTTCAGATATTCTGCCTCCCACCTGTTCAGAAAGCTCCTGTTTTCTGTTTTTCTTTTCACCATTTTTCTAGGAGAGTAGCACAGCGTCAGTATTAGCATAAGGTCGCTATGGCAACTTTCAACACCAGCAGAGCATTCTCGGGTTTGTAGTTATCGTGTCGTACTGCACTCCGCAGTAGTATTAGCGCTACATGTGCTGTAAAATACCGCCAGGCCAACTCTAGTAGTCATGTGATATTGTCTTGCGGGCCAAACAAAATTACACTGGACCAGAGTTTGACACCTATGCTTTAGACTCTACTGAATATATTCCAATCAGACATTTGCAGCAAAAACATATGCCGATCAGTCATACCAATATTGCAGCTCTGATTGTGGTGCACTTTGTTCTTACACCTTTCTATCAGAGCAAGCATGAACATTATTTTCCTCTTTAGAACTGGACAAGCTGCACTTCACTCTCCACATGCATCAATTAATCTTGGGTACCCTGTTTTCGAGTCACAAGTCCTTCCTTGGATCACTTTTGGTAAGTACTAACTACTGCACATCTGGAACACTGCAAAAGACCTGCTGTTTTGGAGATGCTTGACTGGTCCTCACAACAAGGCCTCAGTCAATGTGGATCAGTTCTTTACCTATGCCCATTTTCCCCCAGCACATCAATTTCAAGAAGTGAATTATTAGATGCTACCTAATATAGCTCACCCCACGACAAGTCAATGTCATTCACTTTGCCTGTCATCTGCTATTGAGCAATGCATAGATACTTTGTGATATGTATGTTTGGTTTAATCTGTAAATGTATACATTCACATGTGCATACAAGGAACCCTCAGATGCATTCAATCCTTTCAGAAAAAAAACCAATCATGTTTTCATGTAAACTGTACTACTGTTCATTTTCCAATTAAGGATGACAAGTCTTTTTTCTTTTTAGTACAAAGGTCTAAAAAGTCTCACAAAGTCAGAATAAAATGTGACATCATAACATAATTAAAAATGAAAGAGGAATCAACTAGTCAATTTTGCTTAACAATAGAATCAATTTTGTGAGACCATCACTCTAGGCCTTCTGGAAATGGTTGATACATCGCTGAATGTAAATAAGATCAGATGCCTGATCAGTGGTTTTCTCTTAGAGAGCAGCTCTATGTCACATCTCTTTACTGAAAGAGATCACAGTCAATGTGTTTGCTACAAACCTAAAGATGTTACTCAGGTTAACATAACAATATTTGTGTTTAAACCAGAAAGAGCCAAAAATGTTTCATGCTGTTAGCACAGGGCTACAATACTACCACATTCCCTTATGGGTGCTAGCAAAAATGATAATTATTATAGAAATGTTTTATTTCTTGACTGTGTTTTGATATATATACCATAAACTGAAGGTCTACATCAATAGTAATGGTTCACCACTAATATATACATATATCTCTTCCCTGACATATAACTGAAAGAAGTTAGGGAAGTGGGTGAGTAATTATGATTTATGATGATTTATGATGAATGCATGCAGCAGATCAATACAGCTCTTCTGTTCTTATGCAGATCCACACTGATCAGCAAGTGCCATCTATCAGACCACCCACACCCACCACCACACACACTAACAATATCCAGAACACACACAACTTTGCAAACTATCTTATCATGCAAGATCAGACATGCGTGTTCTAATCGCATACTTAATTAACTAGTTTTTTTGCATCTAGTATGTGTTTATATAATTATAAGTAAGTAGATTTTCCTCAAATATGCATGGAAAACTGGTTGGTTAGTTAGTGTGGTGCTGGTGGACACTATTGTCTATTGAGCATCTTTGCCATCTTAAAGCAGTATGTTAAAAAATATGTCTATTTATTTACTTTGTGCTTAAAATCTCTTCAACACAGTTGTAATGTCAGAGTTACAGTCACTCCATCACACAATTTAGGTTTTTGTTAGGTACTAATATGCCATACTCATGCTTATTTATTTATTTCACTATTGCACATGATGCATGGGTGCATGTGTAGTACCATGTGCAGTCAATAATTGTGGGAATTTCACTTTACTCCACATCACAAATTGTATATACCACAGAACTGTAATAGTACACAGTCAAAGCTTGTTAGCTCACCCCTGGGGCAGTGGCGGCCTAGTGGTTAGGACTTTGCACCTGAGATCAGAAGGTAGCAGGTTCAACTCCCAGCCCGGGCACCACTGAGGTAACCCTTGAGCAGGGGTCGGCAACCCAGGGCTCCAGAGCCGCATGCGACTCTTCAGCTTCTTTGCTGTGGCTCTGTTTGGCCTTAACAAAAAACTTATTTATTAAATCAACTTTTAGTTATATATTTTATTTTTGTTCATTTTTTTAGTTATCTTGGAGTTTGAGGTGATACTTTAACATTGTTAACGTGACCCCTAACGCGATATGGTCACTAAGGTAACGCGTAAATGTTCCTTTCAAAATAAGTTTTCAGTGCTGTTGTGGTGATCTCAGGGTTTTCTGCCATGACTTTCCAGAATATCGGCAAAGTTGACGTCTCAAACACACTTAGATGCTACGGATTGAAATCCTCTTTTTTTTTAAGTTTATATTTAAGCATACTTTTATGTTTACCTTTTTAAAACTGGTAAGC
The DNA here is from genome assembly GCA_037576955.1 of Lepidarchus adonis. NCBI lineage: Eukaryota > Metazoa > Chordata > Actinopteri > Characiformes > Lepidarchidae > Lepidarchus > Lepidarchus adonis. The sequence goes on from JBBIGC010000088.1 coordinate 19,088, forward strand.
TTCAACTATGTTTTTTTATATAAAAGTGAGCTATTTTTAAATTTAATTTTACACAGTCTACAACTCACACAAGTGGCTGAGGTAGTGCACACTGGGCACATGTGACAGACGTGACAGAGTCTGGAGACGAAGTGGAGAACGTTCTGCTGCCTGCAACATCCTCCAGCATGACCGGTTCGGCAGTGGGACAGTAATGGTGTGGGGTGGCATTTCTTTGGGGGGGCGTACAGCCCTCCATGTGCTCGCCAGAGGAAACCTGACTGCCATTAGGTAGGGAGATGAGATCTTTAGATCGCTGTGAGACCATTTGCTGGTGCGGTTGGCCCTGGGTTCCTCCTAATGCAAGACAGCAGTGTCAGCAGTTCCTGCAAAATGAAGGCATTGATGCTATGGACTGTCCCGCCCGTTCCCCAGACCTGAATCCAATTGAGCAGATCTGGGACATCATGTCTCGCTCCATCCACCAATGCGAGATTGCACCACAGACTGTCCAGGAGTTGGCGGATGCTTTAGTCAGGAGACCACCCGACACCTCATCAGGAGCTGCCCAGGTGTTGTAGGGCGGTCATACAGACACGTGGAGGCCACACACACTACTGAGCCTCATTCTGACTTGTTTTAAGGACATTACATCAAAGATGGATCCGCCTGTGGTGTGTTTTTCCACTTTAATTTTGAGTGTGACTTCAATGGGTTGATTAATTTGATTTCCATTGATAATTTTTCTGTGATTTTGTTGTCAGCACATTCAACCATGTTAAGTATTTAATAAGAATATTTCATTCATTCAGATCTAGGATTTTTTATTTTACATGGGAAAAATACACAATATTTTCAGTAAAAATTGATGCTTAGTTACTTTTTATGCAATAAATTGAACAAATATAAAAACCAAAAATAAAAACATCATAATGGCACTGTGCAAAAGTTTGGGCACCCTACATAATCAGTACTTTGTAACACCTCCTCTGGCAGATATGCCAAAGCATGATACATCCACCCCCATGCTTAATGATTGGCAAGGTTTTCTTTTCAAGAAATGCAGCTTATTTTTTTCTCCAAACATGACTTTGCTGATTGTGGCCAAAGAATCTAATTTAACTTCATCAGTCCACAGCACGTGTTTTCAAAATGCATTAGGCTTCTGTAGATGTTCTGTTGCATACTTCTGATGTTAGATTATATAATGGAGATGCAGGTAAGGTTTTCTTCTGCTGATTCTTTCATGAAGGTCTTGTGGAACAGTGCATCACCATTATCTGCTATATCTTCCTGCAGGTTTTTTGCAGTCAAATTGGGATTTTGATCTCTCTTTCTGACCAGTGTATGAGCAGAACTTTCTAAGAGTTTTCTTGGTCTTCCAGGTCTCATCTTGACCTCCACAGTTCCCCTGAACTGCCACCTCTTAATTACATTACTCAGTGTGGAAACTGCAAGCTGACAACGCTTTGCTATCTTCTTGCTGCCTTCTCCTGCACTGTGGGCATCAAAAACGTTCATTTTCAGAGTCTTACACAGCTGCTTAGAGGAACCCACGGTTGTTGAGTGTCCACAAGTGTGTGCACAAGGTTTAAAGAGTCAGAGTATTTGTAAAGCTTTGAAATTGGCACATTTGACCTTACGATGCTATGCATCAGATCTAATGAGCTGATTAAGGTATGAATCCTTATTAAAAAAAAAAAACAGAGACTTTTTAGGGAAAAATTGAGGGAACTCTTAGGGTGCCCAAACTTTTGCATTGTGCAATAATAATGTTTTTATTTTTTGTTCAATTTATGGCATAAAAAGTAACTATGCATCAATGTTTGCTGAAAATACTGTATATTTTCTTCCATGTAATAGAGAGACTAATCCGCTTAAATAGCCTGCCAGCACGCCTATTGGACCTAATGGGGTTTGACTGTATACTGCTACTTACAGTTCTATGGTATATGTAATTTGTGATGTGGAGTAGAAGTGAAATTCCCATAATTAGTGACTTCACATGTTACTACACATGGTTCCATTATCAGTAATTATTGACATTTATTTCAATACTAATTGTCTTTTTCCCCCTATTCATTCAATGTAACATATATCAGGCACCAATATATCGAGCATCCTTAAATAGAATAGGCATGCCAGTGTTTCAGAGTGTGTGATATGAAAACATTGTGCTAAAAGGATCAGGGGATAGCCACTCTTAATTCAATCTGCTTCACCTGTGCATGTGCGTGTGTGTGCAGTTGTGTTAACCTTGCCAGAGTTTAAGGGGAACAGCTATTTGAACTTCTACCTCTTCAGGAATGCCCTTCAGATGGACAAAGTATTGTAGGCCCTTTCAATAGCAGCAAACCCCTCATCTTACTCAAGGATAGCAAATGAATGACTGCTAACTACCAAATATTAAAGAAAATGAAGATTAAATTGGTAGATTTGCTACAACCATCTGTAGGGTGGCCACTTACTCAGGATGTATTCTGAATGTCGGTTTTAGAAAAAAGTTCCATTCCAGGACACAAACAGCACTTTTCTGCTGAACAGTGCATCATAGTATATGATCTTTTGTCATAAAATTCAGAATTTCCAATGCTGAACAGGTTAACCTTCTTGCCAGTAGTAGAGCAGGCACCAATACAGCTACTCGGCCAGTGTATTAATAGTTTTTAATTGAGCGTGTAATGAGTATAGCTACATTTTAGGGCTGGGAATGGTGTAATTGCAGTTTTTTTCTTGTATTTGGATTGCAATTTAGAGGTCACTTTTGTCTTTTTTCCCCTCCAGCCTCCAACCAAAGCAAATGTTTATATATTTCATATTTGACACTTGAGTGCTCACTGTACATATAGTTTATTTTTACCTAACTTTACCAGTAGTTTATTCAAACTGACAAAACATACCTGTACTTTGGAAAAGTGTGTTTAATTGGGGGTCCCATAGCTCCCCAGTACCCACCACTATATTTGGTAGGTAAACAGATTGACCAAATTGTCTATAGTCACACTGAATGGATGGGTGACAGCAAAAGAAAGCAATGTCAAATACATTGGCTTTCACTGTCGGCCATGACGGGCCCCGAAATCTCTGGGAATTGAACTTCCAATGATAAGGCCATGAAAGCTTACAGCTTACTGGACGTAGTGGCTTCAATGTTTGTTTTTTTTCGACCTCCTAAAGACCCCTGACCTCCTACAGCACTTCCATTTCCTTTTTTTATACCCTGATGGCTACATGCCATTGATTTGCCAGACTCTTCTCCGAGTGTGCCTATTCAGCATTTAGGAAGCGTCTATGTAAACAAAACACTAACCATATTCAATCCTTCCTTCACCCCTCCCCCTGCATCTCTCTCCACACTTCCCCAGGGACGTCTCAAGCTCCATTAAGTGATTCCACTTTGGGCCAAGAGTGGCAGAGAATTAACATGGGCAAGCCCAAGATCATCTGCACACGTTAAAAACAAATACATAAAATAAATAAATGCATAAACCACACTAATATGAAAATCAATGCTGCAAGGCAGGGCTAAAGCGACGTTTGGGGAAAGACCAATAAAACAGAAGGCAATTCCAGCCTCTGCTGGGAAGTACTCTAATTCTCTCACTACCTCGCTCTCTCTCCCTCCCCCTCCCTCTCTCCCTTCCGTGGACAGCTTTAATGTTGTGCAGTATTTATGTGGATAGTTTGAGCAAGAATAAAGCTGTTGAATGACTGTGCCGTGGTGGCTAGGGATGGGGTCAGATGGATGGATGCCAGTCATCAGCAGCTCAGCGAATGAATGAACAACAGAATAAAATAAATGCAAGAACTGGAAATGCTTATAAATGACCAAGCACAGCCTCCACATGATGATCAGTAATGTCTCATGATTAAAGCTCTTAAATGCCTCCTCACAAGACACCATCCCACATGTGGAGTGCTTCTAAATGCTAATAAGGACTAATACAATTTTAAAGGCCTCAGACCAGTGATCTTCCAAACAGCACAAAAAGCATGAAGTTGCAGCTAATGCCAGTGACTAAAAAAAGCATATAAGTGGTCATTTTATAAGAATTATTTTTCACTTGTAATTAAGTGGTGCACTTAACATCTGTATTTAATGCACTAGACTTGTTTATAGCACTTAAAGATAATGTCAAATGTATTATACTCTTCTTACACTCAAAGATATTAATGTACACTTATAGTCCATGTTGGAGCACTTGCCGTCTGTACTCAATGACTAAAAGGAATATTTTGAATTTCTTTATAGCACTCACATCACTGCTGTCATGTGTGAACTAAATACTTGATTGTTCCTGTAGGTGGAAGTTGCTTTGGACAAAAGCATCAGGTAATCCGCTTAAATAGCCTGCCAGCACGTCTCTTGACAAATTTAGGGCCCAGACCTAATGGGGTTTGACTGTATACTGCTACTTACAGTTCTATGGTATATGCAATTTGTGATGTGGAGTAGAAGTGAAATTCCCATAATTAGTGATTTCACATGTTACTACACATGGTTCCATCATCAGTAATTATTGACAAGGTAAATGTAAATGTTTATGTAAAACCAGTGGAGACATTCTGTTAAAAATGCAAGTCACACCACATTTTTATAAGTTTGTGTTTTATATGTTTGTGTAATGTATTTTAAAATGTTTATAAGAGGTAATTACCTGAATTAAATGAAAAGAAATACTGTGAAAAAACATTTTTTATCTTTAACATATTAAGAATAACCCAAACCGAGTTGATAAATAAAATTTATATTTCTGGGTCTATAAAAATATTATAAACCGGGATCAGATTTCAGATCTGAGTGGCCTATGTTGATATGGCTCAAAGTTTTATTAGGTTTAATTATCATTATTTTTCTATTAACATGTTTTTAAGGTACTTAACAAAGTTGTTGTGTTTTTTAAATTAGCTTTACTTTCAGTTTCCATTTTTTGAATTATAGCTGTTTTTTAGAAACCAGGGCATTACAAATGTCCAAATATGATTTTTCTTATAAGTATGCTATTTAAGCATTATTAAAGCATGGGCATTTAATCTCTAAAATAGAAGGTTCTAATGAGCTTCAGTGTTTTTGAAAATGGTCAGTTTTATTTTTATTATAGTTAAGCTTTTCAGGGTTTGTGTTTTGTTTTTGTGCAAGTTTTCACTAATGATAACCCTGCCGATGAGGTTGGGGTGTGTGTATGCCTCTCTGTGCAGTGATGACGGATTGGGTGGGGGATTTGTTATGATGCTGGGAGCATGGTCATTTGTTACAGAGGGACAGCAGGGACCTGAACGTTTAAGAGTGTTCACACCACTGAATTTCAAACAGCTGCTAGAAGAGCAGGTGTGTGCTATCCTGTCTATATACTGTGATTAACATGAGTGTAAAAATGGCATCATCAATCATGTGCCAACATGCTATGTGACTTCTCTCCCAGTTGCAAAGGGAACTACTTTTTCCTTTTTATCGCTTAATACACAGGGGGTCCTCGAGTTATGTCACACTCGACATACGGCGATGAGTGGTTACAGTGCGGAGCAGAGGACTGTTTATTGCTGTGATGTTTGTTATATTCACCATTAGCGTTCAATAAGAGTTCATGTGGATTGGTAGAGGAGATGGGGGGTTAATAGTGCACTATGCTGAGGCACTGTCAGTGAAATACACATTTGGAGGAACAGAACCCCAACATAACTCGAGGACCCCCTGTGCACACCAAACAGGTATAACATTAAACCCACTTGCCTTATATTGCACAGGTCACCTTGGTGCTGACAAAGAATTCTGACCCATTGAAACGCCACATGACCCATGAAGGTATGATATATAGTTTCTGACATTAGCAGCAAACACTGTAAGATCTGTAAGCTGAGATGCTCAAATTGATTGAGATCTGGAGTGTAGAGGCCAAGGAAATAACATAAACTTGTGTCAGCAGTGAACCAGGGCCAGCATGGGATCTCTGACCCCTCGCTGATTTTGTATTTTAATCTATTGTGGGATAGTGTGTTACCAATGGTTTTCTTGGTGACTGTGGTCCCAGCTGCCTTGAGATCATTAACAAGCTCCTCCTGTGTAGTTCCAGGCTGATCTCACATCTTTCTCATGATCATCTTCACACCATAACGTGAGATCTTGCTGTGGAGCCTCAGACCGAGGTCGATTGATGGTCATTTTGTGTTTCTTCCATTTTCAAACAATTGCACCAACAGTTGTCTTCTTCTCACCCAGCTTCTTGCTTATGGTTTTGTAGCCCATTCCAGACTTAAGCAGGGCTACAGTCTTGTCCCTGACATCCTTAGACAACTCTTTGGTCTTACCCATGATGGAGAGGTCGGAGTCTGATTGATTAAATCTGTGGACAGGTGCCTTTTATACAGGTGACTTGTTGAGAGAGGTGTCTGTTCTGTGGGTGACAAGTTGAAAGTAGGAGAATCATACCAGACTATGTGAGCCAGAACTCTCAAAGTTTGGTAGGGGATAAAATACTTATTTCACTTCATGAAATGCAAAATGCAGTTTATATATTTTATATCATTATTATATAATTATTATATATTAAGAAGATTGTATTGAACTCCCTGTAACTCGCACATCAGTATTGTCATGTCTGAATTTATGCTGATTGTTTCCTGA
>JBBIGC010000089.1:9362-25499 GCA_037576955.1 Lepidarchus adonis
AGTTTGTTTCTCTTTTGGTTTTTTGGTCTTGGACTTTGGCTTTTGTTTTCCTTTTGAATTCCGCGTTATGCGAAGACTTTTTGTTAATAAATCCCTTTTTTGATTCCAGTCCCATTGTCTGTCCGCTTCATAACACTAACATTCCAGAGTTGTTCTGTAGAGAAATTGGCTGAATCTTGTCCAAGCTGATGTATGAAGGATAATCAAGTAAAAATTCACAAACTTTTGTCAATTACAGATCTTAATTGGCCTCAATTAGGATATGACCAATTATTATACTTTTAACTGCTATCTCTTTATCTTGTATCTACTTTCGGGGCTTTTGGGACGTTTAATGATGTAATAATAATAAAAATAATAATTTATACTGTTTTAATCCCTGATTGGAAATTTGTCTCTTCATGTTACCCATCTGAGGCAGTGAGAACTGTGCAGCTGCCACTGTAGCAGCACCCAGGGACCAGTAGGGGGTTAGGTGCCTTGCTCAAGGGCACTTCCGCCCGCTGCCTGGTTCCAGGAACTGAGCCAACAACCCTTTGGTCACAAACCCACAACTCTAACCATTAGGCCGCTGTTCCAGATGATGTATTAGGTTCATATTTAAGCAGAAAAATGAAAGTTCTGAAGGATCCACAAACAACTAACTGTATATTGTAGCGGTGCATCTGCCGGCATTGGCTGTTTGGGCAGGTGCATCATGGGTAAAGTGCAGAGACGATAAGCTTTGTGTCGAGTGTGATCATTTAGTGGCTCTCTCTCTCTGAGAACTGCTACAATATATATAATACTGTATATATATAAGGATGTATGTGCACTAGACCAGTGTAAAGCTCTGCTTCATTATAGAGACATTTGTAACTGCTCGATGAAGCTGATTAGCGCAAACGGTAGCCGCTAGCAGAATGTGTTTGTGGCCTCTCAGCTCTGCTGTGCTGTGAAGTATGTTGGAGACGTGGTGCTTAAATGCGTTTATGAGACTGTTTTATGAGAGAGATGTTTTACGGGGATACGGCTGGTGGAGAGCCCACAGGACAGAGACTGTATTAGCAACTGTTGCGCTAATAGGCTATGACTGTCTGGCTGCACCTCATACTGCAGAAAAGCAGCTAGTGTTTTACCTTGAGGTAATGAGCAGCAGATATTTTCATTAAAAATGTTCAATCTGCATGATAACTTTTAACAGCTTTTACATTTTTCAGTCAATGAGCGCCCTAAGCAGCACATCTAGAGCTTCCAGTTTAGGGTCTTCATGATTACTGTCTGCTGTTCTGTGGTGTGATATACCTAGAAATGTGTGTTCACAGTTTTTGAATGCTGTAATGGGGCTGTAAGGCTGAGAAGCTCAAATATTGATAATTAATAATAAGAATAACAAAGTCTTGAAGCAGCTAATCAGGGTAGAGCAGCTATTCAGGGTAGAGCAGCTATTCGTGGTAGATCAGCTATTTGTGGTAGAGCAGCTATTTGTGGTAGAGCAGCTATTCATGGAATAGCAGCTATTCACAGTAGAGCAGCTATTCCCGGTAGAGCAGCTATTCCTGGTATAGCAGCTATTCATGGTATAGCAGCTATTCATGGTATAGCAGCTATTCACAGTAGAGCAGCTATTCACAGTATAGCAGCTATTCATGGTATAGCAGCTATTCACAGTATAGCAGCTATTCATGGTATAGCAGCTATTCACAGTATAGCAGCTATTCATGGTAGAGCAGCTATTCATGGTATAGCAGCTATTCATGGTATAGCAGCTATTCACAGTATAGCAGCTATTCATGGTATAGCAGCTATTCACTGTATAGCAGCTATTCATGGTAGAGCAGCTATTCACAGTATAGCAGCTATTCATGGTATAGCAGCTATTCACAGTAGAGCAGCTATTCGTGGTAGAGCAGCTATTCGTGGTAGAGCAGCTATTCGTGGTAGAGCAGCTATTTGTGGTAGAGCAGCTATTCACAGTATAGCAGCTATTCACTGTATAGCAGCTATTCATGGTATAGCAGCTATTCATGGTATAGCAGCTATTCACAGTATAGCAGCTATTCATGGTATAGCAGCTATTCATGGTATAGCAGCTATTCACAGTAGAGCAGCTATTCACAGTATAGCAGCTATTCATGGTATAGCAGCAATTCACAGTATAGCAGCTATTCATGGTAGAGCAGCTATTCACAGTATAGCAGCTATTCACAGTAGAGCAGCTATTCACAGTATAGCAGCTATTCACAGTAGAGCAGCTATTCATGGTAGAGCAGCTATTCACAGTATAGCAGCTATTCAGGGTAGAGCAGCTATTCACAGTACAGCAGCTACTCATGGTAGAGCAGCTATTCAGGGTAGAGCAGCTATTCGTGGTAGAGCAGCTATTCACAGTATAGCAGCTATTCATGGTATAGCAGCTATTCATGGTAGAGCAGCTATTCATGGTAGAGCAGCTATTCACAGTATAGCAGCTATTCACAGTAGAGCAGCTATTCATGGTAGAGCATCTATTCACAGTAGAGCCGCTATTCAGGATAGAGGTGGATTTCTTCATAACATTGTGGAAGGCTGAAAAAGTTGGTAGCTCAATAGAAGTAAGGTATATAAAGTGAACTGGTAAAATTTTAAAACATTGCTTTTGTTCATCTAAACTAATTTTTCGTCTTTGCATTCTTTCATTTAAATCATTTATTTAAAATTCTGAATTTTTTAATACCATATATTCCAGCAACTCAAACACGTCCTTAAGGAAGAAAAAATTTTTGTCAATTCAGTAAACAAGTATACAGTAAGACTGAAGTAGTGTTTCAGTTAGACCTGTGGTGAAGCACATAACCGTACATAACCATACATATAGTGCTCAGCAGAATGAGATGTTCAGAGGAAATAGAATAAAACGCACAGACCTTCACCAAGTACCTGCGCCCTGGGTTTTTCCATAAAAGCTCAATGTACCAAAGTGCTCAATGACATTTCCATGAAGACAAAATGGACATATTCGTTAGCTTTGTACACACTGCTCCTGAAGTGCAGTGGATGGAAATGGTGCATTCTGGACAGCACAAATATGGAAGTGCTCATACATGAGTGGCTGAATGTGTGTGTGTGTGTGTGTGTGTGTGTGTGTGTGTGTGTGTGTGTGTGTGTGTGTGTGTGTGCTAGGTCTGAGGAAGCAAAACACACTTAAAAGAGCACAGCATGTGTGCGGATGCGCTGAGACATTTTCCACCTTGACCTGAGCTAACCCCTGGTGTAAACAGAATGTGTGGGATGAAAACACCCCACAATGAAGACGGTTCAATCTCTACAAACACAAAACCTGACAATCAATATTGTCAAATGTGGCCTGTTTTGACAAGTCTTCAGTCAACAGCAGCTCTCAGTGTTTGTGAAAATGAAAGACTTTGTGAGAGAGGGATATTTAAAGTCAATACTTCATTCATTTGAGAGAAATTATCCTCAATGACATTTTTATTTTCACTGCGCCATCAAAGCTGCCATTACAGTGTGAAAGAGGTTGCTGCCATCAGAGATTAGAAAACATAGCACTGTCTGTATTGGCATTGAAGCATTATTTATGATTTCAATAATGAATAATAATTCATTAGTAATGAATCAGTACAATCGTTTGTGTACATTTTCTTTACACACACAGAATTTTGTTTTTGTTATTCAACATAATGTATATCTTCTAATAATAGTCCGTCTTTTATTGACGTCCGTTTCCAATAAACGCCAGGGAGATGTCATAACAAATAAACGCTGGTCTCCTTTAAGTGCCAGTCTGTAGTTAATGCTGCACTCCAATGACCCACCGTGCTTTCCGTACACTAATCCTCTTTTAATATTAATTTTTAAAAATAAATATTAATTAAATGTCCAACCCATTTATCTGGGTCATGGGGAAGCTGGAGCCAATCCCAGGAGACTATGGGCACATGGCGAATACACCCTGGACAAGAGGCCAACCCATCACAGGGCAATAAAGAGGCAGATAATAGTAATAACCAACCATAACAATTGCTTTTTATGAGTTTGTGGTGTGTGATATACTTTCCCCCCATCAGCAACACATTTTAAAAATATTGTTCATACCTAATGACTGAATTCTGTTATGTTTATATCAATAGGTCAACAGACATAGTAGATATATGCATTAGAAATGTATGAAATTTAATTGATATGAGTTGTTATGCACAGTTTACCAGCTACCACCCTGTAACCCCATTCATCATTGGTCAGTATCTGTCCACAGGACCACTGTTGACAATATATTAAAATAATAAAGATGTGGTAGTGGCACTATGTGATAAAAATGTAACAAGCAAAGCAGTATTGCTGTTTCCTAACATCTTCCAGTGGTTCCTCAGTCTTGGCCTGAGTCCTTACTTTTGGATGTGTTGTATTGTTGCACCAGTGTTGCTCCTTATGAGGGGGGTTATGTAATGATTTTCCTGAACCATGTGTTCTGTCTAGCTTGTTTATATCTTAGCCCCGCCTTGCCCCGCCCCTTTTCACCTGCATTACATCAGCATTCAGCATATAGCTCAGACAGACTACTTCTGTATTGTTAAACTGACAAACTTAAAAAAAGTTTTTGTCAGGTGGCCGTAAGTATTATTACATCAAGTGTGGAGTAGTGAAAATACACTTCTTTGTTGGGATGGGTGATATGGCAAAAATATCACATCTCAATACTTTTTCCAAATATGTTTCAATAGTATTTTTCCATCATATGTTAAGATGGAAAAACAGTGCAGACAGCACTTTATTTATTTAAAAACAATAGAATACAAGTACAAAAAATGAATTATTTCAGCATTTCTCACACCACAGTAAAATAATTTCACTTAAACAAGAATAATGATGCACTCTTTTGAATAAATTATGTATTCAAATGTATTTTTTACAGCTTTTTAAGATGTGTTTTTAGGCTTCTAATAAATTCATTTTTCCCCTAAAACATATAGGCTCGTAACATTAAAAAAGAGCAAATCCAACCTTTAATTGAATACATTTATGAATTGGTTCAAATAAATGATACATTAAGAAATAATGTAATAATTAAGACAAAATTATTGTCCCCTGCTGTAAATATTTTATATATTTTGCCAAAGCACACTTAATCTTCTCCTATAACATTTCACCAAGTTGGAGAATACAGAGACAGGGATTTTGGACCATTCCTCTTCAGACAATCTTTCTAGATCATCCAGAATCCTGGGTCCTTGTGGAGTTCTGGAGATATCATGATATGCTCATAAAATTATATTATGGTTCTCACAATAATGATAAATATGATCAGATTCCAACGCTCTCTTTGTATGTTTAAAAAAATTAATAAAAGTTGATGGGAATAGGAGAGTTCCTGCAGCTGAAGTTGTGGCTTCTTTTGCAACCTACATATGGTGTTAACCCACATCAGTGCCATTGCTAGATCCCAAAAATATGCAGCTAGAAGAAACTGTGGTCAGAAACTGTGACTAAAGGCTGGCCAAGACAAACTGTGCAAGGCCACAAATGGGCTACGAGAGCAAAGTGGGCCTGTAAGATAAGTGCTAAGCGAAAGTAGGTATTTTTTTATAAAGTGGCCAACGACTGTGTGTATGAATAAAGCAAGTGGCCCCATGTATTTTAAAAATTCCCTGTTGCTTTTTCCCATTTATCTGTCATCAACTGCCTCCACGAGTGGATGTTTAATTAATGAGACAGGTTCAGGGATGCGACTCCTGTTAATAATTAATGAAGGAAAGCTAATTACCGTCCCCTGCGCTGTCGGGCAGCAAAGGATAGAGGGACGGAGTCTCAACCCAGTTTAATCATGTGTTCCCCTCCTTAAGAGCTAAAACTCTGAACTGTTTGGCAGAGAGCTTTAAACAGTCTGGAAATAAGCAATCAACTTTATTCCACCAGGCAGAAATGCTTTAAGACATCAGTGGATTGCTCTGTCCCCTACCCTTTATACATGGATGCTCGTGTGCTTTTGCTTTTAAGCCACTCGTGCAAGAGGTGATTGTCACCTGGGATTACAAAGGAGGTGAGATGAGACACTACAATCTGGCAAGCTGATTCAGAATGGCATTAAATATATTTTTGTGGAGGAGTAGCCATGAAACCACAGCTTAACAGATAAACAGTTTATCAAGGATGAAAAATAGTTGCTATGTTTTATGCTCATTTATTTATTCTGTTCTATTTATCTTGTTTTATTTTATTGTCAGACATTTTTAATTTTATATTTTTATTTTCTATATTATTTTTATCCTCATTTTATTTTACCTTATTCTATTCTCTTACATACAAGTTTAACCATTCCTTTATTTATTAGTTTACACTGTTTTTCCAATTCTGAACCTTTTAGTTGATTTTTGTAAAATATATGGGTAGAGTTTTGCACTTTTTTACTGTTATGTACAGGTACAAGTTTCAGACCTTAATCCGCTCCTTAGATATAAAGCATGGAAACATCTGTCATTAGTAAATGTCAGCTGGTGCTAATTTCAAAGCTTTACAAATACTCTGACTCTTCAAACCTTGTGCACACACTTGTGGACCCTCAACAACCATGGGTTCCACTAAGCAGCTGTGTAAGACTCTGAAAATAAAACTTATTGATGCCCACACTGCAGGAGAAGCTACAAGAAGATATGCTGTTCAGAAAGACAAATCAAAATCCTTATTATACTAAAAAACCCTGAAGGAAGATTTTGCAGATTCAAGAGTGATGGTGCACCGTTCCCCCCGCATCCCCATTACAAAATCCAATGTCAGAAGTATGCAACAGAACATCAACAGAAGCCTGATGTGTTTTGGAAACAAGAGCTGTGGACTGAACCTTTGGTCACAATCAGCAAAGTCATGTTTGGAGCATCATTTAATGAAAAGAACACCTTGCCAACCATTAAGCATGGGGGTGGATCTATCATGCTCTGGTGTTGTGTTGCAGCCAGTGGCACAGGAAACATTGCACAGGTGGAGGGAAGAATGGATTCCACTAAATACCAGAAAATTCTGGAATTAAACATCACACCATCTGTAAAAAAGCTGAAGCTGAAAAGAGAATGAGCTTCTACAACAGGACAATGATCCTAAACATATCTCAAAATCCAACATGGACGATCTCAAGAGATGCAAGCTGAAGGTTTTGGAATGGCACAGTCCCCTGGTTTAAACATCAGTGAAAATTTGTGCATAGATCTTAAAAGAGCTGTTAATGCAAGATGACCAAAGAATATTACAGAACTAGAACCTTTTGCAGGAAGAATGAGAGAAAATCCCAAGTACAAGCACTGAAAGACTGTGATATCTGCCAGAGGAAGTGTTAGGAAGCACTGATTATGTAGTGTGCCCAAACTTTTACACAGTTTTTTTGTTAAATTTATGACATAAAATGTAAATATGCATCAGTGTTTGCTGAAAATATTGTGCTTTTTTCATTTCCTAGAGAGGTTGTTTTTTACATCTTTTCAATTAAACAATAACCAAAATATGTTATTTATAGAGCAGTGGCCAACTTTTGCAAAAGACTGTAAATAACACTTGGTGGGTAAAATGCCCTTCCTTGTGCCCTCAGTGCAATGCTAACCAGTGCTCCGAATGCGTTAAGCTGTCTGATTAGGTTGCATTAGTGGCAATTCGCTTGCATGACATGTCTCAGAGGAAGCACATGCTAGCCATCACCCACCCAGTGTTGGTAGTAATGTGCGACTGGGGTGTCCTAGCTAGTGGGTGGAATTACCAGTGATTAAATTGGAAATCTGAGAAAAGAGCAAAAGATTCAAACAGCAAAAGTGAATGGATCTGTTAGTGACGGCTCACATGAAACATAAATTCATTCTAATGAATCATGAGGCCATTTAGAAGCTGGAGACAATCCCTGGCTGACTATGGGCAGGGTTCACCCAGGACGACCATTCACACCTATGGGCAATTTAGAGAAACCACACAACCTAAGCCTTTGGACCATGGATGGAAACCAGAGCACCTGGAGGAAGCCCAGAGAGCTTGTACTGTACACTCCTCACACAAAGGCAAACGTTTTCTGATCCAGGAATCGAACCCAGGACCTTCTTACTGTGAGGGAGTGTAACCACTGTGCCACTGTGCCACCCCTTACTTGAAACATTCATTCAGAAATTCATTTTCCAAAACCCCTGATCCATTTCGTGCTGCAGGGAAGCTGTAGCTGATCCCAGCTGACTATAGGCCAGGGCAGGGTATCCCATTGACCTATCACAAGGCAACACAGAGTCAGATAATCATTCACACCCGTCAGTAATTTAGAGAAGCTAATCATTCTCAATCACAACACAAACAAACAGATGGAAACTCCAAAGAACGGCGTCCATGGGTATTGGACCCAGGACCTTCTTGCTATGAGGCAACAGCACCGTTGCACCACTGTGCCGACCCATACCATGACACATAACTCTGTAAAAATCAGCTCAGTCCAGTGAAAGGAAGTTCTACACTGTAATTCAACATCATTTGCTATTGGGAAGAAGGAGCTGCTTTCTAGAGGGAAGCGGTGTGGACACAGTTTTCACCAGTTTCTGATTACGCATGAATACCAGAAAACTTCAGGGAAAGCAAAAGTAACCATTTTTACTGTGCTGCCCTAGTGTTAGAATATTGGATAAAAAGTCATAAGACCTAAGACCTGTACTGACTGTGTAATGTTTGTAGTTAGCGGTACACAGACAAATATTTCAAACATTTATTCACAGAATTCATCTACAACGACTTTCATTGCCAACAGCCAACAGGTTTTCGGGTTCTTCTCAACTGCAAGGAAAACTCCTTCAAATAACTAGGTGAAAATCTAGCATTAGGTCTGGTGGCCTATTGTATAGAACATCTTAAATGATTTTGGCTTTAACAGTCGTAAAACCTCACCTGGTAGAATGTGAAGTAAGTGTAAGTTGAGTTGTCAAACCTAAAATTCCGTTTCACCACTACGACGATTTTTTTAGATGTTTGCTCAGTTCAGTCATAGTCACTTCTACCCTGGGTCTTCTCCTATCGAGTGATCCTTCAAAGCTGGGAGGGTAAAGGCTAGCTCATGAAGAACCACTGCATCTTTTCACACTGCCTGTGTATCAGTGAACTGTTCAACACGCTTGGAGGAGAACACTAACTGCTAACTTTTAGCTTGGCATAACGAAGGGAGAAGTTTGGCCATCCTACCAACCTAGAGAGAGCGAGGCCAGTTGTGCTGTCATCTACTCTCAACCATGGATGGCATGAGCTAGAAATTTGCACCACTCCGAAAAAAAAACTTCGAATAGAGCCATAACGCTGACGTTTTAAGATATTTTTTCTAGCTGCTAGCATGCTAATTTTTCTGTTTCGGATTTCGTTCCTGTCTGATTGCCGGGGTAAGGAAAACAGTGGCCATAACATGGTAACAAACTTTAAATCTAGTTTTCCCTTCGAGATTTTAAAGGAGATAAATGCGCGGGCCTGTGTCACGTCAAAACTCTTCCCTCCCTCAGGTCACAATGAAAGCCCAGAGACTGTTAGTTCCTCTGTGTGTCAAGCTTAATTTAATAAGCCCACAGAGAAAACAGGAAAGGAAGGAGAGCGAGAGAGAAAGATAGAGATAGGGAGAAGAAGACTAGAGTGCAGATGGATGGGCTGTTTTGCCCAGTATTGGCTCTCTCGGGCACACATACACACACGCGCGCGGTCCGTCTGTCATGGCCTAATGCCTGTTGATTTATGGATATGGCACAAAGAGACTGCAGCACTGCTGTAATCCTCATCGCTCTGAGCTGCACACACTGTTAGTACAGACTTAGGGACTGCACCGGCTATTCGTAAGGCTTATTGCAACACACGCAGGCAATAATCCGGCACCGCCCAGCACAACACGGATGCTGTCACACTCATTTGCCCCTAAATCATTTTCTGGGGCTAACTTTTCATAGACCCACTCTGCAGTCTTGCACAGAGAATAAACCTCCAATAGTATTAGGTTTTTCCCAATCCCAGCTCAAGCCTAAGTCTATTTTTTATCGCGATTTAGTCCAATGCATGACTGGGAACCTGGGCACACTCAAAATGTATTGCAGTGCATCTCAAAATGCAGCATGTGCTTCATTTTTTTAGTGACAGCACACAGAAAGCTCCAGTTCCACATGGGGATACAGTTTACCATGTACACAGTAGCATGCATCCATCCATGATGGAAAAGAAGCATCACCCAAGCTTCCAGCCAGCCTCCGGAACATCCATCATGGTCTAGCTGGCCTCCACGGACCATCACCACATGTTCATCTGATGCCTAAACCTCAATGGAACTCATAAACAATTATCACAACTCATTTTCTGACTGTCTACTAACTATTATCTGGTGTCGACCAGAGGAGGATGCGTTCCCCTACTGAGCTTTGGTTCCTCCCAAGGCTTCTTCCACAGTTCCGTGGCCTTGGTTCATTAGGGGCTCGTACCTGGACCTTGTAAAGCTGCTTTGTGACAACATCTGTTGTAAAAATTGCAAATAAAACTTAATTGAAATGAATGCATCACACTTTATGGTATATCACCAAAGCCAGTGAGATGTTAGACACCAAGCTGCTATAGAAGAACTTGAGCTAACTATTTCTAGATGATTCCCTTTCGCTGCCTCTTGTCTCCTGTGACAGTGTAAACTTTTACACACTGCATGAGTGGGAGCAGTTCTCTATAGCGTGAGCTGCAGTCTGCACACATACAGCAAATAAGTTAAAAAATATGATTCGAATGTCTCACAAGCTTCAGGTACCTGAACTGAAGTTAAACCCAGAATGTGAAGGTGAAGAACGGTGGGAGTTAAGGGAAGGATGCTCAGTGAGATTGGTATCATATTCGTATTGGCAGACATTCGCTTTAAATAATAATATTGGCATCAGACCCATGTTTAGAATTGACCAATATAAAAATATATAATCAATATAAACTACCAATCAAATGTTTAGACACACTTTCCCATTTATTTGAATGTACATAAAAGTTATATTTTTCTAATCCAGATTTTTCTAGTCCCAGTTTCTGCATCTTGTGTGTTTTTATTAGTATCTGACATATATATATATATATATATGAAACTAAATACTTTTTTGCCCCACTGTATGTGTATATATATATAAAATATATCAAATGTCGAATATTGACCCCACGGGGTGAGATCTTGCGTGGAGCCCCAGATTGAGGGAGATTATCAGTGGTCTTGCTCCCACAGTCGATTTCTTCACACCAAGCTGCTGCCTATTGCAGATTCAGTTTTCCCAGCCTGGTGCAGGTCTACAGTTTAGTTTCTGGTGTCCTTTGACAGCACTTTGGTCTTGGCCATAGTGGAGTTTGGAGTGTGACTGTTTGAGGTTGTGGACAGGTGTTTTTTATACTGATAACAAGTTCAAACAGGTGCATTAATACAGGTGACGAGTGGAGGATAGAACAGCTTCTTAAAGAAGAAGTTACAGGTCTGTGAGAGCCAGAAATCTAGCTTGTTTGTAGGTGACCAAATACATTTTTCCACCATAATTTGCAAATAAATTCTTTAAAAATCAGACAATGTGATTTTCTGGAATTTATTTCCTCATTTAGTCTCTCATAGTTGAGGTAAAGCTATGTTGAAAATTACAGGCCTCTCTTTTTAAGAGGGAGAACTTGCATAATTGGTCGCTGACTCAATACTTTTTTGCCCCACTGTATATTATTATTAGTAGTAGTAGTTAGTTAATTATTAGTATTATTATCAGACCTTTTGAAACATTTGTGTTTATGCATATATGGTAATGTCGTATCTAAATGCTTTAAAATTCTGATTTGAATAGCAAAAATACTTAAAGTATGATGTTATACACTCCACACCTACACTTGCAATGGTCATGGTCTCTTCGTTAATAGTACATTTATCTTGAGTATATAGTATATAGAGTATATAATCTTAATAGTTTTGCTTTTTTATTTTTTATTTTTATTCTTTACAGTCTTTATTGTAATGCTACACTGCTCGTTAATTGTCTAAGCATTTAGGTTAATTTAATTGAAATCTGTACACTGTACTTTTCACACATGACAAAAGTTAGTCAACAACCTAAAACGACTTTCATTAATGGTCAGTCAGTGATGCTCATGGAAAGCGCTGATGGAATCCAAATTCTGCAAGTCAGCTTGGTGTGTCCCAGGCTTTAGGCTTGGGTTAATGTATGTTAATACAAAAACTAAATACAGTGTGTCCACACCATTCTCTGGCACAGGTGCAGGATACAAAAAGAAACACTGAGGACTAATAATGAAAGTGTACAAAGCTCCCTCATTTATTAATGCAACATCTCGACCACTTGGCCTGATGACAGTCTTCATTAGCCCAAATGAAGATGAAGACCAAATACCACAGCGTTACACTAATGAACCAGGGATCTTTGATAAAACAGTGCACGGACACTCGTTTTATTCTTTAATGTATCTTAATGTAATGAGCTTTTTCTCCATTTCTGACTTTCCATTGCCCTATTTGTCATGAAACATTCACACAGTGCGAAGGCAGCTGGGGTTTGCAAGTGGTTCACAAAAAGGTTTGACAACAACAACACAGTCCTTACTGAATAATTTGTGGCTGTTACAGAAAAATATATCTCAACAATTACAACTAAATATGTCTGCAGTTTAAAGGATTTTTTGGTCATTTTCTTCACATTAGAACACAATGAAGTGGAACGTGGTTGAAAAAAAACTCAGAGACTAGAGAGGCCCTCTCAGTGGAGGGGAGCAGAAATATAATATTGCTTAATATCAGAAGAAGATGTTTGAAAAAAGCTGTAATATTTCAATGGAAGACCATTTTAATTGAGATTATCAGCCATAACATTAACACCACCTGCCTGATACGGAGTAGACCCCCCTCAAGCTCTTGAAACGGCTCTGATTGTGTCAGCATTAATGTTTTTGTACAACAGGAGATCTGGGATTAGACCAGACAGGCTAGCCTTCACTCCCCATCAGTGAGCATTGGGTACCCAAGACCCTTTTCACCACTCCACAAGACCTGCTGTCTTGAAGATGCTTTAGCCATCACAAGACCCTTGTCAAAGTGAATCAGGTCCGTACGCTCCTGCTTCCAGCATCTAAGACTCAAGAACTGACTGTTCACAGGTGCCATTATACTGAAATAACTAGATAGTCAATGTTATTCATGCTCATATTTGAGTTTTGATGTCAGATCTGCCTTACATTTCACCATAGCACCTACATCATCCACATGTAACAATGTTTAAGTAGCCCAGGCTCACTTCTAACGGACTATACTTCCCGCTGTACCCTGACAGGTGGGCTCTTAATGCTTTATTAAGCGGCTGCTTTATGTAAAACATTACATAACTGAGAAACAACAGCGAGAAAAAGTCCCATTGCAAAAGTGAGCCAAGTGCTCCCAAAATTTTGACAGGCAGTGTGTTTAACAGGCTTATTGCTGCAGAGTGAATGCAATGATTACAGCTACAATCTGAGTGCACTGTACCAGTGTCAGAGCACATTGTGCATTTCAGTAACAGGTAGTGTTCCTCTATCTAAGTGAGGAGCCGCAGGTGAAAATGAGTTTGCAGTGAAAGTGTGGAGACAGTGATATGGAGATGTTGTCAGAATGGGATAAAGAATTGTGGGCTGCTTCACTAGGGATGTGCCTTGCCTGAGGGCAGATATATGACTACTGTGTGTGTGTGTGTGTGTGTGTGTGTGTGTGTGTGTTCTTTTCTCAAAATCAAACTGCACTACTGTTTATGTCTCAGCAGTTTTCTTTCAGCAAGAGAACAAGTAGTCAGTCAACTGCCCTGCAAACACACATACACACACACATGCACACACACACGTACACGCACACACATATCTACAGTCAAACCCTGTTATCTCGCCAACCTCGCCTCTCGCCATGAAAGGCTGCAGATTTCCTTCCACGTTATTTACCTCGTTAAGCCGACAAACTCACCTCTTGCCCTCTCCACAACGTGCAAAAGGTCCGGTGTATGCATTTACCCATCTATATCTCTCCAAATGTGGGACTGTGTTAGCGCTGAAGGCTAGAACATGCTCGGTCGTGCTAATTCAATAGTTCTGCTGCTGCTGAAACTGCTGATGCTAATGCTAATGCTACTGCTGCTGCCGCTGTTGCCGCCGCCGCCGTTTTCTCATTAATAACTCAGGCCCGATTAACTCATGCATGTAATGATGTTGCAGAGGCTTTATAACTGGCGATAACATGCTAGCGTCATGCGGCAAAATGAACAGCAGTGCGCATATAGTGAACGCAGTGTCTCTCGTAGGAGTCCAGTATTACTGTAAAGCATTTAGTTGTAATTCAACTACATTCCACTATCGTATATGACAGACAAACGCTGCAACAAAAAGAGTGTGCATATAGTGAACGCCAGAGTCTCTCATGGGAGTTCAGTTTTACCATAAAGCCATTCAACTACATTCTACTACAGTATATGACAGACACCCCGGCCTTGTTATTAATTATGAGTGAAGAGAAATAAAACCATTACCCTTGTGCATTGTTTGTTAATCTTTGTTAAGCTGTAGAATTCACACATGGTTTGATTACTGCCTCATGTGTCAGGATTGTTTTATTAAAAACAAAACACTTTACATTAGGCACATCTTGATGCATTAATAAGGCTTTCATAAGCCTCATTTAATTATATACAGTAATAAAAATCTGTCTATAACACCTTTAATGAAAAATATAACAGCTATATTCATAACCATAATAAATTCAAGAAGCATTTCAGTGCATTTCTGAATGTGATATAGCATGACCACTCTGCACCTTCTTAATGCATTCATATAGAGAGCATACATGTACTATTAAGCTTCATTAATCATACCTTTAATGTAAATGTAAGAACAGGATATGAACGCATAATGAAGGAATATCATATTCCATAAAGCACTGAAAAGCTTTTTTTATGCTTATGAATTTTTAAAAATTGAATATAGTGGAAAAAGTTTCTTTTCAGATTTTTTTTTTTAGATGTACCTGTAAAAACAATGGCTGCTATTAAATATACATTATAGATGTTATGCTTTTCACTAAAGGTATTTAAGAATCTTTAATGTATAATTAAATATAGCTTATGAAGGCTTGTTAATGCCTTATAATTGCACTACTGTATGTAGAAGGACTTTGTTGCCTAAAAATAAACCTTTTACCAAATTAGTCTCAGGGGACAGAGGTTAGGTGCCTTTACCAAGGGGTTGTGCTGTTTACTCACTCACACCACCTACTTTTTTCCTGAACAGTCTGGTCACAAGGTTTCTTCTCCAATTATTAGCCAAATGTCAAAGATGGAGAAGATGATATCACTGTTTAGGGTTTCCATGTGCTGAGCAATAATATTGCAGGTGGCAGAGACTGTTGGTGATGATTGTGGGTTTATTGCTGCTCCTCTTGCTTTAAAAATGTGCTACGTTAGCCGGATTAGCTCATTGTGTAGCTATCACTGACAGCCATACTGCAGTTTATCTTCTGTAGCCCTGAATAACAACTTTTGTTTATACAAATGCATTTAAATATACTGTTTTATTACTGCTATTTTACTGTTCATTTTCGAGGGCCAGTTGCAACGAAAGCTCTTTCTGATGTTTACTGCACAATGTACAGTTTGAATGTCAAAATAAAATTCTAATATGAACAGCTTGTTAGCTTGTTAGCTTACTTGCAGAGTACCACACTTCACCACAGCAACACAGCTACTAAACAACCTAGCCTGCTGTTTTCACAACCATAGCTGTAGTGTGAAATTCACAATGTGTTTCGCTTTGTGGAGCCCTGGGAAGCTGAAAAATCAAGTCCTCACTCATTCTGAGGCACACATTCATTTGTTGATATGCTGAAGCTGACATGAAACTAGCAATGGCAACACCCGTTGTTTTGTTTTCTTGCTTTTTGTGTTTTCTCGGTTTTCTGTGGGTTTTAGTATTTTTCTGCTTTTGTATTTTCTTCTTGTTTTTCCTTGTTTTTATTTTTCCATTGCTGAAACTTCATTTGCTGTGTGTTATGACTCATTTCTATCAGAGTCAGCATTACCATTTTGTACAACAGGAGCTCCTTTTTAGGATCACACCAGATGTGCTAACCTTCATTCTCACATGCATCAATGAGCCTTGGGTTCCCAT
>JBBIGC010000090.1:0-12257 GCA_037576955.1 Lepidarchus adonis
ATATAAGAAAGATAGAAGTGTGTGTGTGAAATAAAACCTTGTATCTCTAATCTGTAATTTTACAGGAGAAAAAAAATAATGTATTTATAATGCAAGTTAATGTAAAATATCTAATGTGATATATAATTTATAATGAATTAATTGTATCAATTGTATTGGTCCAGTCATCATGACTGTTATTAAACCATGTAAAACAATTTTTTAAAGAAACATTTAAAAGTATAAAAACTACAATACAATATTCAACTCAAGCAGAAGCAAACAATATTGATGAATTTCAGCCCCTCTTCAGCCCTGGTTTATTCTTGAGGATCCTTTTTTAAGACTAGTCTGTCACTGCCAGATTATTCTATTGGAGTCTTAATGTTTGGCTGAGGTAATCTGAGATTAGGTGATCATGAAGGTTACACTAAACACCAACACGTCCATGTCAGCACATTTGCATGTCTACATGTTTATATCAATATTCTCACTAGTTCAATAAAAATATCTTAGACTCCCCCTCTTGTAGAGCAAAACTGCCCTGATACTACAGGCCGAAAACTGTCAGGACAGGGCAGAAAAAAAATAAACAAAACATTTTCTTGTCTACATCAAACTGCAACATTATTGTCCTGTGATTTAAACCTGCCTCTGTAATTCACTTCCATCTCTCACCTAATCTCGCTTGCCCCGTCTCTGCTCAGAACCTGTTTTGAACTGTTGTTTCACTTGCGCTCCAGCTTTTATACATTTGTGTCCAACTGATAATGACTGCTCGCCCAATGCCAAGCGTCACTGTATGTAAGGAAAAATGTTAAGGCCATTGGTTATTTTTGAAAAAAAAAATACCATTGGATCTTCCAAAAACTATTTATTTTCCAAAAATGACTGGGAGACTTCACAATATTTAGCTTATTACTATATGATCATTATACAATAAAATTTAGATTTTAGGTAGGTGGTCACATTTGTGTATATCTTCTGTTACAATGTGTTGTTGTATACACAGCAGTTTACTATATTGAATGTGTAATTACATGAGAGAAATTTGTACAAACTGAATTACATATAAGTGCTGTAGAACTGTAATCTCCCTGTAACTGTCATGTTTTGAAACAGAGACTCAAATGTGCAAAAACATGCAAATAGTTAAAATCCCAGATAAATCCAAACATAGAAACAAAACAATACTTTACAAAGTTCAAGTGTAAATTTCCTGTATTTATAGTCAGTAAACAGGTGAGGCTGA
Organism: Lepidarchus adonis; assembly: GCA_037576955.1. NCBI lineage: Eukaryota > Metazoa > Chordata > Actinopteri > Characiformes > Lepidarchidae > Lepidarchus > Lepidarchus adonis. The sequence goes on from JBBIGC010000090.1 coordinate 1,232, forward strand.
TCTTCTGAGTGGGTGTCTTCTCTGAATCCTGGATTGGGTGTTTGGATCTGGAGTTAATCCTTTTGACTTCTGATCCCGATTCCCCACAGTAACAGTGAGGTTACATGCATTAATATAAATGTTTACCTATATTGTTATGACTCTGTATGAAGTGGGACCACATAGTTCCCTGTCTTAGACTTACACCCCCCACCCCCACACACACACACACAAACAGACCCCAGATTGACTTGACATCAGTGAGGAAGCATCATGATCTTCCATGCAGCTCAGCAAAGCACCTCTGGTAAAATGTGTATTTCTCAAAACAATGACATTTAAGTTTGAAGTTCCAACCATAAAGGTTTTTACCTCCCCCATCCACACACACTCACACACAAACACACACCTTCATTCCTGTGCTTAACTGCACACTGGGATCTGAGGAAATAAATGGAAGCAGGCAAAGCAAACAGGCGCAAATAGACGGACGCAGAGAGACGAGTCCAACAACTTGTGCTGCTTACATGGCAGACCACAGAGACCCCTCTCACATTTATGTGACCAGGTGGCACAAGTTTGCGTTAGCATCAGCATTACTAAGATTTCTCAAAAGTAGAGATAAGATCATCATAACTGTTGGAGAGAGAGCTTGTTCAAAAGGATCTTCGCTCACTGTTCTTTATGTTGATCTTTCGGGAAGCTTACCCTTGTTAAAATATCCACAACATCAGCAGGGAAACCTTGGAACACCAGGTGGAGAGATGTTACAGATACCCAACATTTTAGATTTTTGGGACTGCAGACATATTTGGTGTTCACAAAGGAAGAAATATTATTACCATTAGTGTTTCGGTGATTGTTTATTTGAGTTACACATTGTCATCAAACTACATTAAGCCTACCTAAAATTCCAATTATAGTTTTCACAGAACACTACTTCCCATGGACATGCCCTCCCCAGGTGGCACAGCTTGGGTATCATCAAGACTGGCTAAAAGAATGGCAGGGAGTCTTGTGAGTCTACACATTTCTAGACTAATTTTTTAACTAGTCTTGTTTTCCTGATTTTTGTATTTTGCCTTTTTTTGGACATTCTAGTTTTGCTTATATTTACTATGAACTCTTGTTCTGACTCTGGCTTTGTCTGAGTTTGGTTGACCTGCATTTGTGTCTCATTTTGATTTGCCCAGCAGTAGAGGTAAAAACAAGGACATTTACTAGGTGAGCACCACATGGAAATATAGCAGTTAACTGACACCATTCAGCAAATCACTGTGCAGCCTGTGTGCAGCCTGATCAGGTCAGATATACCTTCCCCTTCACCTGTCAGCCACAGCAATTCCCATTTCACATTTTGAAGGGAGATAAGCAAAACCAAACAAATGCAGGGCTTCATATTTCAGTGCTTGTTATATTTTTCACATCAGCCCCATAACCCTGACTTTAAAAATGAATGTATTCTTATTTTCATGTTACTGTAACATTACATTCACTACAATGACATTGTGTCACATTCAATCACCCATAAATCCTTGCGACAAAACTACATTCTCTATGACAACTGGACACTATGAGTACTTGGGCTGTCACTTGGTGTCATTGTCTTCTGTCTTCTGATCTTTTATAAATTAGGTATTCAAAGACATGCTGGAATGATTTGTGATTTTGTACATCAATGACATTTTGATCTAGTCTTCATACAGGGAGCAGAATATGCAGCATGAGAGACCAGTACTGAAACAACTGGTGGAGAATCAACTGTATGTCAAAGCAGAGAAAAGTGAGTTCCATACAGAGGTGTTTTGGGGGATTTATTATCAGTGCGAATTGGGTGAAGATGGATCTCCAGAAGGTGAAGGCAATGAGTGAGTGGTCTCCACCCAGGATAGTGAAAGAATTACAGAGATTTATGCGCTGCTGTAGAATGTTCACAAAGGGATTCACCTGAATAGTCGTTCCACTCAATTCCTATTTAAAGAACCAAAAAGTGGGTTTAAAATACATAGACTGAAATACGGAGGCAAATTACTTCTTTCAAGCATTAAAAGAAAAATACATGAATGCACACATTTTGAAGAACCCTGCCCCAAACAAATCACTTTATTGTGGAGCTTGATTCCTCAGAGGTAGTTGTAGGTACAGTGTTGTCTCAATGGCATGGTGAGCCAGAAAAATCCTTGTGCCCTTTTTCAAAGAAAGTGTCTGCAACCAAGAGGAACTATGATATGGGCATCAGAGAGCTACTGCAGATAAAGATGTCCTTGGAGGACTGGAGGTATTAGTTTGAAGGGGCACAAAAACCCTTCATAGACCTCCTTACTGACCATAAGCATCTGGATTATTTATGATCAACCAAAAGACCCAAACAAAGACAAGACCTTTCCTTCAAACATTTTAATTCCTCCATCTCCTACATACAAGGTACAAGGTATGTGAAGATTGATGCATTGTCCCATTTTCACAGGGAAATAGAGGGGCTGAAATCCTATAGATAGAGAGGAGATCCAGCAACATAATCTTAAAGGGAACCTGCACCACCTGAATGTCCAGGACCTATGTGCCATTCTAATTAAGATGTGAATTGATTAGGTAGGTACACTGCAGCATGGCCACTGGGCATCCAGGTATTGCACGCACCAACAGTCTGCTCACTGTATGATTTTGGTGGCCCTGAATGATCAAACAGTTAAAACTACAATTTTATGCAAAAGTTGGGGAAATTTAATTTAATTTAATAGATGGAAGTTCAGGGGAACCGTGGAGGTCAAGATGAGATTTGGAAAACCAAGAAAACTTTTGGAGAAAAATGGAGCAGCATTTCATGAAAAGAACCTTTCCCTCCTTTTTGGAGGGAAAAATTAATTCCACTTAATACCAGCAAATTCTGGAAGCAAACATCACACCATCTGGAAAAAAAAAAAAAAAAAAAAAAAGCTGAAGTTGAAAAGAGGACAATGGTCCTAAACATACCACAAAATCCACCATGGACGACCTCAAGAGACGCAAGCTGAAGGTTTTGGAATGGCCATCACAATCCCCTGATTTAAGCATCATTGAAAATTTGTGGGCAGATCTTAAAAGAGTTGTGCATGCAAGACGACCAAAGAATATTACAAAACTTGAAGCCTTTTGCAAGGAAGAATGGGTGAAAATCCCAAGTACAATAATTGAAAGACTTTTAGTTCTAAAAAGCATTTTCAAGCTGTGAAATCTGCTTGAGGAGGTGTTACTAAATACTGATTATGTAGGGTTCCCAAACTTTTGCACAGTGCCATGTTTTTATTGTTTTATTTTTTTGTTGTTGTTGTTCAATTTGAGGCATAAAAGGTGACTATGCATCAATGGTTGTTGAAAATATTGTGTATTTTTTCCATGTCCTAGAGAGACGTGATTACATCTTTTCAATTACAAAATCACCAAAATCTTTTATTTATCAAGGGGTCCTTCATAAAGGGGCCCAAACTTTTGCATAAAACTGTATATGTTAAGTCATGCTCTGTATTTGACAAGAAAACCTATACACTGTCCCTCAGGCAAACTGATGCCATAAACAGTACCTTAATTACCATGTTCACACATTGTAATTGACTTCATTACAGATCTGCCCTGATTGGAAGATAACATGCATACTGGTGGTGACAAATCAATTCTTTAAGTCTTGTACATTCTTACCAATGGCTTGTTTGCCTTTAGCCACACAGTTAGCAGAGTTTGTAGATATTTTGGTTTTGGTTTCATACAGAGGATCACAATATGTCTCAACAGTTTACAAGGCATTCATGGAAAAGCTTGGACTGAACGTAAACCTAACCTCTGGATATCATCTGCAAGCAAATGGCCATGTGGAGAGAGTGAACCAGGATCTGAGATGTCCCGCACCATGGACTGCCATGTGCCCTCGTTAAAGGAGAATGGCCAAGGACAAAGGATGAGGATGAGGATGGGATACATTTGACCAGTGGAAAGAGTAAGAAGAAGCGGTAAATCTGTGTTTCAAGGCATGAAGCTTTCAAGCATGAAGTTTTATCTATTGTTTTTGCCATAATCAACAGTTGAATTTGCATTAAGCTACCAATGCCCATTTTCCCCATTGAACACCAAGTGTGCAGAGGTGCACCTGCTGATTTGAGCAGACAGAGGAGGTTTGGGAAAGCACTCACACAAACATCACATAATTCATTAGTCGACAAAAGGACCAACATACATGCTACATGCTTGGAGATTGAGTTTGACTTTCCACCAAATACCTCAGGATGAAACTGTCCAACCTGAAGAGGATTTTCCTTTTAAAGTGATTAAGCAAATGAATGATTTTTATATATAAATGGCTTCTGCCTAAATCTTACCATATTTATCCTGTGTTATATGTCTCCCTGTTAAAGCCAGTCCTGAGGGGTCCCATTGCTGATGCTGTGGCTGATAACACATCTCCCGCAGCATTCTGCCCACCCTTTGTAACAGCTAATTACTGTAAATCCAAAGCTGTAACTAGTAGAATACATTGTTTTGGTAGCAATCCTTAGTATTAAAGTAATACAGTGTGCTTTACAGTGTATAATCAGCCTGTTAACTTTAGACAATGAAGTCCAACATTAAAAAAATGCAAAAAAACAACAACAACCAAGTATTAAAAACCAGTAGAAAACAGTGAAGAATATCAAAACAAGCCATATGTGTTGAAGCATGTGATGCGGAGGGTTTATATCGTGTGATAATTACTAAAACCAACACATTATGGAGCCATAGTAATGGGCCTAACAGGTTTGTCTTTCATGTGGTCATCCTACAGAGAAAACGAGGCCGGTTTTCTGGCTTTGTGATCGTTCCAGCAGTTCGCCTCCTCCTCCTACACACCGCATTTATTCCCTAACCATTGTTTCCCTAAAGTTTACACACAATAAACAATTATGTGTCTTGCCCAGAGCGGTCTGCCCGGCCCCTGCTCTGCTCTCTCTTGGCTGGAGTTGAAATAAAAATGTTAATTTTGACTTGAGGAGGATTTCAAAGCCGCGCTCTCCCCGTTTCATCTGCGAGCGCACAGCCGCTTTCACCCAGGCAGAATCATGCACAAGAGAGAAAAATAGTTTTATTTCTCTAACACCCCCCACCCACTTTTTCTGTTGCTTTTATTCTTGTGAAGGACAGAAGGGAAAGTGAAACATTATTTATCTCGAACGTGTAAACCCTCTGTAAGACCCAATTAGTTACGTTTACTCAAATGCCTCCCATTAAACAACTGCCTTGACTCATTCAAACCACCCCACGCAATTTAGATGTTAAACTTGTTACAATTAGTGCCATATACGCAGATAATTCACATTAATGGCACTTGGTTAAGCAAATAAATTGCTTCCCATAAAGAAGTTTAGCAAAGACAACAGTTCTGGTTTGTACAAATGGATGAGATTTAAAGGGGCCATATTTGGTACAGTATATATGGTATTTTCTTTTTTTTTCTTTTTTTTGCAGTGCTTTTATGCATAAAGCTCAGTTCATTTGGTCTGGACTAAAACAGATAAATTTGTACATTGGTTCACTTTGAGGCTATGCACTGACACCCCTTTCCCACTGCAACACACAACCTCAGTCAGCCTGAGTGGCATAACATGCTTCAACATGGCTTAGAATGGAAATATGGTAAACTAGGAGTAAAACAAATAATTATCTGCTTAAATTAGGTGCAGTTTGGCTAGACAATGAGCCTTAAAACTTACCAAAGAACCAGTGGTCCTAGGACACTGACTGTAAGGTATGAGTAACTGTCAGGAACAACAGTTCTTACCCACATTGTCTACGACCCACTGGTTCTTTGGTAAGTTGTAAAAGTCACAGTTGAGCAAAACTATGCCCCCAGGCCAAAGTAGATCTTTGATTATGTTAGTCTTTCTGCCACTCAGTGCATGTGCAACACAGTGACTGCCGCCTACTCTGATGTCACTGTTATACTGATGTATTCAATTTATTAGTATTTGATGTGATAACCTTAATTAGCTTATGTAATAAACTGTCAATATTTATAAACACTGTAGGATAAAACTTGATCAATTCTATGAATGCATGTGATAAATTGCTGTCTCATGTTATTTCACTTTTTCTAGGCTAACTTTGCATTCTGTTCTCTTTAGAAGGATCTCTTTGGGTCAAAAGTCAGCTGTCCCACACCATGGGCTGCCATGTGCCCTCGTTAAGGAGAATGGCCAATGACAAAGGATGAGGATGAGGATGAGAAAGGGAAACTTTTGGCCAGTGGAAAGAGTAAGAAGAAGAGGTAAATCTGTGTTTCAAGGCATGAAGCTTTCAATAGTGTTGAGGCCAAACAGGGAGACTCAGAGAGGCTTTCTACAGCTTCACTTTACACACAAGGCTATAAAGGCTGGTTTGTAGTACTTCTATAGTGCAAAACATTGAAGGGCACTGCTACAACAATATGTATTTTAACAGCAGATTTGTTGAGCTGTCAAGTTAGTTATGCAACGTGAAATCACTCATAGCATTTAATGTCCCAGGGAATGTAATGTGAAATATTAAAAATGTTTGTATGTTAGCAACCTTCAGTTTTGCTACTTCAGTTTGAATTTTTAAAAAATCAAAATATGATAAAAACACTGTCCCAAAAGAGAGTAGTTTAGTATGACCAGACTGGTTAAAGGGCAGATTTTATACAAGCATTAGACCCACTAGCATTAGACCCACATAACACAGACTTTACATCATATAAGTACATGATTCAAGCCAGTCCGCAATGATCAAGTCCATGAAGCCTGGGATCCCAGAGAATAAAACTGGGCCCAGTACAGGACCTTGTATCTATGCTATAACATATATTTTGAGTTTTTAAAATCTATCTATCTATCTATCTATCTATCTATCTATCTATCTATCTATCTATCTATCTATCTATCTATCTATCTATCTATCAGTTGTGTTTGTATTGTATTGGAAGGAAGGCTTTAAAGTGTTTATTTAATATTTGCACATATTTGTTGTGATTGGATGAATTGAGACGAAGTATCTGTACAGTAGTTAAGAGGACAACAGGGTCAGGTTAATATTAACATGAACTGGGTCATTTGGCTGTTAAATGTAGTACTGCTCTTTTGTGTATATTTACCTTTAAAATATGCCCCATTTCCATTTAGTCAAATAGAATAGAGTTTGTATATACAGACCTTTTTTATCTCAACATAAAATCCAACCATTGATAGGTGGTTCAGTGCAATTTATTTATTTTTCATGTGAACAGATGTAATAAATGATTTGCTCATTTTATGAACAAGTAAAAAATATCACAAGTCATGTATTTAATGATTTTACTTTGTAAGTCAAACTATCCCATTGCTTAATTTTTAAGAGTTTTGGGTTTGCCTCACAATGCCCTGTATGTGCTGCTCAAGTAAATATGCTTAACCCCCCCCCCAAAAAAAAACCAAAAAACCATATATCATATTACATATCATCTTCATAACCTTTTACTTTAAAAAAAAAAATTCCACCAAATCCCCCTGAAGTTTTTTGTTTACATCTTAACTATGTAATTATGAAAGAATCTAGAAAACTTCCATTTTCATTTTCATCACTGGAAAATTGAATGATGGGCCCCATAAATTAGGCCTTGTAGAGGAAATTTAGTCACTTCTCGGAGTTGAGATTCAAGACTTTTAAGAAGTTGGGTTGGAGCCACTGGATAAAGACCTCTGGCAATAAAAGTGTAACCATTGTGCACATTTCTGTCTCTCTCTCTCTCTCTCTCTCTCTCTCTCCCTCTCCCTTTTTCTCTCTCTCACTTTTGATACACCCTAACACTGTCCGTTGTTTTGAAGCACTAGGCCCCTCCTCAAACCTCAGTGTTCTTGCCAGAGCAGCATTAACCTTCACGCTGTTCATCTCGGCTGCCGTGCTTTGTCTAAATCTCCAACATCAAAGGCAACATGCAAATTCTGCAGACAGTTGGAGCATTTGATGTTTTCTCTCTCCTTTTTGTCAGGGCAGAAGCTGGAGTGGTGATTAGCGTGGCAGGATGCAGCAGTGTGAAGAGGGCTTGCTGGTGTGTCTCTGGCTGATTAAGTAGCTAATGCTAAGCTAACTCTTGTCTGAAGACAAACTGAGACTTTGGGTTTTTCCACTTTGAAAAAACAGCTGTTTATGATGACGAAAAAATGGAACTTGACTGTTCTTTTTTTCTTCACTTGATTCTTCTCCCCCTCTGTTTCACCAGTTCCCTCTGTTTTTCTTTCTCTTATCAGATTCACTCCTCTTGGTCATCAGCACTACTAAATTTTACAGTTCCCCTTTAGCACTTCTCTTGCCGATTTTATTTACAGCCTGATTGATTCCCTCTCGTCTTTCTGATGCATCAACCAGTGAATATAAAAATCACACCTAAATTGTGCGATGTGTGTGTGCGTGTGTGTGTTGGATGGTTGGGTGTTAATTCTCTTCAGTTGCTATTTAACTAACAACAGAAACCTTGAGCCATGACACAAATAACTAATTCACTTTTACACCCAGGGGGAAATTTAGTATCTCCAGTCCACCTAATGTGTGTGTCTTTAGATTAGGGAGGTAACCACAGCACCCAGCAGAATCTGAGACAAACACAGGGAGAACATGCAAACTCCACAAACTCCATGAATGGACTGATCCTTAAAAGCAAACCCAAGTTCTTCTCGATGTGAAGCAACACCATTTTGGAGTGTATTTCAGTAATCAAATCTGTAATGTTTTTTCTAGTTGCAAACTACAATTTACAATCTATCAAGCTCGTCAGCCAAACCAAATTCTAAAGAATTATAAGACTGTAGAATTTTGTTTTAATATGTTTTAAGATAAATTAAGCAGCAAATGAGCAGTCAATTATTAAAGTTGGTGTGTATGAAGCATACAAAATGGGTGAGTAAAAATCTGAGGACCAACCTGACTATGTCAGAGCTTATCTAGGTCTTATGGGGAGTTTCATGTCCTACCAAGTGTAATCCAGAGAAGGCGAACCTGTGAACCAGGAAGCAGAGAGGGAGCAAAAACTAGCATTTCTGGTTAAATCCCACATACAAGCTTCTGTAGTATAAAATGTAAATGCTCCTGTGGTAGAAAGGTGTCAGAACAGCTGTGGTATTAAGGTGTGCATATAATACTTAATAGATTTATAATGGCATTATTATAACAGAAGCTTTTCTTTAGGATTGGCTAGACTTCATTCTTCACATGTTTCATTGAGGTGCCCATAACCCTGTCACTGATTTACCAGCTGTTCTTCCTTGAATCACTGTTGGTAGGTACTAACTACTGCAGACCTGGAACACTCCATAAGACCTGCTGTTCCATAGATGCTCAAACTCCGTCATCTAGCCATCACAATAAGATTATTTTTTAAAGTGTCTCAAATCCTTATGCTCCATTTTTCCTGCTTCCAGCACATCAAATTCAAGAACTAACGTTTCACTTGCTTCCTAATAATTTCCACCCCGACAGGTGACATTGTAATGAATTATTTAGATAGTCAATGTTATTCACTTTATGTGTCAGTGGAGATACTGTTTCTACTGTCCAGTGCAGATACAGTGAGGAACATAAGTATTTTAACACCCTGAGATTTTGCAAGTTCTCCCACAATAATGGAGGGTCTAAATTTGCATTGTAGGTGCATTCCCACTGTGAGAGACAGCATTTTTTTTTTATCAGGAAATCACATTGTGTGATTTTTAAATTATTTATTTGTATTCAACTGCTGCACATAAGTATTTGAACAAAGATTTTCTTTGGGATTTACGTCTGGAGACTGGCTAGGCCACTCCAGAACCTTGATATGCTTCTTATGGAGCCACTTCTTGGTTCTCCTGGCTGTGTGCTTTGGGCCATTGTCATGCGGTAAGACCCAGCCATGACCCATCTTCAATGCTCTGACTGAGGGAAGGAGGTTGTGGCTCAAAATCTCACAATACATTGCCCTGTTCATCCTCTTCTTAATACAGTGCAGTCGTCCTGTCCTCTTTGCAGAAAAGCACCCCCAAAGCTTGATGTTACCACCCCCATGCTTCACAGTAGTGAAGTTTAGACCAAAAAGTTCTACATTTGTCTCATCTGACCACATTACTTTCTCCCATGCCTCCTCTGGATCATCCAGATGGTCATTGGCAATCTTCAGTCGTGTCTAGACATGTGATGACTTCAGCAGGGGACCCTTCCATGCAATGTCTGATTTGAAACCATGACGCATAGTGTTCTATCGACAGTGATCTTTGAAACTGTGGTCCCAGCTCTCTTCATGTCATTGACCAGCTCCTCTCATGTAGTCCTGAGCTGATCTCTCACTTTTCTTATCATCAGTGATACCCCACGAGGTAAGATCTTGCATGGAGCACCAGTCCAAGACTTGCAGTCATCTTTAGCCTCTTCCATTTTCTAACAGTTGACCTATTTTCACCAAGCTGCTTGGCAATTGCCCCGTAGCCCTTTCCAGCCTTGTAGAGGTCCACCATTGTGTCTCTGGTGTCTCTTAACAGGTCTTTGGTCTTGCCCATGATAGTAGTTGGAGTCTGACTGAATGTGGGTTCAACAGGTATTTAAAGAGCTCAGACAGGTGCTACTAATTTAGATTAATGAGTGGAGTAGAGGTGAACTTTTCAAATGCAGAGTAACAGATCTTTCAGAGACAGAATTCTTGCTGATTGCCAGGTGTTCAAATACTTATGTGCAGTAGTGCAATACAAATAAATTCTTTACAAATCACGCAATGTGATTTCCTGATTTTTTTTAAATACTGTCTCTCACAGTGGGAATGCACCTAAAGTGTAAATTTTAGACCCATGCATGATTTTTAAGTGGAAGAACAAGCAAAATTGCAAAATGTTCAAATACTTACGTTCCTCAATGTATGTACAATGGTGCTTGTACGTTGGTGGGGGAAAATCTATTATCTCTTTTACACATTTTGTCACATTACAGCCACAAACATGAATCTATTTTATTGAAATTCCATGTGAAAGACCAATACAAAGTGGTGTACACTTGAGAAGTGGAACAAAAATCATACATGATTCCAAACATT
>JBBIGC010000095.1:24886-35938 GCA_037576955.1 Lepidarchus adonis
TTACATAAACTACACTGCTGTAATTACACATAATTACATAAACTGCACTGCTGTAATTACACATAATTACATAAACTACACTGCTGTAATTACACATAATTACATAAACTACCCTGCTGCAATTACACATAATTACATAAACTACACTGCTGTAATTACACATAATTACATAAACTGCACTGCTGTAATTACACATTATTACATAAACTGCACTGCTGTAATTATACATTATTAAATAAACTACACTGCTGCAATTATACATTATTAAATAAACTACACTGCTGTGATTAAACATAATTATTAAAAGTACAATGCTGCAATTATACATTATTACATAACCTCACTGCTGTAATTACACATTATTACATAAACTACACTGCTGTAATTACACTTTATTACATAATCTACACTGCTGTAATTACACATTACTACATAAACTACATTGTTGTAATTACACTGTATTACATAAACACCACTGCTGTAATTACACTTTATTACATAAACTTCACTGCTGTAATCACACATAATTATTAAAACTACAATGCTGTAATTATACATTATTACATAACCTCACTGCTGTAATTATACATAAATACATAAACACACTGCTGTAATTATACATAATTACATATACTACACTGCTGTAATTATACATAATTACAAATACTACACTGCTGTAATCATACATATTTACAAATACTACACTGCTGTAAGTATACAATATTTCATAAACTACACTGCTGTAAATACACATTACTACATAAAATGTAATTAATCTTTATAATATGTGAATTTCACTTTCTGAAAGTAATGTCAAGAAATATTGCACGTTGTCATGATATTCTAATTATTTTAGATGTTCCTGTATATATTATTTAATGTTTTATATATTCATTTCATAGATCATATTCACCTTTGATTGAAGTCTTATTGGAACGGATGTATTCTCAATATTTAGAACATCACTCACTTGTCCTCTCCCTCTACATATACATACATAAATATAACATAAGCAGGAAAGTAAGCAATGAATTAACCAAAAACATAAATGCAGATGAAATGAAAGAAGAAATTAAAGACTGAAAGTCAATCAAAACAATACAGATTTAGTGTAAGTGCTGCTAAGATAAAAGCAGCGTCTCTAATTGGCCGAGGGCTGTGGAATATGAGCGGCAGATCCGATCTTTGTTTCTAGTTGGGAGCAGTATAATGACTAGGTGCCATTTCACCCTGTTTAATTTCAGCTCTGGGCTCCACTAACAGATACAGCCATCAGCCATAACATTAACCTCACTGAACACTGACTCTAGTCATTTCATTACAGTCGTACCTGGGATATATTAGACACAAGTGAACAGTCAGATCTTGAATCTGATGTGCTGGAAGCAGGAGTGTAAGTCCTTATTGTGATGGAGCATCTCCAAAATAGCAGGAGTGTTCCAGCTCTACCTACACTGATCCAAGGAAGGGGAACTGGGTCATGGGCACCTGAGATTCACTGATGCATGTGGGGAGTGTGGTGTGATCCCAGAGAGGATACTGCTGTGATAGAAAAAAGTGTCAAACACACCGGCTCACAATTAGACAGGTGGTCTTAATGTTATGGCTGATACATATAGCTCAGCATTCCTCTTGTTTTAAAGAGCTATGACTGACAGATCACCCCCCATAACACCTGAGCCTGCTTTTCTCATCTCTGCCCATAGCCGTGACTCCTAAGCTGGCAATTGTGTCGAGTCGGGGGGCCGGGTGCTGGGGTCCGTGCACAGGCATCAATTAAGGGTGTGCGGTGCTTTGTGTGTGGTGCGTACGTGGCTTCGGCGACAAGGCGAGACAGAGTGGCTCCTGGGGAACGCCTGGAGCGCCAAGGTGGCATCCGACGCCCAGCATCCTTCAGGCTCGACAAGACTTCAGAAATAAGCCGGCGGTCCTGAGGGGGATAGGGGTTAGGGGGCCGGCGATGGAAATGAAGGCCCGCGCACACGAGGGAAAAGCAGATGTGATAAACGACTCAATCGTGGGTCAGGGAGGAACCGTCGACGCTCCCGAGGAACAGGCCCCGTGATTGCTCCCGCTCACAAGTCGCTTTGTTTTCCGGCCCGTCTGCAAATGGCCTCCGGTTACCTTTGTTCTGACGAATGAAGCCGCTTGATGATGAATCTGAATACTGATGAGTGTTTATTTCGACAAGTGAGGGTGCTGATAATTTGTTTGTTGTACTCTTGCTTTCCGTAATGAGCTCCGGGTGGCTGCCAGGGCTCACACACATCATGATAAATGAATTTTTTGCTCCCTCCTGCACCCCTTTTCATCCCACTCACTTCAAGGTTGATGGAAACCAAGCGGGGCAGAAGAATCCCAAGGGAGTGTAGCCGGAGTATAAAAAGTTTTCGGTCCAGGAGGGTCTTGAGTTGCTGTCAATTCTTTATTACATCATCCAGAGCAAAGACCAACAGTGAAAATGTGTCATTGGGAACACAAAGTGACCTTTAACGTTTGAGCGATCAACAGTTTAGCAGCACAGTCGCTTCCTCATTGGTGCCTGGGCTGGGACTTGAACCTGCAACCTTCCAATAACAAAGACAAGGTCAAGACTGAGGTCAATTCCCACAGGACAGTGGCAGGAGAAACAGCATCATTGTTCTTTTCCCCCGACTTTATATGAAGTCTCTATAATAATTGTGTTGTTGTATGTGAACATCAGCAGTAGTTAGGGAAAGTGACTATTTGTGATTGTGAACACACCCCATCACACCACAGTGAAGTATGACTTTGACCTCATTCACACAAAATGACTCTCTAAAGCACAGAGTTGCCCTCAGACAGCAGAACGTTTTCTTCAGCCTCCGGTCCAGTTCATGGTTCAGCAGCCAATCAGAATGGCCACAACGTGTCAAAGAACTGGCCAATCAGGTGAGGAAGTCAGCCATAACATTGACTTCATTACAGTGGCACCTGTCAGCAGGGTGGGATATATTAGGGAGCAAGTGAACAGTCAGTTCTCGAAGTTGACGTTGATGGATCTAAAGGTTCTATTGTGATTAACAATTACACAAGCATTACACAACCATTTCAAAACCATTACACAACCATTTCACAACCATTTCACAATATTTTCATCACCTTTTCACACGCATTTTACAATATTTTTACAACCATTTGACAATAATTCAACAACCATTTCATAATATTTTCACAACCATTTCACAATATTTTCACAACCATTTCAAAATCATTTCACAATATTTTCATCAATATTTCACAATCACTGCACAATCATTTCATGATTTCACAATCATTTCATAATCATTCCACAACCATTTCACAATCATTCCACAACCATTAAACAACCATTTTACAATCATTACACAACCATTTCACAATCATTCCACAACCATTTAACAACCATTTTACAGTCATTCCACAACCATTTCACAATCATTTCACAATATTTTCATCACCATTTCACAATCATTTCACAATATTTTCATCACCATTTCACAATCATTTCACAATCACTGCACAATCATTTCATGATTTCAAAATAATTTCATAATCATTCCACAACCATTTCACAATATTTTCACAACCATTTCACAATCATTTCACAATATTTTCACAACCATTTCACAATATTTTCACCACCATTTCATAATAATTTCACACCCATTTCACAAATTCCTCATACATTGATCTACAGTCATGAATCAAACACTTTTTGTCTTCTAGGGTAAACATGCTTTAATGTTCAGAACCAAACAACTTTTGTGAAGCACCGCAGCCCATTATGCGCCGGGCGGTGTTTCCCATTGAAGCCGAATAGGACCCGTGTGGTGAGCGGCCGTATTTAAACACACCATTAGTCTGGTTGCAGTGAGTGCAGCTTTTTATTCCAGCTGAATATTGTGACAGTTTGTTTTTGTCTGTAGACTAATGTACAGAACACTCTCCGAGCACTTCACTTACCAAACCCTGCGTCACGGAAATGTTCCGCTGCTTCATGTCCTGGGGTTTTTGGAGAAAAGGTATGAATGAATATAAACAGGTCACACTCATCACGTTTGGAAAGAAACGTGTGCACATATTTGGAATGAAGACTCAGCAATATAACATGAAACCTACAGAACTCCAGGAGTACATTGGAGGTCTTATGCTAACCTAGCACACACACACAGACAGACACACACACACACACACACACACGCACACACACACACACACACACACAAACTAAATAACTTCTCTGATTCTGGGAGAAAACTCATGGGACCATCATGGACCCTGAACCGCACATAATAATAATAATCACACGATACTCAAAATGCTTTAAATGCTAAGCTAATGTGATACATTATAACATGTAAATAATACACTAAATTTAGGCTTTAACTGCCGCCATCTTGCTTACATGTGTTACCTCTTTACAGAATATATTTAACACATGCTGTGATTAAAAGACTGGTTCTCATTTGCATAAAAGGAGAAATTCACACAAACGTTTGCAAATTTGAACCAACTTTGCACCACTGGTGCAAATTCTGCATCAGTACAACCTGAATGAGTGCGATGTGAAGTTTGACGCAGTGCGGGGATGCCCTTACTCTGGCCTTTACAAACATTTCTGAGCAGGTAAAGTTTCGGGAAGACTCCTGTTTCTCAAATAAAGTATGAAAAGTATGTCACAGCCGAGGCAAAGAATGCTCCACTTTGCACTTAATGGTGTATCAAACACACGGCACCAAAAAAGAACCTCAGACAATAGCACTTTTCAGCGGCATCATTAAGGCGGCCCGGCCGAACGTTCCCGTCTGGAGGCTGGAGACGGTCTCCAAGAAACGCCCTTGACCTTAGCATAGCACTGTGCTTTGTACATGACCAAAGCTGTCTCAGTGTGGCTCATACACACTCACGCAGAGGCCATTCATCATAACAGAGAGCGACTCGGGTTACGCCATAATGCACAATCCTCATATAAAAGCATGGGATCGATATGCACGCAGAGGCCAGGCAGCTCATGCATTCCAACTGTGATCAAACACAAGAGCGAATTACACCAACACAGAGGTTACAGCGATTCTGTGGCAAAAATGACATTTACACAATTTCCCTTCCTTACCTCAAAAATGGCCAATCAGGTAAGACGTGGTTTAGTGCCTGAAACAGGTTTCTTTAGTCTTTCACTGGAAAAGTGAGGTTAATTTACACCAGTGACATGGTGACACTGGGGACCAGGGCCATATTTAGCCCCACCCAACCCCCACCAATTTCACCATGACACCCCCTCACCAGGGTCTAAAAACAACATGAACAACCTTCCTTCTCTCAGTCGCAAAATGCAATCACCCCTGCCCCTCATTTCTGCCCTTGTTAACAAAAAGTCCCAACACTCGAACCAAACTCACATCCATGCTGTAAATAACAGAACATCATAGCAACCAGCTTGCAAGCTGACAGCTGCTTGCAAAACTCACTCTACAATGCCTAGTACACAATTCAGAAGCAATACGTCCACCTACCGGTGGAATATCCACCCAATAGTCACTGCAGAAGATTATTCAGGATATTATCATACTTGTATTAATAACAAAATAGCATCGTCATCAATACAATCGTAACACAAGTAAAAAAAAAAAAAATAGTTATTTTTACAACAGACGTTGTCACAAAGCTGTTTTACAGAATCTCGGTTCAGAGGGAAACTCCCTAAGCTGGAGGAAGAAACCTTGGGAGGAGCCATGTTTCTCTGGTCGAGAACAACACCAACAAAAGAAAACGGAAACAGTCTAGTGTAGCCTATAATTTGGAGTAACAGATCCAGTATATACATGTGATGCATAAAGTACTGGAAGATGGTCCATGGAAGTTGAAGTAGTGTGGGAGAGGTGAGCAGGAGGACCCAGTGATGGGTGATCTGGTCACTGGAGTTCCTCCACTGAATTTGTTGCTTAAAAAGCCACACTCCTGGGAAGATTCCCAACCTCAGGTTCATCAGCCTGTCTGAGGCTAGACTTCATGGCTCCTATGTTCAAATGGTGGTAGCATGTGTGTGAGTGTGTGTGGGGGAGCAGCCACACTGTTCATATTGCTGACTAATAATTCATATGGTGATCGGACGAAGGGGGCAGGCGTTTCCGATACTTTTGTTCTATTTCCAGTGCCGGTGTCAGCCAGAGGCTGTCGCATCGATACCACACTCAGACAGCAGCGCTCTGGTAGGAGGTATTTTTGGGATCTGATGAAAGTTTTTTTTTACTGCCTTGCTCTTTTCTTTGTCACAGGTCTCATCAATCATGACGCCCAAAATAGAGTCTGGAAATGTTCTGGAGCTGCAAAGACACTTTCCTGAATCTAAGCACCGTCTGAAAATCTTTATATCGGAGTGGGTGCAGTTCACAACTTGTCTAGAAGACCTGTTGTTTTCCATTCACCTCGAATATCAGAACAGGTGATGAAATTGCATCTAAATGGAATGTGTTCCAACAGACCAAGTCAGAGAGCCAGGCTGTAGCCAGAATTGTCAGTGGTAGAAATCCCACTCGACACATTATTCTGTGGGCAAACTGCAACATGTGCACAGGTAGATGTTGGACAGTGTTGTCTGTACAACTTATTTAATGAGAGCAAAAAGTATTTACTGTTGCACAGTGGTGTCATAGTGGTACAAGTGGAAGGTCATGGGTTCTAATGTCCAAGTCTCAAACCAGAAACCACTGAGGTAACCTTTAAACCAACTTCACTGCTCCCCGGGCGCGATTGGTGACTGCCCACTGCGTAATAGTGGGTTCACAATGACTAATAGTCACTCTCATGTATACAGTACAATGCCGCCATCTTGGATTTTGAGGTCAGCATTGGTTCCTTCAACCAGAAACTTCATGAGGAAATTTCTCAGAAATTCACACTTTTTGGTTCAGAAGGATATGGTGATCATACACCCGGACGAAGGGTGCAGGCACAGAAGCCTGGGTAGATATCAACACCACAGGATAAATGGAGAAGCAGTGTAGACGTTTTGTCAACTGGAGCTTGAATTATAAATGTAAGCTTTGTGTTATAATTTAGTGAGAGAAAAATAATGTTTGTCACTAGACATATTTTATTTGGGTCTTTCTTTTGTCTTCACAAAGTGCACAGCAACGAAACGGGACGTCTGCATTTAATCCCTCCACACATGGAGCAGCAGGCAGCAGACAACAGCACCCTGGGAGCAGTGTAGAAGGACTGTACCTTCCTCTAGAGTACATCAGTGGTACCTGGGCAGGGACTGCAACCTTTCAATCACAAGAGCAAGGCTCTTACAAAAGTGACAAGAAGAAGCCTTCAGGAACCACGGCTCAGAAGGTGAACTCATTCTCCTCTGCTTGACACCAGACAGAAATAAACAAGAAGAAAGGCATAAAAGAACCATGGTTTATAGAAGTGGTTTAATTTAAGAGACTATCACTGGAAGAAACATATCCAGCATATGCATATGAAGCATATAAAGCCTGTGGAGATGGTCTGAAGGTGTTCAACTAGTCTTGGACAGGTGAGCAAAAGGATGAGGGATGATATGGTTGAATAGAATCATTATTTACACCTGTTCTGTCCATATTGGAGACTCCTCAACAGGAGTGAGTGGTTTCCATTAGTTAGAAAAGCCATGAATAAGGCATCAGGATGGAACAGGTTGGTCTAGACAGCAGTATCACTGGAATCTCATGATCAGTGATCCTCAGGGTTACTGTATGAGTGATTCAGAACCATGTGCAATCTCAGTGAAAGAAGGAAATCCAGCAAGACTAGTTATGACAGCACAACTAAAGGAAAGAGCCACTATTAGTGATTGGGACTTGAAGGGATGTTCTCTCAGACCAGGGGTCTCATTTGGTTGAACGTATAGGGGGTGGAGTTTGCGGCAAATCAAACGTGTGAACAATCCCAGGTAGAGTGCGATTTCTAAAGAATATATCGCTTGCATGGGGGGCATTCGTTCATCATTTTTGCCTTTTGAACATATATTATTATTTCATATTACAATGTGTGACTAGAAATCAGATGCTCTTGAAGTCAGAAAGAGGCACAGTACTCTGGGAAATATGAAGGACCTGTTTCCTCACCAACAAAGCTGGTTACTACAGTAACTACAGCAAACATTCAGTCTTATTGGCTGTTGCTGTGCGATGTTTCCACTGTGATATGGGAGAAGAAGGAACGTTCACTGCATTCCTTATCTAGAGATGTGGAACATTCTGAACAGTGCTCACATCCTGGAGAATGTAGATGTCGACCTCATGCTTCACCGGCTGGAATAAAAATGTCAGATTTGATTGAAAGTGTGTTTGTAAGTGACGTTGAATGATTGAATGCTGTTTTTTATTTTTTTACAAAACAAGAGCTTTCTTATTAAGATGTAATTCTGAAGATCACTGTTTCTCACTGTCACTCTGTCTCTCTCTCTCACACACTCTCTCTCCCACTCTCTCTGTGCTCCACTGAACTTATTATCTGCTCAGCGTGTGAGAAAACCATATGTCAGGTTCTCCCCTCCCTCTCCTGCCCCTGAGGCAGTAATAATGATGGAGTCTCTATCGCCTGTGACATGCTGCTGCTGCTCATTCTATAGATGAGTGTGATCCGAGCTCTGAGTCGCAGGGCAGCGGAACGGGATCCTCCCCTCAGTCAAACTCTCTAACCACTCTCGCAAAGGCAGCACTCACACTTACAAGCCTTATTGGCCTGATCTGATCATTCCAGCTCATTTTTACACCCAGATTCAAAGAGAGATTGGAACCAGAACCAAGACCCGAATTAACATCAAAATCTAAATTTGCAAATTCAAATGAAAATCTGCATTAAAAGTGGCAACAGAATTTGAGTCAAAAATCCAAAAACACAGAGCATTTTCACACATAGGGAACTTCATGGATAAATATAGAAGTCAGAGAAGCAAACAGGACTCTTATTTTGAATTGCATCTTTTTTCCATGTGTAATATGCAAAGTGAAATAATGTGTGAGATGAGCTGCAGCTGTGAAGACGTACAGTGAGCTTGAGTGAGACGCATCCAGTGTTTCCTGGAGATCAGATTGACATTCTGTAGGAACTGCAAATGCCTCTTCATATTGGACTCTTGGTTTTCTTTGTTCATATATTTTTTCCTTTTCTCTTTATCACTCTCCAGTGTCGACCAGAGGAGGATGGGTTCTCCTTCTGAGCCTTGGTTCCTCTCAAGGTTTCTTCCTGCAATAAGGGAGCTTTTCCTTGTTAGAAGAAAGCTGCTGAGTGGATACACAGTAGATTCACCTTTATTATTATATTTACACAATACCACAGTTTTTGTGTTGATCGTATCATTTTATTTTGTTGTTTTTATCCGCGACTCCTTAAATGCCGGTCCACGAAAATATTGTTTGACATTAAACCGGTCCGTGGCACGAAAAAGGTTGGGGATACTAAACCACTACAGCCACACATTATAGCAGAAAATGTTCATTTATGTTTAAAACTCTAAGATAAGTCCCCATGTTATTATATGGTTATGTAATTGCTAATCTCCTGATGTTAGGGCTTCTCTTTATATCGTCTTTTTAAAATCAAGACTTTTAGACATTTAGAAATGTGATATTTGCTTGGATTTCTATTTAGTTTTACCTTGTTTATATTTTATATTTGAGAGATATGAAGAGAGTAAGGACCCAAGTGCCAGTTGATGTTCATTTTAATGGGGTTCTGGAATACAGGTAAAAACTGGCAGAAAGAGCAATATCCAGGATGATCCTAAATCACAGTCGTAGGAAAAAGCAAACAACAAAGCCAAGGGCAGATTCAAGACACAAAACAAGATACAAAGAAAATGTTGCTACACTGATGTTGTTACACTGGCAGCTGTCAGGGGGAGTGAGATATTTTAGGCAGCAATAGTCAGTTCTCAAAGGTGATGTGTTGGAGTCATGAGCATAAGAACTGTGGCTAGAGTCTCCAAAAGGACGATTCCCTTTGTTCACTGGTTGATAACTTGACAAATTGATCCAAGACAAGACAATCGGTGAATCAGCAACAGGGTCATGGGCACCCAAGTCTCACTGATACAGGTGAAGAGTGAAGTTTAATCCCAAAGAAGAGCTCCTGTTGTACCTGGGTGGTGCTGTTGATAGCTGCTTGCTGCTCCACGTGTGCACTTTCATTTCACTTCAAAAGTATTTGTCAGCCACCGATTCCGCAAGTTGTCCCACTTAAAAAGATGAGTCTGTAATGTTCATCATAGTTTCACTTCAACTGTGAGAGACAGAATGTAAAAAAATGCAGCAAATCACGTATGATTTTTAAAGAATTTATTTGTATAATGGTGCAGAAAATAAATATTTGGTCAATAAAAAAAGTTCATCTCAATTCTTTGTAATGTAACCTTGGTTGGTCAAACGTTTCCTGTAGATCTTCACCAGGTTTGCACACACTGTAGCTGATGTTTGGTCCATTCTTCCATGCAGATCTTCTCAGGAGCAGTGATGTTTTGGGGCTGTCGCTGAGCAACACAGACTTTCATCTCCCTCCACAGATTCTCTATTGGATTGAGGTCCAGAGACTGACTAGAACACTGCAGAACTCCTTCGTTGCCCGGGCAGTGTATTTGGGATCATTGTCATGTTGGAAGATCCAGACACGTTTCACCTTCAATGCTCTCACTGATGGAAGGAGGTTTTTGCCCAAAATCTTATGATACAAGACCCTATTCATCCTTTCATTAATACAGATCAGTCGTCCTGTCCCCTTTGCAGGAAACAGACCCAAAGTATAATGTTTCCACTCCCATGCTTCACAGTGGGTGTGGTGTTCATGGGATGCAACTCAACATTCTTCCCCCTCCAAACACGGCGAGTGGTGTTTATACCAAAGAGTTTCATTTTGGTCTCATCTGATCACATGACATTCTCCCAATCCTCCTCTGGATCATCCAGATGGTCTCTGGCAAATTTTAGATGAGTCTGGACATGTGCTGCTTAAACAGGATTTTAATCCATGATGACGTAGTGTGTTACTATAGTAACCTTTGTTACTGTGGTCCCAGCTTCT
>JBBIGC010000096.1:3733-26032 GCA_037576955.1 Lepidarchus adonis
AATGTTTATCAGTACATTGCAGAAAATAATGAACTTTATCACAATATGCTAATTTTTTGAGAAGGACCTGTATTTCCTAATTCTACAAGTTTCTTTACATATTATCATGGTCCTGCTTAAAGTTATATGCTATGCTAGGTTACACTAGCTGCGTGCATGCTGTCATTTCTAACCTTGTTGGGGTCCTTGAGGATGAGGTATTTGCCCTCGTCCAGTTTGCGGCAGATGTCTATTACGCAGCGTAGAATACCCCAGGCATTCTCCATGCTCAGGTTGATCTGACTGGCAAATTCATTAGGCTTGAACTGCTGCGTGCCCAGGATCACATGACGTGCTGAGTCCTTCACATGGTAGCGTGATACGTAGCTAGAACACAAAGATGCAAGTATTTAGGTACCCAGTTTGTAAGTGTGGGATTAAATGAGCAAGTTTGCGTTGGTGTGTGTGTGTGTGTATACGCATCCTCACCCAAGTTTCAGGTACTCAGATCCAGCCAGAAGGGCACAGCAGGTCCAGCGGGCCAGTTTGTAACTGTTATTCTTCAGCTCAGTGGCCAACACAGCTCCCCTCTGGGAGTCCAGCTTCTGACGCCAGTCCACTCCATTACAATGCTGCACAAACAGCAACAATATCAGTATGGGTAATACCTACGAGCTTCACTGAAATACCTTCAGTGTATATATGCATATGAATGTATTTTTACTGCTGTTTCCTGCAGTTTACTTATTTGAAGCACACTTTTCCCCCTGTATCTCACCCGCGAGTCCCACTCATTGAGTGCTTTGACGTTGATGAAGGACAGTTCTCCATTCGCTCCAGTCATAACGCCGTCATGCTCACAGCGCACCATCAAATCAATATCCTCCCCAAGCTTCCAGCGCCGGTACCTACACACACGCACACAGAGTCAATACCCTTTCCAAGCTTCCTGTGACAATATACTCACAGTATACGGACACACACTGATCTAGAACATCGTGTTCAGTTCCTGAAGCTAATGTATCAGCTACCAAAGTCACTATGGTGCTGGTGTCAAGCTTTACTTTTTATACACCATCAGTGTGAGATACCGAATGGCATGTACGGAAGATATCTTTTCAAACTCAAGTGCTCTTTTCATTCTTTCCTATGAAGCAGCCCACACCTTCCAACTGTTTTTACACTGCCCACATCAACAGCAGCTTTTCTGATAACAATGAAAAATATAGTTTGGGCAGTTTTTGAACACTGAGCTAGTGCGAGTAAAATTCTCATTTGATGATTTGTCTGAAGTGTTTGTGTAAACCTCACTTTAGTCTGGACCAGTATAGCTGGACAAGACTCTGCATCAGGTATTGGAAATGGTATATTTTACAAAGGACAATATTTAAGTTTACATAACTACACAATTCAATAGTTCAGACTATGACAATCTCAGGAGTTTGCTATTTAGCATTATATATAGTCAGTTTTAGTTTAAAGGTTTACCATTCACCTCAGTCTTTTGCATTCTCCTGAATAACTACAGGGGCTTACGATGCACAACTTCAACTATGGTGTAAAAGTGAAAGTAGATATAAAAAATGCTCAGAAAAGGTGGAGGAATGTCTCCCTCTGGTGGACTGACAGAGGAATGCCCCCAGGGCATTACACACGTAGGTGCTTATGTAAGCGGGAAATTTTACCTACAACGCACAATGAGGAGAGGAACCCCGTTGTTGAGGGCCGCCTGTATTGTGTTAACCGACTTGTCAGTCCAATGGGTCTACACTCTCTTTAACAAGCATGTCCTGCTTTCTCATAAGCAGGAGACACTTATGCAACTCATTTAAAACAGCTTAGTCAGGGGTGTGGTGTATCAAATACAGGCCATCAAACTAGCATACCCAATATATAATAAAGGCAGAAATATTCAGTTAGCATGACCCATGGACATCACTGGCCACCATAAATTATTTTCAGGAAAGCCGCATGAACAAAGCATTTACCAGGTCTTTCTTACCTGTAGGCTACAGATGCAACTTCACTCTTATCCATGTCTTCTTCCACAAATGGGTTTGGATTGGGGAACTTGTGCCTCTCTCCTCCCTGACAAATCACATTTAATGTATATCATTAGCTCTTCAACACACAAGCACACCCACCCACCTCTGTGCTGCCTTAAGGTCAGTGCTGATGCTAAAGCAAAGTTCCCATGTCTTCTTGAAGAAAATTCTACAATTTCTTTGAAAACCTTCAAAGGCTTAATTTTCAAATTGAAAAATATGAACTGTTTGCTTAAACTTGGCTTCCTCGTTTGCTCCCTGCTTTTTAACCAGCATCAACCCAAAAGAAAGTCTGTTTCTATTCTTGCACAAAAGTACATAAACTCAACTACTTTCAATCATGTATGTGTATAAGCTAAATCAAGCATTCAAAAGTAGTAGCATTGAGGGATGGGAATGCTGGAACAATACCATGCGCAGGCACTGCTGACTGAAGTTGTGGTTTATGTATGTTGCCTCCATCGCCAGGTTTCTGGGGGAGTTTAGGGAGTTACCCTCATCCTGAGGCGGCTCATTCGCAGTTTCGCTGACGGTCAACAGGTCTAAGGGAGATGGATAGTGTTATTTAGACAAAATGAAGAAAGCGCTAATTTTGGAAAAAACTTTTAAAACCCATAAAAAAACAAATACATTAAACAAACATATCTGTATCTGTATCAAAAAGGGCTTTACTTCTAACAGTTACATCATTGCTTTAACATATAGTTTTGGAAAATTTACCAAAATCTGAATTGTCTCTCTTGTCAAAGAACAGCTTATTTCCAACACGCTGCACAATTATGTCCCAGGAGTTCACAGAGCGTGTACAACACATCAGTGTAGCCAGGATGGCATCGGTAGCAAAGACATTTCCCTGAGTCTTAGCCAGCTAAAGTGTGATGAGAGAAAGAAAGGTATTTCAGTTAACTGATGTAACAATCTTATGTCACCAGGTGTAAAATTAAGATAATATTTATTTAATTTTAGATGCCCCATTATAAGGTAACACAAAGAAATCACAGCCACACAAAAACACACACCCAGTAAGTACATTACTATAACTAGTTCCATATCAGAATGACAAGAGCCTTGCATTGCTGTTACCGTAACAAAATCAGATTGCTAGTTTCAATATCATCTACTTTTCTGTTTTTTTTCCCCCCTGTATGTGCACACTATTACCTTGCGGATGACTGGGTCATCAGTGGTGGTAACGGTGTGGAAGATCCTTTTAATGCTCTTCAGCTGTTTCTCATTTCGGGTGGTGATGCGATCAAATGCTTTATCGTAATACTCCAGTGCCCCACAGCACTCACTGCACCAGAAAAAGACAGGCGGTATTGCTAAACTACAACTTGATCAGGACTGAAATGTATCTTGTTCTGTCAGGTACAGCTCCTCTACAAGTGAAACCCTAGTTTTATACTAGTAGTTGTAAGAGGTCAGCAAGGCCAGGAGTGGACAATGACACCAACACTTACACGTCTACAGGATCAGCAACATCCATGTATCTCATCTTCATGAGTCGGGGGAAGTCCATCTCCTCTTTCACCTCCCAGTCACTGCGCACCTCCACAGATGAGTCCCTGGGCTTCAGCTGGGCCTGTCAAGGCCATTAGAAGTCATATAGCAAAGAGAAACAGTGTTCAACTACTTGTAATCAAGATTAGCATCCACTGACATCACAGTCACTGTAGAACAGGGGTCCTCAACCCCCCGGACCACAGACCAGTACCATGGAGCATTTTGTACCGGGTTGCACATAAAACATTTAATAATTTCCCTTCTTAATTTATCATCTCAGTCCGTAGCATCCAGTGTGCCTCATTACACAGAGGGTTAAACAACACCCTCTCTACTTGAGAGCCCACCTGCAAAACACATCACCAATGTGATTGGTGGAGACACAATGCATGTTTGGGAGCTGGTCCTCATATTACACATCGCTAATGTGACTGGATCTTGCCTTTTCCAGCTGGTCTGTACTGGTCATCTTTTGTTACAGCCAAAAAGTTTAATACTAAGAAAGATGTTACTGTATTTATTTTACTATTTTTTAATTAAAATATTTAACTTTTTTACATTACTTTGTTGGTTATGCAGACTATAACACCCAGTTAATTATCTAGTATTTTTTTAAAAAATATATAACTACACTTTCAAATATATTTATTGTGGATGTTGTAATCTTTATAAAATGGTCTGAATTTGGAGATCTCTGTACTACACAACACATGCACATAAACTACTTTGAATTTCGTTGGGCAGGGTTTAATTCATGTCTCCGAGTAGTGAATTACCTGCGATTTTTGGTCCCACTTCTGGCGCACACCAAACTGCTTCTGGAACTTCTTCTGCAGACGCATACGATCTCTCTCCTTCTGTTTGGCACTCTTAGGCAGAGTTTGCATGTTGAACTGTCCCATGTTCCTACGGTCCTTATCCCGCCGGAGGTTCCTCTGCAGCAGAAAAATAAATAAAATAAACAGACACTTTTGTAAATTTTGTGGACTTTTATGAAACCAGATTAGATTTCACAGACCTTTAAAACGACTCAAAATAGTTGCAGTTGCTCAAGTTTTGGCTGTGTACCTGGGCAAAACGCATGCGGTTCCTCTGATATGCTGTTTTCTGAGTTTTGGCTGTGTCCACCAGCTGGAAACTTGCTTCATCTTCTTCATGGAAATAAGCATATTGACTGCCTCCTCCAAACTGAGATGAGTACTTATCTAACAGAAACAATATGAAGTCAATGAAAATCAATAATTTTTACAATTACTTTTGTACAATGTACATTTTGAATAACAACTTGACTGTAATGGGCTTACTTGTGTATCTTTTATCTTGGTAGGTTGCACCAGTCCAGTCTGCCACCTGGACACAGAGGCAAAAACATGGGTAACTTCTACAGAATGCTGTATCCTTTTAAATGTACTAACCTACTAGAGTTACTACAAATATCTTAAAACAGGGGTGGATCAATTGGCCTGAGGCACCGTCAACACAAGCACGTGTTTGATAATATCTTGGTCCACACAAATGCAAAAATGATGTAAAACACTGTCAAAAGCATGCCAAACTGCCTTAGGAAACCTCCCCTCATCAGCCAAATGATAAAAACTGACAGGCCACCTCATTTCAGTTGGGAGTCTTTTGATGTGCAGTCAAAGCAGGTCACAAAAAACTAGCAATGAAGCATGAGTTTGTTTTCAAAGTTGTCTCACCAACCACTGTTCCGATCGGTTCTTGTTAAAAACCAGCATAGATGTTAGTGTCAGCGCTCAGGTGTGAAATGTTGAATATATTAACAACATCCAGTGCTCACTATGATGCCGGTGTTCTTCAAAATGGAGGGAGGGTAACTATGTGCGTATGCGTAAGCATGTAAAAAGTCCTAATAACAAACCCGGCTATGTGGGGACAAGGCCTGAGAAGTAGAGAAAGTTGCAACAACAGTAAATATTTAATCTTTTTTAAGCAAGATTTCCTTACCTTACCCAAGCGATCTCCCTTACTGAATGGCTGGTAGGGCATGTCTTTGAACTTTTCAGGAACAGCACAGGGACCCCATCCTGAGGGGTTATCCTGAATCACTGGGGCCAGGAACTTCGCCATGGTCTTTACACACACAGACAAGTGGGGATGGGTGATATGTGGTGTGACAATACATGTTGTTAGGTGACCATACAAAAATCTTAAAATCCAAGATTTTACACTGCAAGAAGACTTCCAATACAGAGTATAAGTATAAATACTTATAAAACTTCCAAGCATAGAAACATGACATTCAACAAGGACTATGCACTGGTTTCTATTCTTTATGCATTGGAGCCTCTATTCAGAAAGCTGCAGTGTCATGACTAAGCTTAATGTCATTGGTCAGTGTTTACAATGTCCAAAAGTCTGCAGACATCTTCACACCCAAGGCTATTTTAAAGCCTAAACTATTAAAAGGGATTTTGTCCATCTCATGAGCTTTACTGAGGTCAGACACTCAAACTCACGCCAAAAGTACTGAATTAAGATCCATCACTCTGTTGGTTATTAGGCAGATTTATACCCCTCTAGTTTAGGTATGGCACTGCTAGACTGTTGCATTGTACTGCCAATGCTACTCACTTCAAAGTAAATAATCACTAATAAAAAGGTCTGTCTGGATATTTTTGGACAGTGTACTGTTCAAAGCTAATTTTGGTTGGTGTGAGTGGTGCTCAGACTAAGATCAGCACTGCTTTCATCAAACTAGGATGCATTTCACAGCACGTCAGTTTGCGCAGTGGACTAGTCATCATTGACCACTGGTGACATCATAAAACAAAATTACTTAAGGCTTGCAACCTTTTTAGGATGTAATTTTGGAGATAATCATCCAGAACAGCTAACAGAAGGCCACAGAGGAAAGACAGGTCCAGCATAACCTCAGCCTCTCGACATCTTTCTTTTGCAATTATATTATTCTCTAAGATTACACAGAAAGAACAGAAAGAAAAAATAAACCACATGTAGGCGACAAAACCAGCTCTTTCCTGGTCTTTTTTTCCGAGAATATTTTAGTAAATATTTATTTTTTAATGACTGAAAAGACACACGGAAGGACCACTGATTTCTGCATGGAACAGTCCTTTACGTTAACGTTACAAACAAATGCAAGCACGACTGGACAGCTAGCTTTATGTGATTCATTCACAAGATAATACTAGCTTAGCTCCTTAGCTAGCGTTTCCCCATTAGCCGGCAGTAAATATGTCGGCCGAAAACACTGTTCCAGATATATACTGAAAGCTATTAAAGACAACATCTGAAGTACATTAAATAAAACAACATTTCTGTGATGTGCGATCATATTTACTAGACACTTCCCGGCTTTTAGTGTAACATTAGCATTAGCCGCTAGCATAGCTAAAGCCACTTGCATAGAAATATTTTAAAGCATTCAGTAACTTGCTAAATAATCTCCAATAACGGCAGATACTAACAAAAATCGCGAGTTGCGTTATTTTTTTTAAACACACAACATCAATACAAAACGATGTTTAAGGATTTCTTAAAACTACCTTTTCTCCCCCAGTGCAACTGCTCCAAATTTGTGGCGTTGCTAATCGGAAAAGGTTTTCCTTACGCTGACGTACATCCTGTAATAAAAGCTTCAACCTATGTTTAAAACAATTTCATTTTAACTCCGCAACTTAATGAAGAGACTATCTTGATTAATACTTGAATTATTATTATTAAAAATTACACCTGGATATTTATAAATATATAGATTATATACATAACAAAAAAACACCTGCATACTTTTATGGCCGTTACGGTCATGCGCAGTGGCGCTGCACTGCCTGAGGAGGTAAGCAAGTTCACAAAATAACACAGCGTGTTCTTATAGTCGTGGTTAAAATAATCACCAGAAGCTTTAAATATGGTTTGTGCATGCACGGTGCTTATTGAGTAGGCTACAAAAGTTAGCAAAGGTCTCCATAACGCCGCGCGTGTAAGAGACTCCGGTTTTTGGCACTGTAATGTTAGCTGGTTGCTAACTGACGAATGAAAAACTCGCACAAATAAAATAATCATAATTATAATAGTAGTAAAAGTTCTGGACGATCAACGGCATATCTGTGAAATACAAACATTTGGATTTTTTAATCCCCAGCGGTGCTTTTTGTATTACACCTGCACAGTCACAGACCTGTAAACGTATCTACAGCTGCAGCTGCTGTGATGTTTCAGCTGCACATGAAGGAGGAGAGAACAAATAATAAAACTCATTCATGTCTCCCCGTTTAACATAATACAAAATCACCACTCTCTTGCCTCAAACCACAACTTATTAATCACAAATGTGCTTGCAGTACAATGTAAGTTGATGTAATCAATGTAACCAGTGAATCAATTATCTTGTTTCAGAAACCACTTGAGCAAGTGTTAATGTAGTCCATTAAGTTTCTAAATTCAGTCACCCAGAAATTCATTCAGTAGTTTACTTTAGAAACTGCATTACAAGTAAACTTTATGATTAGATTTCTTTACAGTGGTGGTGAACTGAAACAGGGTCAAATACAATATTTTATTTACTATCAGTAATGATCCTGCTTGTGTCTTCTGAGTGATCTGTAATGATAATAACCTCACAACAAAGGTTTTGCTTCTTGAACACTGTTGAGTTTCTTTTAGATGTTTGGGTGCTAATCACGAATATCACATCAAAATTTACCTATCACATACTGTTTCAGAGATTTTTTTTTCTTATATTTGTATCCAAACATTTTTGCTCCTGTAAGTGACTTATCAACAGCAGTTTGTGCAACCTGGGCATATCCAGGAATAGAACGTGGCCAGGTTGGAAGCTTGTTGTATGGAAAATGACATCCTGGGCATGTCGAATCCCCCAGAGGATTGGACCATAGATGAACCAGATGAAGAAATTGTCCTGCAGCGTACTGACTGTGACCCGGATTTTGAACCGTGCTCATCAGGCGATCCACATCTGATAACACAGTCCGAATTGAATGATTTGGTCAGAGATTTGTGTCTGTCAAAAGAAAAAGTTGGGCTCCTGGGCTAAAAAAAAGCAGGATTGGCGCTTGCTCTCACCAGGTATGCAGATTTCTGTGTTTGAGGCCGACATCATGATATAACCACATTTTTTTGCACAAGACTTCAGTCTCTGTTTCTGTTGTGACATTGATTGATTGTTTTCAGCCTTGGGTTGTGATCACAACCCGGAAGAGTAGCATCTCTTCATTGATTTGTCAATGTTAAGCCTTAAAGCTTTTCTGCTACACAGCGTTTATCCATCACTACCTGTTGGCTATGCAGGACACATGAAAGAAAAATATGCGAATATGGAACTCTTACAGATGTATGTCTAGTATACCAGGTACAACTGGAATATCTGAAGATTTTAAAGTTGCTGTGTCACTAAGACTGCAGTTTGGCTATAGAAATGACTGTTGTTTCATTTGTGAATGGGACAGCTGTGCCAAAGAGTAAAACTATTCTCGACATTGCTACAATGGAGAAACGATACCAGGGCAACTGGAATACGTCAGTGCTGGCTGACTACTATTACACACTGCAACATGATGCACCAGACACTGAATACAAAAGAAAATCAGGAGCAAAACACTTTTAGTTCTGTTGAATTTAATAGCTTATGTGAAACATACACGTGACTTAATACATTATTGTCAGAAAACATAAATGTCTATTTCATGATGCAGTAAAACCAAAACTGTATTTGCGCATACCCAGTAAGTACTCGTCACAAACAGCAAAAACCTTTCAGGAAGCAAGGCTTAAAAAAATGTTGTGCAGTGTAATGGAAAAATGGGGTGGGGGGGCATTTTTTTTCAAGATTGTTTTGCCTTTGTTTAGGGGCAAAACCTTAAAACATTTATTGCAATATCTCAGTCATCATACAGTTTATTTGCAGTCATTGCACCTAAAATGATTCATTAGCCTTTGGAATCATTAAATACTAACTCTGATATATGTTTCCAATTACTCCCTCTGTGAACAATTCTGACTTGTTTAAATAAGGCATAAAATATTTTACCCCAAACCACTCTGTTTGATTTTGCTGACTTTCTTAACTATTTTGTTGTGCAGAATTCACCTTTAAACACAGTAACATTTTTAAAGATTGTAGTATTGTGTACAACAGCAAGTGACCACGATTCTGTTGCTGCACGTACCTTGTCAATTGCCATAAGCAGAGATCTCGCGTTATAGATTCCCTGGCATGTGTATCATATTTCCCCAATGATAAGCCACGGCCTTCAGATTTATTTTACAAACCTGGTGTTGGATGTGGCTTGTTTAAATCTAAAAACATGAAAACACATTTGCTAAAAGTATAATTGAGTTCACAAAAACACAACATCCTCAATTGATTAGTTGAATTTAAATGTACTGTTTACTGCAGCAATGAACAGTTTGAAAACCAACACAAAGCAAAGATAGATCAGTGACGATGTTCTCTACCTTAAATCCAGCCTCTCAAGCTTTAAAAAACAGTTGGCTAGGAAAAGACCAGTTTTACTGCAGTACAGCGATGTCAATCATCTACATGTAAATTCCTTAGTATAAAATTAGCAACACTGGAATGGTAAAAATGATCAGGCTTACCTTTCTACAAATACTTCAGAATCAGATCCGTAAACATTGTTGTCTTCGACGAACAGCTCGATTTGTGCTGCTTTGCTGTTGTTAAACACACTTCTGTCATTTTTTGCTCTCAGTTGTTGCAGACGTTGCTTCACGAAAGCAATGACACGGAGCTTAAATTCTGTAGCATAGTTATTGCATTGTGACATGATATTGGCAAGTTCCAAATTTGATATGTTTAATTGTTTATGCTACAATATAATGTCACTACAGGTATATAGCTGCATTCAGGGGCGTGTGAAGTTAGATGCTTTTATTTCAGATCGGTAAATTCAGTAATACCGCGGCTAATAACATGGGGCGGCTTATCTTAGATTTTTAAAACATAAATGAGCATTTTCTGTGGCTTAAAGAATGGGTTGGCCTATAATGTGTGGTGGTCTATTGTTGGGGAAATACAATAGACATATTTGGCTTTAGTGAATGATCCTGCTTTGTGCAATTACCTATGATTTACCCACATTTTTCACTTAATCTTTTGCACTCATGTGTAAAAAAGCAACTTTATGCTGCTATTTTTCAGAGATGTTTCACATTTTAAAACCTTTAAAATTTGCACCTTGTTACTATTTTTCAGAGACTTTTTACATTTTAGAACCTTATTTTATCTTCTATTTATTTTTAATACTATTGTTGGTTTACTGTCAAACTACTTGCACTGTTATGTAAACATAATTTTATTCTGTTGTACACTGTCGGTGAACAATTATGAATGACAGTAAAGCGTAGTCTACGTTCCACTCTGTAGCATTAGCTGGTTGCTTATTTACATGTGGAAAAAACTCCAATAAATGATAACAATAATAATAATAATAAATACTTTGGATCATAAGTACAATCTCAGAGAAATCCAAATATTTAGATTTTTTATTGCCAGTTGTTTTTGCGTTTAACATGCACATAGTTTCATATCTATAACTATAATTTGGACTGTGCAGCTCTGTTGCACTGTGATTCACAACTGTAATTTAGTCCCAGATTAGACTTAATCTGCATTTCAGAGCTGCATTGTCAGATTTCCTTTTAGCTTACAAATGAACTCGTGTCACTGGAGAAGCCTTTCACAGGGCTGTTGTGTGTTAGTGTTTGGCTCATACCTGCATGTCACTTGCACAGGTAATGCAGTTTGGACTGCCACCTGCAGGGACAGTGCAAGGAAGACTCTTTAAAGCTTTCATTGTGGTGAGTGTGTTTCTCTGTGACAAGAATTTTAGTACCAACTCTGATAGAAACATACAGTTGCACCACAGTCTGAGCTGTTTCAGCAGCATGAGGGTAAACCTACACAATAGTAGGCAGATGGTTTTAAAGTTATGACTGATCGGTATATACAGAATGGACATTGATGTTGCATACATTGTGACGTACATACTCTTACAGAATGCATGAGTTCTGTGAGAAAAGATTCAAAGCAATCTCTACTAGTACACGCATTCTGCATTTTCCTGAATTAATATAATTATATAATTTGGTGCAGAAGTTGCTGTAGATGCTTTTTTGATTTTGATTGTTAATATGATTTGAGGTAAGTCAACATAAATCTGAAATCATAATTTTCTTTTCATATTGTGACATTTTTCAGTGAACGGGAGGTTGCCCGAGCTAGCTGAGCATTTCTGCTCAATTTTCAGGTTAAAGGGGGGGAGATAAAGGGAAGGCAGTGTTTCAGTGAGGGTGGTGGGGTTTGTGTGATATAATCTAACAGTTAAAAAAGTATTTGTCAGCCACCGATTCTGCAAGTTGGTCCACTTAAAATCCAGGAAATTACACTGTATGAATTGTAAGAAATGTATTTGTGTAATGGTGCAGAAAATAAGTATTTGCTCAATACTTAAACAATTTTAAAACAAGTTCACCTCAATACTTTGTAATGTAACCTTGTTTGGCAATGACAGAGGGCAAACATTTCTTGTAAGTCTTCACCAGGTTTGCACACACTGTAGCTGGTATTTTGACCCATTCTTCCATGCAGATCTTCTCAAGAGTCCTTGTGACAGCTCTCTGGTCTTGGCCATGGTGGAGGTTGGAGTCTGACTGTTTGAAGGTGTGGACTTGTGTCTTTTATACAGATAACAAGTTCAAACAGGTTCCATTAATACAGGTAACAAGTGGAGGATAGAAGAGCTTTTTAAAGAAGTTACAGGGCTGTGAGGCCAGAATTCTTGTTCTGTCTGTAGGTGCTAAATACTTATTTTCTGCACCATTATACAAATAAATTCTTTAATAAATAAATAAAAAAAAAACAAAAAAAAAACCAAAAAAAAAAAACCAAATAAATTCTTTAAAAATCATACAATGTAATTTGGTAACGGATTCTCTCACAGTTGAAGTGTATTTATGATGAACATTACAGACCTCTCTCATCTTTTTAAGATTTTGTTGAATGCCGTTTATACAAAGCAACTCTTTAATGCCCCAGGATATTGGATCTGTAACTCTGGTGATAAATCATATGAGACATTGATTTGAGCCCAAATCTGAGGATACATGTTTTTCTGGTCCAGCAGACAGTTTTCCTGAGTGTGTTGATGCTTCCACTGCTGAGAACTGTGGGACTGAGAGCATTCTCCATGGCGAGTGAAGCATATTCCTCTGGTACTCACTCTGCAGCCTTCGTCACCTGCCCCAATGACACAGTGGCCAAAGACCTGGCCAGGTAAAATGCACCTACAGCTAATGCATGCAGTAATAAAAACAGTATGAACAACATGAACTATTAATATCTTGAAGAGCTAAAAGTTCCTCTTTGTTTGTAAGTGCTTCGAATTAGTACAGTTCATTAGATGTAGTTAGAAGATTTAACAAAATGAGCTGTAATTATGATTTGCTGTATTATCAAAGAGTACTAAAAAGGAGGACATGACATTATACATCATCAATAAAAGCAAGACGTAATTGCAATACTTTAAATGACATTTTCAAGTAACATTAACAATGAGTAGGAAACAGTTCTGTAGATTGATTGTATGTATCTGGTCAAAGTCAAAGCAGACTTACTGGGTTTAGCTGCTGAGGTCGTCACAGAACAGTTGAGGCCTGAGGTGTTTCTTGATGGTAGCGAGAGTCTGGAGTGGTGTTCAATTCCAATGGGGACGGAATCTCCAGTCGCTGTTCTCTCGCTAATCTGAGTGATCTGGTGGGTGTGTTGGACTGGATTAGTGTTTTCATGTGATCAAGCATCAGGGACTTGAAGTGACTGAACACATTTAACTATGGCATCTTTGTGCAGAGTTTTTTTATTTGCTGATTTACTAACGCTTCTGATACACAAGGGGGTCAGAATATACATTATTTATGCAGTCGTTTGGAAAGGTTTAAGTGTGCCTGGTTGAATTATTCCTTCTGCTAATTAACTGCCCTCCAATTCCACCCACTAGCTAGGATTCCTACTATAATACAATAGCACCAACACAGGGAATGTGAAGCCTAGCGCGTGCCTCCTCTGAGCCACATGAAACACCACTTCAACCTTACAAACTGCCACTACAGCATAATTGAACAGCTTAATTAACTGCCAATTCTGTTTGTCCAGCTTTAGCAAGCTTTGCATTCAGGGTGATTTTACCCAACCAGACAGATAAAAGCCAAATGTGCTCTCTTGGATTCCTGGCCACAGATGACCTGAACACTACATGAAATTGAACTCACAATCTCCCAGTGACAGGGCCAATGTTTAGACAGTTGTGCCACTTGGGAGACCCTTTTGCACACTTCAACAAACAATTATTGTTTATTTGGTGCGTTTAAATATGATCAAAAACAATACCTGAAAGGTAGTTTTTACAGTGTGTATGGCAAAATTAATTAATTAGAAATTAATTAGAAAATGAATTAATGAACACTAATGCAAACTAATGTTAGTTTGTTGTACAGTTTAATATGTCGCTCTACGTTGTTAACATTGTTTGTATATAAAATAATAAACAACATAAAATATACAGTATCACACAAAAGTGAGTACACCCCTCACATTTGTGTAAATATTTTATGTTTTCTTTAATTGGACAACACTGAAGATATGACACTTTGATACAATGTAAAGTAGTCAGTGTACAGCTTCTATAACTTTGCTGTCTGTTAAAAAAAGTTTAAAACACAGCCATTAATGTCTAAACCACTAGCAACAAAAGTGAGTACACACCCCTAAGTGAAAATTTCCCAATCGTTCCCAATTAGCCAGTGTCCCTGGTGTCATGTGACTCATTAGTGTTACCAGGTCTCAGATGTAAATAGGGAGCAGGTGTGTTAAATTTGGTGTTGTCACTCGCACACACTCTCATACTGGTCACTGGAAGTCCAACATGGCACCTCATGGCAAAGAACTCTGAAGAACTGAAAAAAATAATTGTTGCTCTACATTAAGATGGCCTAGGCTATGGGTGTCAACCTGTGGTCCTGGGGGGTGTTCTGCACAGTTTGATGAATTTCCTGCTCATACACACCAGGTTTAAATCACCTGGTAATTGCCAGGCTGAGTAATTGTGTTTGAGGAGGGAAACGACTAAAGTGTGCTGGACATCAGTCCTCCAGGACCTGAGTTTAATACCCCTGGCCTTGGCTATAAGAAGTTTGCCAATACCCTAAAACTGAGCTGCAACATGGTGGCCAAGAACATGCTGCAGTTTAACAGGACAGGTTCCACTCAGAACAGGCCTTGCCATGGTCGAACAAAGAAGTTGAGTTGAAAATTTGGGCACAATTTGGGCATTTTCAAGTAGGGGAGTACTCACTTTTGTTTCCAGTGGTTTAGACATTAATGGCTGTGTGTTAAATTCTTTTGAGGGGACAGCAAATTTCCACTGTTATACAAGTTGTACTTTACATTGTATCGAAGTGGTTCAATTTCCATAACATATCTTCAGTGTTGTCCCATGAAAAGATATAATTAAATATTTACAAAAATGTGAAGGGGTGTACTCACTTTTGTGAGCTACTGTATATCCAGTGATTCTAGCCAATTGATTGGTGGGTTTAAAATTCAGTGTCACAGTTTCTGGTTTGTATTTACAGAGGTATAGTGGAGAAGAAGCTGGCAGCCTGTGTCAACATAGTGCCCAAAATCACATCAGTGTGAGTAACTGAAGCAAAGAAGATAATCAGCAAATACAGGCCACTATGTCATGGCCTTTTTTTTTTTTTTGCTTTTTTCCTCCTTTATACAGTGGTGTGAAAAAGTGTTTATGCCCTTCCTATACCCCCCCCCCCCCCCATGTTTGTCATACTGAAATGTTTCAGATCAGCAAACAAATTTAAATATTAGTCAAAGACAACACAAACACAATTTTTGTGCATTTTTAAGTTAGGATATTATTATAAAGGGAGAAAAAAATCTCCCTTAATAATAAAATCATTCACTTAAAAATTCATTTTGTGTTTATTTTTAATTTAATATTTATTTAATATATTTTGTTTGATGAGCTGAAACATTTCAGTGTGACAAACATGGGGAAAAAATAAATCAGGAAGGGGTAAACAGAGTAGACAGACAGTTACTGTATATAGATTACAAAATTTCTATATACAAAACATACATGGATATTCAAAACCTGTATAAATAATATATATAAAATATCAGACAAGTTGAGGATTCTTCAGGCTTTTTTATACATATTTTACATGTTTTATTCCTTTAAATGAAATTATATTTCTTATAGCACTTGCAGATAATTTTAGAGATAATGCTATAATACATTTGTTTATAAAGAAAGATTATTTAATTTGGTAATCATATAATTTACCTAGAAACAAATTAAGTGATCTTACAGCAATGTAAAAATCTGAAATATTGAGTATATTAACTAAATTGAAAATGCTTTCACCTTCCAAGATTTGTTGTCCAGGTTACATAGACTATAGTTAGTGTCCACCTCCATATAATTGATGGTGTTCACGCTCTGCTCAGCAGTGCAAACTACAGACGCTTTGTAGATGCAAGAGTAGATCTGTAGATTTGCTTCTTTTTTAACTAATGCTAGCATCTCACATTTATGTTCTCTTTTTCCTATAGATATGAATGGCAAGGAAAGATAGAGGAAGACAGTGAAGTGTTGTTGGTGAGGTTTTTTTCATCTTGAGTTGCTTGTATTCAGCAAATTAAAACAAGGCAAAAATATTCAAATTAAGCTTCAGCTAAAGAGATTTGATACCTCTGTACCCATGAAAGTACTTGTCTATATATTTTTTCCAGATGATTAAGACAAGAAGTACAAAGATCCCAGCTCTGGCTGAATATGTTAGGTAAGCCCAATTAATCAAAAACCTGCAAAAAAGTTTTAATACAAAATATTTTAATATTTGGGGAAGCGTGCAGTTTTTGTTCTGCATTGTGTAAAAATGTTATCGGCCAAACCTGCTTCACTCAAGTGTATGAACCATATTTTTCATCTAGATAAGTACATTTCCTGAAGGAACCGCAGAGTGGTCACAGAGTTATATTATTTATATTGCAGATAAGTAATTCCCAGGTTGCTTTAGTTTGCCTGGTGTTCTTACGGTGTTGCTAAACAGTTGCTATGACATCCCACATGGTTGCTTGTGTGTTGCTACAGTAGGTGCTTGTCATGACATCCCAAGTGGTTAGAATGGTTTTGCTACCCAGTTGCTATGGTATCTCTGATGGTTGCTGTTTTGTTACTCAGTTGTTGCTATGGTGTATCTGGCATTTCATTGAGTATTGCTACATGGTGGCTATTGTGTTCCAGGTGGTTGCTAAGGTGTTGCTACGTGAACAATATGATATGTTAAGAGTTTTGTTTTTGTTTTTGTATCATACTGATATTATATAGGTGGAGGGCACAGACTTTTATGCATGAATATTACATTTGCTTCTTTAACACAATTTGTCACACTGGATTAAAACATTTGCCAAAGTGCATGAATCAAAATGAAGTGTTATACAATCACAGTCACAGTCACACATTTACACCTCTGGCAGGCGCAAGTGTTTGGACCCCCTCACACAAACCTTTTGTAGCACTGTAGCAGCCTGAAAGCTGCCACAGAAGATAAACTACCGAAGGCAGTGTTCGGGGTAATCACACTTCTTCTCACCTGCAGGTCCAATCATCCGTATGAAGTGGCTGAAGTCATCAGTTTGCCTATTGACCAAGGAAACCCACCTTACCTGAAGTGGATTGGAGACATTGTACCAGAATGAATGGGTAGAATCACAGGGAGACTTCAGCTCTCCACAATTCTGTTTGCAAGATTTCACAACTTTTTTTCTCAATAGCTTAAATGCAGTTGCTAAAGTTGTACAATCTCCATAAAGAACACTTTATGATCTTCATATTCAGTTTTTCAATATAATAGCACTTCAACATTAAATCATCAATTTTCTTCAGTCATTTCACTGCAAAGGTAAATGTATAAAGAAAATCTCTCCCTTCTTAAATGTGTCAAAGCAAGTTGTTAAAGTATAGACAAATAACGTGTCATCCGTGCTTTTTATTCACAAAAAATATGCTAGTTCTTATTTTTGCTCATTATTTCTTAGTCTGAAATGAATTGTCAGATTATGATGGTGATGCATTTGTAACACAACCATAACAATTCTTTTCAATAAAATGTTTACATGCACATAAATGTATAGAATTATTCTTATACACAAATCAGCCATTACATTATGGCCACTAACAAGTAAAGTGAAAAGTTATTTCATTATAATGGCAGCTGTGAGGGTGGAGGGATACATTAGGAAATGAGTGAAAATCAGTTTCCTGAATTTAAAGTGATAGAAGCAGGAAAATGGGTGAACGGCAGGTGGTGTTAAAGCTGATGGTTATTGCTCATGGTGTGTGTTAGATGTGCAACTTAAGATGTTTCATGTAATTAGTAAGAATATAAGCATCTAAAATATTAAATGAAACAATTTGTATGAACAATAATATAGACCATATATTTATATTTACAATAATGAGTCAGAAAAACCCTCCGTAACTGTTTATTCCAGTAAGATCATTTTTTTGGGACTGTGGCAGTGATTGAATTATCCTGGCTTTACTTTATGACACCTTTTGTGCTATAATGATAATGATAATAGCATTTAGGGTTTTGCAAATGTGAATTATTCTGGAAATTGCATTGAAACAGAAAAGAAACATCAAAAGAAACAGCCTGAGCTAAAGGTCTGAATAAAGATTTTCATTTCTCAGATTGCTCTTTGAGTAAAAGCTTTTTTTTATACCCGCTGAGAACACAGTGGCAGGTAAGATTTTACATCTTTAGAGACTTAACTGAATCAACCAAATACCTGCTCCTGAACCTGCTGAGAGCTGATTTTTTTGAAAGAGGCTGTTTGAATAGTTTACCTAATGCGTAAGTATTAAATCCCACCACTAGAGTGAGGCATTTGCTTGAGACTTTTTTTTTAAATGTTCAACCCTTTAAGTGCATATATTTTGTATCTTTTCTTCGGTTCTAGATAAAGTGATATGAAAGATGATTGACTTCTTGATTTCAGAGTTCTGGTGATGCATGGTAAATGTAAAATTATTAAGATTATGTATGTTTTAAGGTAATAGACTAGAGCAACATTCATTGTTTCTTTAAAATAATTGAGCATTTTCCTACTTGCTGCATCTGTAGGCTAAAGTTAATTGGGATGAAAACTTTGATGTATTTCTATCAAAAACCCAGAAAACCATAACTTTGAATAGAAGCTAATGTATGATGACTTACTAACTGACTTTTGTAATAATCAAGTTTTGAGTCCATGATTTTGCTGTTGAGCTTTAAATGCAGAAATTGTTTTATTTTTATTGGTAGCTGACCATATTAAGTATTTCTTTAAAGCATCCATTGCATTTAATATAAGGAATAGATACTAATATTACACTGAATGATCCATATTTCTTGGTGTTCGTAATATTTACTATAATAAAAATTTATTTTCAATAACTTATTAATATTAAATCTTTTTTTATTGCTGAAATGAGCCCCTATCTGAACGTCTGTCTCTCTCAATGTTTGATTAGTGTGAAATGAATGAATTTGTTCTGATTATAGTTTCACCCTTCATGATTGCCGTTCAGGAGGTTTGTAACTGGGGCGAATGACAGCGTGCCGCTAATATGATTCATGAAAGAACCGCTGAAATCCTGTAAGACCTTACACTGTGTTTTGCATCTTTTAGTATGTAGGCCATCTAGTTCCCAACATTTGAAATTGCACGTTAATGAGTCGTTTGCCTTTTGCACACAAACTTTACTTACTTGCATAGATCCGCATCCAAACATGGGATGCATTAACACTCTCGAACACCCATCACTTTCTCGTGACTGCTGTTAACACAGTTTAATATTTGCCCTTGTTCTTGAAAATGGACCCTTCTATATTATGCATGGACAAGCCTGAGTTTCTGGCTCACAGCATCATCAGGATGTGTTGCTACACTGAAATGGAATTTGCCCTGTAGTTTGGCAGATCACTTCTATTTAAAGACACTGTAATGTGATTTAACATTGAATAATGTGACTTTGAAAACTGGAACATTTACTTTTTAAGAAATGGCTGTTGGTCTATTCATCATAAAAATAAAATTGCAAATGACAGCTGGCATTTTGAAAAAGTGTTAAAAGCATCAAAAGAGGAGCAAGAAACCTAAAGGAATAAAAGTTTAAAACATGGTTTTCTAATGACAGCGGCAATGTAATGTGTACTGATCATCCTAGTGAATCAAACAGACACTGCTTTGCTCTTGCATCTTCAATTCCAAATATTGATTTTTTTGCTGGACATTCTGTAACTGATAGCCCCTTCTTTTCAGCTAGACTAATCCCCGAGGTCCAGTTATCAGAGCACTAATTAATTCTAGTGCTGAACTTTGAGCATTTTCAGGGAAGAATCACTCTTACCTAAACACAGCGTACCAGGGCCATGGAGGTACAGGAGGCCTGTCTCAGGGCTTTAGAGTGAGAAGAGGTAAAACACCAAAGACAGGTCTCCAGCCCTTTGCAGGACAGACACACAGACAAACACATCCATGCACATGGTCACACTGTGGGGGGCAATTTACCATCTGTAGTTAATCTGACATTCATGTCTTTAGTACTGTAGAGTATACTGGGGCTTCCACAGTGATGTGTGTAAGATATATGGCTTTACCATCTTCCCTCTTGTCAGAAACGAGAGGATAAACATATGACTGCAGATGTGGAACACAAGTCCAGGATGGAGAATCTAAAATACATAATCAAATCACAATTGTTTCCCAACATTAATAAGTGTTATAGAGACTATGCAGAAAGGACCTGATCATTCTGAGACTCAAGGTCACACATGGAAGCACTGCGGTTTTAAAGCCCAAACATTTCGAGAATACAACTTTCCACAAATGAAAGAGATATTGAAACTAAATAAATTGAAATAAAACTAAATTAACTAAAATGAAACTAAAGTTTTGGAGGCACGGTCAACGTATGCATACTCAGATTTGACAGGTTCTGCTGTTTATCCCCCACCTTGGTTTATCCAAGGCAGACAAAAATGCATAGTGGCTTTTATCTTTCGCTACCAGAGCGTCTCTTTTAAACGGGACTTTTTCTTCCTCTTGAAACCCATTTCAAAAAAGGGTGTGCAAAGCCCCTGCGGTTCGCTAACGTGCCGCCAAAAAGGGGCAGAGTGGCAAGGTGTCATTAGAAAAATTTAGTGGACTTACCCTTTGCTCAGCCTGGCCAACTGGTCGACACGTCACTGGGAAATAGGAGCGCGGATCTTAGCCGATGCATCGAGGTCACATTTTTCTGAGAGTTCTTCAAGAGATCACGTCACCAAACTAATTTTCAAAGGTTTTATTAGAGAAAATAATTACAGTTACAAGTTAAAGTTTTGTGGAAAGCAGATAGTCTGTTGGTGGTATCCAAATGAAAATCCCTTTGAGATGCTGTAGGTGACTTGAAGTGGGTTGTACATGCAAAACTCCCCTCAAACATCTTACAGCTTAAAGAATTCTGCATTGAGGGGTAGGGCAAACGTTCCTCAGACCAATGTCAGAGGCTGGTAGAATTAGAATACACACTTTTTAAATTTCTTTTGTTGAATTAGTAAGAGAAGATTTTTTTGTTGTTTACCTGCAATTCCAGAGATAAATAAAAACAAGATTAGACATTGATATTTAAACATTTTTTAAGAAAGAACTGAATATTTAATGGGGTGTCCTGATTTTTTCTTTAAGACTCCAGCAAACCACAGTGAGCGACATTATCCACAAATGGTGAAAACATGGAACTGTGGTGAACCTTCCCCAGCAGTGTCCGTCTGACAAAAATTACCCCAAGAGCATAGCAACAACTCATCCAAGAGGTCACAAAAGATCCCACAACAGCATCCAAAGAACCTCAGGCCTCACGTGCCTCAGTTAAGGTCAGTACCCATGACTCCACCATAAGAAAGAGACTGGGCAAAAATGGCCTGAATGGTGTGCCAAGGCGAAAACCACTGCTGAGCAAAAAGAACAGAAGGCAAGAAATTTAGCAAGAAAACATTTTTTTGGCAAAATACTCAGACTGACGAGACAAAAGTTGAACTGTTTGGAAGGTGTGTGACCCATTACATCTGGCATAGAAGTAACGCCTCATTTCAGAAAAATAACATAATACCAACAGTAAAATATGCTGGT
The DNA here is from genome assembly GCA_037576955.1 of Lepidarchus adonis. Taxonomy (NCBI): domain Eukaryota; kingdom Metazoa; phylum Chordata; class Actinopteri; order Characiformes; family Lepidarchidae; genus Lepidarchus; species Lepidarchus adonis. The sequence goes on from JBBIGC010000096.1 coordinate 25,520, forward strand.
TGTAATGGGATGATCTGATCGTTACCTCAAGCTGAAACAAACTTGGGTTCTGCAGCATGACAATAGTCTTATGCAAAGGTTTGTGCACCCCTTGATAACAGATTTTGGTGATTTTTTAATTGAAAATAAGTTAGCACAGTCTTCCTAGGACATGGAAAAAATACACAATATTTTCAGCAAACATTGATGCATTGTTACTTTTTATGCCATAAATTGAACACAATTCATTAAAAATGAAAACATTATTATGGCACTGTGCAAAAGTTTTGGCACCCCAAGAGTTCCAAAGTCTTCTATTCTTTTTACAGTTGTCCATAGTCAATATCAGCTGGTGCCAATTTCAAAGCTTTACAAAAACTCTGACTCTTCAAACCTGGTGCACACACTTGTGGACACTCAAAAACCATGGCTTCCTCTAAGCAGCTATGTAAGACAGTGAAAATGAAAGTTATTGATGCCCACAATGCAGGAGAAGGCTACAAGAAGATAGCAAAGCATTGTCAGCTTGCAGTT
>JBBIGC010000102.1:11262-35828 GCA_037576955.1 Lepidarchus adonis
TCTGTCTATCTATCTATCTATCTATCTATCTATCTATCTATCTATCTATCTATCTATCTATCTATCTATCTATCACACTTATGTTTTTGCTATTTCTCACAGCTCCAACTATAAACAGCCACAGAACATCTGTTTGCTTCTTTCCACCTCTTCCTGTTGCACCTTTTTCTTGCACCTGTTACTACCTTATGGATTATAATTAGCTACTACTCTTTACAGCCTGGCCTCCTTTGTAGCGTTCTTCACAAACATATAGCACAGGTGTTACACACTCCTGCTCAATTTCCCTTGTCTCTTCCTACAGCCATCATGTTGGGTAAAGCCGCCTGTTGCATCATGTGCTTCACCTTTACATGGTTGCACCTGTCTTTCACGATTATCTCTTACACCAAGCGCATCCTGTGTGCCTCCTTTTCTGGAGCACTGCAGTCAAAAATAGAAATAAAATCACATTAAATCCTATTCTCCTCCACTTTCTTTTCCCTCTGGTTTGCCTTTAAGCCACTAACCCAATCTCAGACATGCAAATAATAGCCGGGCGGTGTTGGCCACTTCCTGACCACTCCCAGCCTCACTCAGTAGCCAGGATGCCCCTCCAGGACATGGGGTAATCAACTGGATGGGGAAACAGCCCCTACACTGCTCTTTTCAAATTGACATACGCTGTTTTACTGTCAGCACTGCTGTGAAGCACAGCTCCTCATATTTTCTGCATCTTGAATATAGTTGTTTTTTTGTTTGTTTGTTTAAAAATCTTTTCTAAATCTGCAGACTTTTAGTATGATTATCTTTTCTTTGGTGAGTAGACTGTTCTGTAAAGCACTGAACACACTTAAAGGATTATGAAACGATCCCAACTTAACACACTAACATGACCAAACATGTAACATGCTGCTGATCTGAACTGAGCCTCAAAAATTAACATCGTCCAACTGGCTCATAAAAAATTAGCAGCGGTCAACTCTAACTATCCCAGGATCTGATTTGATTGTTGATTATGTCTCAAAATCTGTCCCAACTGTGAACACATACTGCTCCCAAATCTGCCCCAAAATTTGTTTAAAGTCGGAGAAAAAAATCTGCCCCACCTATTAATTCTGACTTTCGCTAAATTTGTCCCAATTGTTGACATCAAATGCATCCAAATCTGTTGACTCCAGAGGCCACGAAATCTACTCAAACTCTTGATCCCAACTACTTCCAAATCTGCCGTAACATCCACCTCAATGGTTGACTGAGGCTTTGATTTCCACCTGGATCATGTTTCAGACCCAACAACCAATTCCCACTTCACTGAATCTGAATGTCAGCAAAGGAGCAGCACAGAATCTGTACAAATATGAACAATAACTATAGTCAATGTATGTAAAGTAACCCTGGATCAGATTTCCATGTTCTCCATTGTCTTCTTTACCCCCCGGAGAACATTTTGTACTTCCAGGACTTGTGAAAATATGTTTTTCACATGTGTTTTGTTAAGTTTCAGGTCAACCACTTTTGAAATGGCCTTTCACACATCTTTGTTGGTGAACGCTGTATAGGAAGACAGTGCTTTTGAAAATCTGAGTGATGGGCTACAGTGGAAGGATTACGAGTATAAAGCGTACATAGTGAATAACTATGAATAACATGACGTAATATGATTTGAAGGCTGCCGACCCCAAGGGATACTGGACTGTGAGGGACAGACTGGTGCTTTAGATCAGTACACTCATGCTAATGTGTTTGCCTGGCTGCCTGACACTGAGTGAGAACTAAAAAGCTTGTGGAGCCTGAGAAGCAGTAACAGAAATGAATTCTGAATCAGCATCTTTTACTGACTCCGATAGGTGTTCAGCTGTCAAGCAGGATTTCCTTAGTGTAATATCTGCGACATAAAAGGTGAGAATTTAAATACTTTTAGAATGTAAAATCCCATAGTAATATTGGGTAAATAAAATGCTTTTTGCAATTTACACTCTTTTCACATTGTTCTGCACATAAAAAAAACTTTTCAGGGTGTATTACAATATATAAAATTAGGACATTGCATTTCCCAAAATGGCTCTCTGGACTATTAAATAAATTTTATTTTTGCAATCTGTAGATGTGTTTTTGTATTATTTAAAATCTTAATGTTTTGTTATGTTCTCTTGAAGAACATTAGACTAAAAATGAGCTAGATGTCAGTTTCAGTTAATAAAAGTAACGTGAAAAAATACACACCATGAAAATTGTTGATTTTATCACCAAATATAAGCAGCAAATATTTCACCCTCTTTCATGTATATAGAAAAAGTTAACATCCTTAAAAAAACTGGGTAGAGGATGTACACATTTTAACTCAAATAATTTGTATTGACTAGTAGAAATGTCTATTTTAAATGTTTTTCACAATTATCCACATGTCTCTGAAATCAGCTTGCGATTATTCTTAACCAGTTTTCATTGGAGCTAGATTTGCTAGTGTGCTTAGGATCATAGCACTGATGAAAGGTCTATCACACAACACCTCACATCATTTCACATAAGCACTGTTTGATGCAAATGACCCCAAACCATAACATTCTCACCACCGTGCTTCACATGTGATGTTCTTTTGACAAATTATAGTCCTGTAATAATGTTCGTTTTGGAAAGCAATTTATTTTTTGACTAATTAGGTCTAATTTTCCAGTTTCTTTATGACTGTAGACATATCTACTTTCACTCCAACGGTTTTCTGATGATTTTCCTTAAAGTGGAATGATCTATTTCAAACTATTTTTAGATCTTTTTAAATTCGTCACCAGGCTTACAGGTTTTCGCAACCTCCTTTTTTGCTCGAGGCATTAGAAGAGCAAAAGCACAGATAGCACCTGATCGTAGATACAAGATGAAACATTTTAGAGATTTCAGCTGTAGGATGTTCTAATCCAGGGCACAAAGTTTTTTTGTTTATTTAAATTCTGAAAAGATCTACAAAATGGCCATTTAATAAGTAATTATGTGGGTATATCAAAAACTTCGGCTTCACTTACACACTTTAAATCCTTACTCAAAACCCTTCTGTTCATATGTGCTTTCTCTCTCTGATTAATTTCCACTGTCTAAATTGAATATGCTTTTTAAATCTTTTTCTAACCTGTAGCCCTTAGTGATCTTATAATTATTTTTATTCTCCTTCTTCTTATATTTATTATTATTTATTATTATTATTATTGTTATTTTATTATTTTGCTGTGTACAGTGTCCTTGAGTGTTCTGAATGTTTTTAATAAAGTAATAAATAAAATTCAAATAAAGTTTATTATTATTATTATTATTATTATTATTATTATTATTATTATTATTATTATTATTATTATTATTATTATTATATTTACTTCATTTTGCAGACACATGGCTTACATGCCACATTATAACCTTCCCTTTGGAAAACCTAGTGTTGGAATCTTCATCTGAATAAAATGAATGCAGACAAAGAGACTGAAAAACACTGATGCTGTTTATTACTTCTAGATTATGGTCATTACTGATGTAATAAAAATGTATCATCTCTCAGATAAGAGAGTAGGCACAGAAATTTCTCACAAAAGTAAGTGTAATAAGAAGTAGTCATCACAAGTGTCACTGCGAGTATTGATTGTAGCTTAGACTGATCTCATGCTGTTTGCAGTCATGGCAGCTAATTACAATTAATGACAAAACATTCAGCACTATTTAGGCTACTGCTGCAAAATGAGACATAGCTACATGCATCTTTATTGTAGCACATTAATGAGTGAACAATGATCATTAAAATATGTAAATGAACACAATGTTTGGTGTACATATCATATTGAAGCTTAAATCAACAAGGCATTGCATGCATCATTTCTTTGCAGTCTCAAGTTCATAATTAATATAATTTACAATAATAGAGGATGTACAGAGGAAGCCTTAAAAAAGCTCCACTATGCCTGGTCCGCTCGTCCCTAATTATAATGAATGAGAACTGAATGTTATGATGGGGAGCACAGAAAAGCATTAAAACTAAAAGGAAAACTAACAACAACAAAAAAACACAATGAAGCTAAAAAGGGACAAATGACAAACACTATAAGCACTAAAACACTCGACAAACAATTCTCAACAAAGCGACAGACAACAACAACAGGTATAAATACTGAGGGACAAAAACAAGGAGCATCTGAGAGCAATCACAATGTTACAGACAAGACACAGGTGGTGGAATCAAAATGAAAATAGAAGCAGAGACAATACAAAGAATAAAACAAGGATAAAAAGTGTAAAAGACTAGGACGAAGCAGGGCATTGTTATAGCACCAGAAGATTTGTGTTGCTTGAGAACCTAACAACTATGAGATACGAGTCTCACCTGCCCCCACAGCCAGTCATCTGTCAATTACTATGGAACAAATTAAGAGCTAGTTACTCATATATAAAACTTTTGCTCAAGCTTATCACCAGTTATTAAAGCTTTCAAGTTACATCTGGGGGTTTAAGAAAGGGAAACTGGAGCATGGGGTCTCCAGGATGTAAATAAGAAGCCACAATCTTAAGATTTCTTTCTCAACAATGGAAACGTGGCAGATTAACCATATTAAAAGCAGATAACCGTTTTAAAAGAGTTTAAGAAAGCATAATTTGCATTATTGTCCTTGGACTAGTAGTATAAGCGTCCTTCCATTCATCATGCCAGCAATGTTATCATATGTAGCAGAAGTACTGGTAAGCTTTCCCCTCTAGGTACTTTGAGCTGTCCAGTGACAATCCATTAGGGACAGTTAAAAGAGTTGCTAGGGTTGGCTTCACATAATATAAGAGGAATCACTTGCTAGCCTTCACTATTCCAGTGTTCCCAGTGGAACTGGGCATGGAAAGGGGGTAATAAATAGCCTCAGGACCTTCTAAGCCATTACAGTATTACAGCTCTGATGATTCCTCAGAAAAAAATGTTTTATTTGTAACAAAGTTCAATCAATGTTTTCTTTAGTTCCCATGAGATAGGCCAGGAGCCAGAATGAAGCCATAATGGGTCAGTAATTTCTTGGGGAAAACAAACAACTAAAAAAAACCTGGAATTGATAAATGGGTCATGAGAGAGTCACTGTAAAACTACTACTAAAATATGGAATATCTTTAAAACGCTTCACATGTGTTTAATCTCAAACAAATACCGTTTGTGTTCACTGCAATTAGCTTATTGCTAACATACAAGTAGAATCCAACAAGAGTGTTCAAAATGCAGGTGTATTCAGTTTTATTTCTGCTGGTTTGTCTTACACATATACCAGTATCAGCAGCCCTGACTTTAGCTTTGCTTGGCCCAGCGCTATACTCACAAAAACCATGACATAAAAGCCTCATAACATCTCTGACTGGCTATGTCTTTGTCATTCATTGCAACTTTCCAGATATCTAGCACGCTAGATATCCAGTCCCAGTCGCTGACAAGGTCGCTAACATTGCCTTTAATTGCGTCTCATGGTAGTTCACACATAACGACTCTTTGTTGTAGATTAAATGCTGAGTCAAGTCCAATTAGAAGCTTTTCTCTGCAATTTCCAAAGTGCCTCTGAGACCTAGAAATCGTTGCTAAAGATTTGTAGTGCAAACAATGCATAACCCATAAGTAGTATTTTGTATATAGATATACAGATACATATAAACTTTATTTGAAAAGATTTTGGAGGACTTTCTTCCATTATAATTTTTCAGGGAACAGAAGAATAAACGTGATCATTTCAAACGGCTTTTTTCCGCTAAGCTAAAAGCTTTTTCCACAGCAACATACACCACTATAATAAGGCCCACAACAATGTAAGTTTTGAGACTCATCTCATACATCCTTTAGTCTAAATACAACTTTGGTACAAAAACACTTTCCTCAGACGAGAAAACATTGCTATTGTAAAGCATAAGGACATGCAGTGACAGACATCTTTTCAATCTCCCTCAATGCCACGTCAACAGAGAGCTTTGCTAATGAAAGCAGATGACGTACTGACAGAGTGACATGTGTGCATGTGTATGTGCATGTTTGCGAGGCAATGTTCGACTGCTTGAAGATACATAAACAGCATATGGTTGGCAGGCAGAGCATAAGTGTGAGGAGCAAATTGGCTTGTAATGATTTCCACAGAGGAGGAAACCTCAAGACAAATGAGACGTCAGCCGGCCTCCTTTTTCAATCTGCCAAATTAAACGGAACAAAAGGGATTTGGTGTGGCATGAGCATGTTTTCTTTTTCTCTGTCAAACGCTTTCCCCTCGATTGCAAAAAAATGAAAGTGTTAGAACAAGAGAGAGAGTTATCTACAGTGAAGGTTATCGAAGGTAAATCTATGTATTCTATCTGCATTTCTGAGAGCTCGCTGAAAACATAGCCAGTCCTTTCCAAATCCTTACCAAGTGCACCATCTGCTAGCACTTAACAGAAGTGAAGTCTCAAAGACTGCATTTGCATTTTAGAGCCCAACATTCAGAATAATGTTGACTTTTATGAGATATTATCCAATGCTGGAAGATGAAATCTCATATTGCATTTAACTGAAGAAGAAAATATAAATCAAATCCTCATAACTTTGTCGGGATATTAGCAATTTGGCTGCAAATCCTTTTACAACTTTAGAACAGTGCAAATAAGCCTCATGAGTTTTGTTAAAACTCTAGGATAGCCAATAGCATGAACCTTATTTTTTCCTACAAGATAGGGTTTAAGAGCCTTATTTTAATGTAATAGAGTGAAAAAGGTGGTAGATTTGGATAAAAACACTTTCTGTAGCTGTTAAATGCACTCATATGGCAAATGTGGACTAGAATCTCCGAAAGAGCTAAGAATCTTTGTTTTGTGAAGGGTCTGCGTCAGGGCTGGAGGTGTCACACAGATTGATGATGAGAGGCTGCTGAAACAAACAAATAAATACAGAAATACATAAAGTTACAAACAGCTCTTTAACTAATGCCATTGAAGAACAACTTTTGATTCCCATTATACATACACACACACACCAACACATACATGTATATATGTGCGTATGTATATAGAGTGAAAATAGGTCAAATTATATATATATATATATATATAAATTTGACCTATTTTCACTCTATATGTAATTTTAATTACTACAAAAATGTAATTTCATGTTTTCACCATTTTTTCAATAGTGGAGGAATGCACCAGGTGATATTAAAAAAAACAACTACAATTAAAAATGACTAATAGAGACAAAATGTCCATATTCTTGTGTGTTCTCTGTAGAGGATGTTATTTATTTTCATTAAGTCAGTTATTCATTTAGTTACAAAACATGTCATTTGACACACATGGGAACAAGGACCAGCTGGGAATGTTCACAAACAGGGGGAAGAACCAATGGCCTGTCCTAAGGATCGCAGTTGTGGTATTGTGTACCGATGTTCATGTCTAATCCAGGGTCCAAGTACTGTATGCCCTGCTTGCAGAAACAGTCTGCTATAGCACACACTTTTGCTGCAGAACAAAGGTTTGAACGTCCATGTGGCTATTGTTGTATTTTTGGATTTTATGGTAACACTATTACTTTTTAGTCTCTAGATTTGAACTCTGTCTGATGTGTAACTGACTTCATATCCAGGGGTACAGCAAATAGCTGACGACCCCTGTGGTGCAAGAAATCAGATTTGGCAATACTGACAATCTGATATAAATCCCCAAATCTGAGTGGTTAAAGGCATGGTAATCACACTAAGAATGTTAAGCATGTAGGATCAGTCAAATATGACATTGTAAGTTCTGTACCAGGTTTCTGAGTAAGCAATAATGGGTAAAAATGTGGCAAATGCAAAAAACGAACAAATGTTAACAGACCATAAGCACCAGTAGAGCAGCAGATCTGTATATCTTAAAGATATATGCATACGCCACAAGGTTTTTGAGGTCAGTATAAATCAAAGGTGGTACAAACTGTACAGTGCTTTATGCACATGAATAAATGCCTGTTTAGGTAAATACTTTACTTCTGAAGCATCTCACATCCATCAGTACTTCAACCATGGTGCACACACACAAAAACAACACTGAAGCACTGAATGTAGCAAGGTAACACTTTCTGATTCTTGCTGGAGAACTAGCAGAGCTTTTAAATGGACGTCTTAGTGAGTCCTGAAACTCCTTCATGCCTGCACAATGAATTCCAGCCATTACCAAAACAGCTTTCACTACAGCAGGGGCTGCAAACCTTTTGAAAGGACTATAAAACACAACCGTGAAAGCTTCCAAGACCCACAAGAACCAAGAAATTAAGCATAAAAATATTATTTTTATATAATTTTAAACAATTTCCTTTATTATACAGTATTATACAGTATCTCACAAAAGTAACTATACCCCTCATGTTTTTGTAAATATTTTATTAAATTTTTTCATGGGACAACACAGAAGATATGACACTTTGATACAATGTAGAGTAGTCAGTGTACAGCTTGTATAACAGTGAAAATTTGCTGTCCCCTTGTCTACAACACTGCCAACAAAAGTGAGTACACCCCTAAGTGAAAATGTCCAAATTGTGCCCACTTGTGTCAATGTTATGTTTGGCCACAGTGTACTCACTTTTGATGCCATCAATTTAGATGGTGTTGAGTTATTTTGAGGGGACAGCAAATTTACACTGTTATACAAGCTGTACACTGACTATTTTACATTGTATCAAAGTGTCATATCTTCAGTGTTGTCCTGTTAAAAAGATCAAATAAATAAAATAGTTACAAAAATGTGAGGGGTGTACTTACTTTTGTGAGATGCTGTATAAGGTACGTTTCAAAACTTCAAAACTAATTGAATGAGCAGATCAGAATGTTTACGCTTAAATACTTACATTTTTAAGCTTACAGAAATAAATATGGGATTTACAAGATATGTTTTCTAATAAAGGTAGATGTAGTTCCAATTTTAAAAATATATTTTACAGTTTTAGCAGAAAAATAAAGTACATGAAAAAACGGGGATAACAGCATCTGCCTTCAGTTCTCACAACAAATATTTTTATGAATAAAAATTCAACTAATAATAAACTGTAAATATTGGATTTCAGTCCCCCTACTCATTGGCACATTATTGCAGCCTTGTATAAAATGATCCATGGCTTGGAACCAGCCCATGGCCTGGGGGTTTGGAACCTTTGAAACAGACTATACGAGCGCTTTCAAAAAACTTTTTTCAGCTCAGTGCACAGAGGAGCTGCCACCTCTCTCTCTGGAAACATTTGTAAACAGCACAGTCTCTCACAGTCAATGGCACTGAATGTCATAACACATTACTGCTGGAGAGATATCACTGGTGGCAGTAAGTAGCCACTGAAATGATAATGACGTATAGCTAAATCACTGTTACAGAGCTGTGCTGAGGTTATAGCTACAAATATAGCTACAATTTGAATTTCTTTAAAACTTACTCACATTTCAGTTGAATTAGCTACTATGCTAGCTAGCATGCATACTCTATGTGACGTAGATTTGTCTCCACCACATTTGCTACTTGTGGTACTTTTTTCTATACTGAAATTGTCATTATTTGAAGTTGTGTCAAAGTTGACAGGTTTTTAGCAGATGCGTACAGATTTTTATGACAAACCAATATTTCTCATGCACATTATGCACACACGTGTCCCCCTCTGCTGTTACACCAAGCCAGCAGAGGACAGCACTTTGTTGCTGCACCGTGACTGGTTGGTATTTAAAGGCATACCTCTTTGGTTTCCTATGCCCCATCTGGCTGGCAGTGGGCAGCATCCAGCTCCAGGTAGGGACAACCAGCATTTATTATTGTCACCTGAACAGGTGGCCTAGTTGTACCACTGAGCAGTGCAGAATCCTTGGCTCAGTATGGTTGGTGTGGCTCACAACATGGCAGCTGAGAGGCATTTTTTTTTGTCTCCCTCTTTATCACCCTACCCATGGGCCTCCAGTACCAGCACCCCAAAGAAAACAGGGGCAATGCTTGCCATTAGTTTCATGTTGCTTTTAAAACCACACAGTAATGGATAAGAAGCTTCCCCACCACTTACCCATCGTGTGTGCTTTCCATCTCTTTTCCAGCGCATGGCACTTATACCTGATCATTTCGAAATCCATTCCCTCCCAGCCCGGTTGCTCAGCAGTTGTATACTTGCTTTTGTGAGATCAAGCCCTGAGTTGATTTTCTTCACTCTCCCACTGCAAGTGGGTCCTCTCTGAACATTTCATCCTGCTGGCTACAAAAGAAATATGCTGAAAGTAGTTACATCTCTACCTATATAAAAAAGCTATAGCTTGCATATAATGACAAAAAGCTTAAAAAATATTACATGAAAAAAATAAAGACTTTTTTATGGTTTTCCAGCATCATGTAAACATTCAGCTCACCCAGAGCACAATAAGTGTATAATCAAATATTGGTTTAAAATAGTGGACAAAACTAAACGTCTGTTGGCATCATTATTTACTTACAAATTTTTCTGCCACAGAACTCACCCATTGTCAGTTTAGTGACTCTCACTTGTAGCAGAAACACATGGCGCTACATTTTATGAATGAAGTTGTGACAGATCCTGGGGAACAGAAAAAAAAAGACATTTTGTTTCCAATACTAAGGCCTTAGAACAGTGGTTCATAACCTTGTTGGAGGTACCGAACCCAATTCAAAACATAGATTTGTTTTTTACTAGTGCACAAAATGAGCCGTGCATGAACATCACCTTGTTCAAAGAACAAAACCAACACAGTTCTGCTGGTGTGAGACTAGAGTTAGTTTAGTAGACTAAATCCTGCAGATAGGAGCTCACACTCACACATATTCGTCCAACCACGTTCTTCTTTTGTCCGATATAGTTATTATGGATTAAAATATTAACAAAAAAATCACACAAAGTACTACTACGACAGTCACATGTTGACTACTAAGCTAAATTCCCCACAGCACTGATTGGCCAAGCAGTGTAGCATGATCATCTGCAGCCAGTGACGGCCAAGCGGGGCGTCATCACGAATTTACACGATAATTCAGGTGTGTCCCGACCTCCGCGGCGGAGGCTCTGCCGAACCCCTGAGACCGACTCACCGAACCCCTAGGGTTCGATCGAACCCAGGTTAAGAACCACTGCCTTAGAACGTCTTATACCAAACAACAGGAGTGTGATTATGTGACGGAGAGCTTCCTGGGCAGTGGAGGGGAAGATGCTAGAATGAGGCTGTCACTCACGTGATTAATTAGATGGAAATGACTCTCCATCATGCAGGAGCAGCACTCAGGATTAGACAAATGGATCAGCTCTTATTTGCATTGTGGCAGATGAACTTTAGCAGAATGCAGAGCAGGTGTGACCTAGGCCGCTTCTCCTCTATTCTCTCTCTTTCTCGTTCTCTCAGGGGCATGTTTTTCTCAGCCTCCTCCGATCAATAGCCATTAATCCATCTCTCTAACGTTCACTCTCTACCTTCCCTCTCTCAACGAATGATTGAAGCCAAGGCTGACCCTTCTCTCCTGTGGGACATCAATTTTAAAAGGCTGGCCCGACCTGAGATGGATCCTTAAAAAAAAGCTGAGGGTGCGATAGATTATGAATCGTAGCTCATGGGAGACGAACACAAAAATCTTACAGAAAGGGAAGAGTAATGATATGATATTAAGAAGCCTTACCAAGGGAGAACAGCACAAACAGCACAAACAGACACGTATTTAAGGCTTAGGTTAATAAAAATGTATGGAGAGTTCAGTGCTTGCAATGGTCATTAGGTCACAAAAAAAACTTTTGGCACATGAGCCTTCTTGCTCCGTTTACCTTAAGTTATATATTTTTATTAATGATCAACAATACTCATCAATGTGAGTCTGATCACATTTACAATTTTATCATCTCAGCAATTGTTTAAATTTTAAAAACAACATTTTGTGACATGTAGTGAAGTGTCTCCACATTGTGCCATCGCCTCACAGTAGTAAAAAAGAACTTTATACATTCTTTTTTCTGCCATGTTTCTGCGATAAGAAACCGCATTCAGCTCCTTGCCTTCACTGCGGGAGCCAGGTTACTCTCCTCCAACATCAGGACACAATACTGATTGTTAAAATAAAACTGCACAGAGATTACCTAACTTATCTAAACTTCATTTATAATAAACATGTTTTAATTACTTTTTGAAATATTGCCATTTTCAAATCTATATAAATGCAAATGGAATTAAAGAAGAACAGGATAGAATTCCATTTTAGATGCTTCTTACTGGTGAGTTTTTGGAACAGGTTCGCAGGCACCTCATGTGGTGCTGGTGGTGTTGCCTGGTCTGTTCTGTGGTGATGTGGTGAAACAGATCAATTTTTCCTTTATCGTTAAACAGGCAATCTTATCATTGATATAGATCAGAGGTGCCCAATACTACCGGTCGATCGCAAAGGCATTGCGAGTCAATCGCAGAGCTCTGCCTGTCAAAATAAACTTCTGTACCACGTAAGACCACGTAGCGTAACAAGCATCACTGTACATGCTCGGTCACCACGCGAGTTACTGCTAAACTACAGCCAACAAGTCACGTAGCAAACAATTTATTTACTTCTAAAGAACTGTTCATTAAAAAGTACGACACTGACTACCCACCCGAAAAGTGAGGGGATTATGCCCGGACTATGCAACTCTGCTATGCAAGGTAAACAATATATATATATATATATATATATATATATATTTTTTTTTTTTAAATAATTAATTAATTTCGCAAATTAATTCGCAAGCCAAAAAAGTGTGGGCACCTCGATATAGATGATATAAATTTTAATTTGGTGGTATGCATTAGAAGAGAATGAGCACTTTAGTGTGAAAGTGTAGTAGGCATTAATTGTTGAATTTTTAGGTCCTCAAAACAGTGGGGGGCTTTTTCCAATAAACTCAAACACTAGTTTAAGCTGGAAGGACTAAAATATACTGGAATATTCCTAGTATATTTAGCTAAGATTTTTATGGGACTGTTTAAATCATGACTGGAACCTTGCTTTTCATGTAGTAAAGATTGAATTTAACTGTTCACTCTATATTTACACTTATAACTTATAGTTCAGAATTTGTCAATAAAAAATAACACTCCAGTGTAACATACCCATTCCAATCAGACTTCTTTGGCTCCTTTACATGACTGTATTGATCATACATTTGGGCATGATATTGGTTATGCAATCATGCCATAAAATGCAGGTGCAAGGAGAATAATGTAGAGCAAATAAAAATTGAAGGGAGCAGCTGAGGGTGTTGTTACACATATAGATTTTGAGGAAAATGTGAGCTAGAAGAGAAAAGAAGATCACATTTCACTGCCTGACAAATCTGACCGCCTCTATGAAAGGCTGAATTGGATGCATTCATGTACGACTACAGCATCAGTTCCATTTAACCGGGACTGTCTATAATAACAATAAACTTCACTAACTACCTCTCCCCTGGTCTCCGCCTGTGGTGGCATTTGTGTCCATGTGAGTCTGCAATTATAAACCCCACAAAGGATTCTCAGAAGAGCAAAGCTCGTGTTAGTGGTTGTAGGTTATACATTCTGACAGTGTTTCAAACTGGCTACTGTTAAATTGTTTTTAAAACATGAGAGGATACTTTATCACAGCCTAACCTGTAAAAGACATTTTGTACAAGAAGAAAAAGTGTCTATTTTATTGAGAGAAGACACAAGCATACAGAAAGTGCGTGAATAGACTGGATGGCATCACCACTGTCTATTAAGGTGATCAACTTCTTAGTACGGGATAGAGACCGGCCTTATTGTGTTCAATATGTGTACAAACAGTACTGTGCAATTTGCTGTGCTGTGTAAAAGTATTAAAACTTTTATTCTCCCAAACATTTTATACTAACTTTGAACAAAATAAATAAATAAATAAAAATACACATCTGCATACATGTATATATTGTATATATACTGTATATACTGTGTATATATATATATATATATATTATACTCTATGTTTTAAATGTAATTATATATATAATTACATTTAAAACCTGTCTTATGAAAAGCCTGCATTAGCATAGGTGACAGACAGCATTGATATGAATGAGAACAGAATGTGTATTATTATTATTGTTGTTATTATTGTTGTTGTTTTTGTTGTCATTTAAACAGTGAGAATAATTAACAAACATATATTTTGTATCCATCTACTGGCAGAGAGTTATGGGTTTCAGTTTGGGTCATAAATGTAAAATGCCCTGTATCAGTTTCTACTAGCACTAGAAGTAGTTTTAATTTATACTAATGTTAAAATTATGCTTCTGCACAAGAGTATTTCTTAGACATTGGACATTGAACACAGACATTTAAAATGTTTAATAGATTGTAATAGTCATTGTGTTTGTCATTTGTCCAGCTATACAGTATATTGTGCATTATACTGTATATAAAGCAGTTTAACAGGAACTCTTTCAGTAAACCGTATCTGACTGAATCTGACTGTCACTCATCTCATATGCTCATTTATAAATACCATAAATATACCAAAATGATCAAATGATGGGTTTTTTACATGTATGGCAAATCACTTGTAAAACAATACATTTGTTGGTTAGTTACACGTCTTTAAAGATCCATATCCGACCTTTCATGTATTTAATTTGTTGTGAGACTTATTTTTATATGCGTTCATGTAGAAATAAAATTTGAATTGTAAGGTTGGGGATGGCAGGATGAAATGGCTTAACAATTCCACAAGCACTGAGTACAACAACAACAGAAAACATACAACAGCTACACAACAGTGAAATCACAGGTTTGCAACATCTACGCAACAGGAATACACAACAGAGATCCGACTCGGGCTGGGAAACACACTTAACACACTGGGGCTTAAATCAATAGACTAGAAGTGAAGCACCTGGTGAGGGGCAAAGTAACCAATGAGGAACAGGTGGGAGGGAGAGCAAGAGCAGGGCACAAAACAGAGGAGCCGTGACAATGACCATTTTCCTATTGGTCTTTGTCCCTTAACGCTGATATATGCAAATGAAGGGCTGTATTGTGTCTCATTCAAAAAGCATCCCAAGCTAAACACTCCTTATCATGTAGCTTCAGCAGGAACGGGCAGTGCTGACCTGATCTAGGCTGTTTTAAAGGATACAGGTACATGGGTTGGCTTTGGTGACATCACAACAGTCTTTACAGCTTAGTTTACATATATGGACAGATTGGACTAAAGAGCAGAATTTACAGTCTACGGTTATTCTTTTCTTTAAAAACAGAAGGTTTTTTTCATGATATGGTTTTTAGAAAGATTTGTTGCATTGCCTCTAGGTGGAATTTTTTCAGAAAGCTTGTTTGTGCAATAAACTTGGGTTGCAGTATTGGTTCTATCTAAAAACATGAAAACACATTCGCTAAAAGTATAATTCAGTGCACAAACAGACAACATCCCCTGATGCTGCTCATCCAACCTCTCTTAAACTTTTACAGCCCTTTGCTACATTACATTATATCCTAGTGTATTGTAACAATTTTCTAGCTTGTGAAATCGTTCTGAGGAAAAGAATGGAGAATGACAACAGAGTACTGCTTGAATTGGGACAAGCCCTTGTTTTATTGAAGCTCTTTCAAGAGCTCCAAAGCACATGTGCTCCCCCAACTGGCGTAGGACACAAACAGCAACTCATACAACCTCTAGAACCGCTACGGCTGAACCTAAAGCCACCGAAATATCTAACTGACCCAGGGTGGGTCAGCCATTTATCCCCTGAACTAAGCACATAAAGCCCAATAACCCGACTCAGTCCCTTAAACACACAAACAACACAAAAAGCCCCCAAACAAACACAGTACACCCCCCACAACACACACAACAGAACTCCCAAGGGGCCGTGCAGCATAAGCACGCCACTCTACACCTCAGCCCCGCTACAATATAATACAAGCTGGAAAAGGCTCAATTAAAAAAAAAACTTTGCTGTGTGCTGCTTTGCTGTCGTTGATGACGGACGCGCTTTCGTCAGCGATAGTAGACGATACACCGCAAAAACAACAACCAGCAGCTTAAATTCTGTAGGGTAGTTCTTGTGTTGGGGCATGATATTGGTAAGTTCCAAATGTTATCAATATAATTGTTTATGCTCAACTATTATAGTATAATATTTCTATGGAGTTGCAAAGGCCTCCAGGGGCCAAATTAGATGCTTTTACTTCAGATCTGTAAATTCAGTAATAACATGGGGCGGCCTATAATGTGAGACGTCCTGTCGTTGGGGAAATAAGGTATGTATGCGACATTAGTTCCATTTTTACGAATATGAATGTATACATCTGGATGTGAAAGAGGTTCATCTGAAATGATTAGCTGATGCTATTTTCACATGTCATTTGCTAGCATAGCAAGTTTAGCATTTTGTAGCGTCTTCATGTTTCTGTAATTGCAATGACATGCACTTGCTTGAAACATGTTCCATTACAATCAGCATAACTGAGATATCAAGCTAGAGATTTCTCAGTGGTCTACTTATTAACAATTTTTCATAGACACTGTTATGAATGTCACTGCAGGATGCGTACTGTTGAAATGTGTGGGTGGGTTCTAGCAGGTGTCTCTGGCACACATGGCAATATGCTTGCAGTTGCTGCAGGGTACTAACACTATGTACTTTCAGCTTTGTGGGTGTTGGTGTCGGTTCTTCTTATTCAATTATACTATTCATTTTTAATCACCGCTCCCAAACGTCCCCACATTTAACTGGATCCTGTGGGGAATGAGATTGGTGTTTTTAAGTGGAAAATCTTGATGCTTGGAGCATTAGACCTCTCTGTTTGACTTAATTACTCATTATCACAGCTTGTTGAGAAATACAGGTAGGCCCAATCTGCTAGAGCAAAGATGATAATTTTATAGAAATATGCAGTCGGAAGTAATTCAGGTGACACCTAATTCCAAACACAACTAATCATTAGAAGATGTTGGAGCTTTTTATTTTCTTTCTTCACGTCCATCTTGAAGGTGTTCCTACTGAGACAATAATATGTTAGCCTGCATAATTACACCCCCAGAATTAATGGGTTTCACAAACACACATAACATTACAGGTGTACATATTTCAGTCCTGCATTCTTCCATTTCATGTTTATCTGCTTAAAATATTTTAGTGGTTTTATGTACCAATTTTTTAATTAAATGTAAAATGGGTATCATCTGATACTTTGTCTGTAAGATGTAATATTTCTTACTAATTGTCTTCCCAGTGTCATTACAGTACCTCATTCAAAAAGTAGTCCAGGTTAAAACACTCCTTATAACTTCAACATGAAGGGGCGGAGCTAAAGAGTTTTTAGTATAAAAACAGTGAGTTCAACATTTTTTGCTGCTTTGTTTTGGATCATATGATGTAGAGAGTGAATCTTTTCCTTTTTTATGAACAATGGGACATTTTCATGAATGTTGTAAAATAAGTATCATATTCCAAGAATTCCAGTTGTTACAGAACAGGCTTAACACACTGTTCCACATAAAACTGGTGAAAAAAGCAGAGAGCACAGTCTACTGAATATAAATTGAGAATATGAGAAGTATTTTTGATCAAATTTTGCCAAAGCTACTTAGCAGATTTGAACTGCTTCAGAGAGTTTAGTAAAGACTGTGCAGTCCCATTCCTCTAAAGCTTCTGTGAACTCTGCCTTTACATTTCTTTTTAACTCCTTATTCTCATCAAACCCCACAATTTGTACTGTTTACATACTTCAACATCTCATAGATCTTTAATCTTATTACCACTATTCATAATTTTTCAGTATTGGGGTTGAATGGAGGATTGAGTCACATTTTTTTAAAAACGCCTTTTTGAGAAATATGACTAGAGTAACAAAAAAAAAGTCCTACAATTATATTTCTACTTGAGTTAAAGTACAAAAGAATTTACATTTAAATGTATGCAGGTACATTCCAGTTATTCTATCTATTACAGTTCTATTGTATCATTTTAATGAAGAAAAATCTGTGAGGCTGCAAGCAATGTTTAAAAACACGTACTTTTGTGTTTATCTAAAGTGGCTTTAGTGGTTTTGAAAGAGTCAGAAATGAGTAACATATGCATATTTCATAGTAACTCTCTCCTACTCTCTCCTACTGTTACTTATGCTTTCCTTAGATGATCTCTTCACCACAGTGCTTTCTCAGCAAGACAACTCAGACTAGAGAACAGAAAAAAGAAGAAAACAAACATTAACAAGACTGGTTCTATATGTTTCATCCTAAAAAATTATACACACACACACACACACACACACACACACAAAAACATACATACAGTGGCAAGAAAAGTACCTGAACCTTTTGGAATTTCATGGTTTTCTGCATTAATTTGGTGTAAAATGTGAACTGATCTTTATCTAAGTCAAGGGTATTGACAAATATAATGTGCTTAAAATAATAACAGAAAAAATCAGTCTTCATAGAGAACAACCATATTCAACTCATATTGCTAGTGGGCAAAGTATATGAACCTTTCGAGTGAATAACCTCAAACAAGCTAACTGGAGTCAGGTGTTAGCATCCCTGGAGGCTTGTTAGCTTGTTAATAAAACTATTTAAATATTTTGAATTAGTTCCACACAATAAGAATACACTTATGCAAACCATGCCTCGGCCAAAAAGAGCTTTCAGACAATCTATAATAAAAATGGTGTGGTCACAGCTTCCTAGTGCATGTTAGTAATCAGAGGAATGAGAATATCATCATAACCTTGGTCCACAATGTGTGTCTGATATGCTTCAGTGCTACAGTATGTTCCATCATGTTCTCTCAGGCCAGCAGACCCGTTATTGCTAGTCCTCCCTAAAACAAAGAGAAAACTTAGAGGGGACCATGCTTTTTCAGTCACTGCCCCAAAACTGTGGAATGAATTACAGTTGTAACTCACTTGGTGTTTTTAAGTCTGTTCTTAAAACACACTTCTTCTCAATGGCTTTTAATTCAGTCTGATGCGTTGACTTTTACTTATTATTTATTTTAATGGTTTTTAAAGGCTTTCTGTTTACACTTGTGCCAACTGTGTTGTTTTTAAAAGTGCTATATAAATAAAGTTGGATTGGATTGGATTGGATAGCCATGGTCATGACCTAGAACATGGTACTTGGGATAAAGGTGTGGTAAGGAGATTTGATAGCTTGACATGGAGGTCTGGCAAAGCAACCATGGTTTAGTTAGAGCCACATACAGAACTAGGCTTCCATTCAAAGGCCGTACTAAGCTGTGGCCACATCCTTTTTGAAAGGAAAATGGACGTGACCAGCAGCAAAAACGAACACTTATCATGTGAATTTTTTTTAATCTAGGCTATTATGAGGAGCGTCTTGCTACAGTAATTGTTCCTACTGTTCTGGGAAAGTTTAGACCTCGTAACACTGCGGTGATAATTTGATTGCATTCAGCAACAAGTCAGGCACTGAAGTTAGCTCCAGATGAATCAGACATTATTATCCATCACTTCAGAATATGACTTACAAGCATAAAATTGCACCAATTAATACAAAAGAAATGCTTTTGTGGTTGATTGATGGTTTGAAAACCATCCACTCCTGACTGGTCCTCACCTGTATCTCAGATAATTCATGTAATTTAAGCAATTTCCTCAGGGACAATAAAGTTTCTGATTCTGATTCTGATAAAGATTACTGAGGTCAGAGACTGATGTTTGGTGGACGTTTAGAGTGATGTTTTGTATGCTTTGATACGATACAAATGCAAATGAAATATTTCATTAAAGACAAAGTTCCATATGGGCAGAAGACGGCCTATTGTTTCTGAACTGTGTTCACTGCTGGATCCAGTTCTAAATGGGTCACCAAGGAGTCATTCTGTTGGCCGATGTCCATTTGTCTTTTACCGGCTAATTACAGCCACCGGCAGCAGACGGGATGTAGGATGCATGACCAACCACTGCTAACGTACAAGCCACTACACACACACACACACATACATGCACACACATTGTCAGGTGCTGGTAATGATTCAGCCGAGTGTGTAAGCTCCAGTTAAGTGGACTCCCGGGTGCAGGATATTGTCTTTTCTCTGCCGTCATACGGGCCTTGTTTTCTTGGAGTATAAAATATCTAATGATGATGAACCTTGATTACCGCTGCAGACGCTAGCGTTTCGCTGGAGCGGGGAAACAGGGCGAAAAGGCAATTTAGCTGTGGCTCAAAGTCTTTCTCCCATGGAGACCATCCGCCGAGTGCCTGGTGTGCTAATCAATGTCATTAAAGTACTGACAGGTGCTGAATTCTAATAGAACTCATTCCACCTGTGTGCGTGTGCGTGTGTGTGGATGCTCCATCCTGATAGAACAGATCTAATCTGAAATCAGACATTCAGATCAGATTAGCCTCATTTGTCTGGGTTCTTGCTTCCTGTCAGGAACCATCAGTCAACCCCTTCGCCTTGTCTGCCATCAGCACAACTGTACGAAAAGTGCTCTAACAGTCGCTAAAACAGCTCAAAGCCTTATTTCTGCTTTATAGCAGCCAGACTCCCCACTGGTGCCCAAACCTTGCCGTCCTCTTCAAAGTCCATGCTTTGGAGATGTTAACAGTGGACAGACCTACAAGAGCTTACGTGTTACACAAGTCTGTTTAAACCAAACACCCTCAAGGTCTTTGGTTTAAACAGACTTGTGTAACACGTAAGCTGTGCACAGCGCTGGTGTTTTAAATTTAAAAATGTAGATCTATAGAATTTCTGGAGGTGTCTGTGTGGAACTATGCTGCACTGTGATCAGAAACCCAAATGTGGAATGTGAAGTAACAAGTTTATTAAGTTGCAATAATACATAATTCCCAGAGCTTCCTTAGTCGTTGCCATTAGTGACGTCTCAGTCGAGAATGAAACGACTCTTAGAGCCGACTCTTTGAAATAAGAGGGCAATTTTGTGAGAGAAAAGAGTGATTTGGAATATAAGTATTAATTAGATCAGACAGCTAGGTATCTAAGTGCTTTATGGGTAAGAAGGGCAACTTTAAAGTCAGCCCTGTACTTAATCTGAAGTCAGAGAACAGAGAATTGGAGTAATCTGCTTGACCCTGGTGAGTGACTTGGTTGCAGTATTCTCTACGCGATGTACAGTCGTACAATCTGCTGCTTACAAACACGTATTACATTTTCTGCATCTTGTGTTGTTAGGAATCGTTTGTTTGACAATGTTTCACAAATGTAAAAAACATGACTTTGATACAACATGATTTGAGTGATAAATCAGCGTCTAATACACCCAGATTATGGGCGGAGCTACTAAACCGGAAGCTCAGAGCCTCAGCATTGAAAGCAGAAATGACATTATTCCTATCTATACTACTGCTTCCAAACACCAGCACCTCATGTTGAGTATAATAAGCCATATAAATAACCAACATTTGATATAATGTATGTTTGTAGATTTTTTAACACATAATTTGACATTATTTTTTAAATAAATAAATGTAACTCATTTTAGTGAGTATTCTTTTACTCCCTACAGAGAACAGTTTCTGTTTCCCTCTTGCATCGTGCTGCCAACTGAAATTACTACTTGCATAAAGCAACTCCCTTTCCACCTTGTTTCTATCCATATTCCCACCAGTTTTGCCGCACCATACACTACATCCACAATGCATTGCTCCCATGAAACGCACTAAGAGTCTCTCAATCACTTTGATAATGTATATTTGGAAGGTGGGTACAGTTTCTAGTTTAACTCTTTCTGTACCAAAATGAATTACGGAGCGCTACATTTCTGTTTGATTGATTATTGAGGACTTATTAATGAGCATTTCTGCACACTTGCATTATTTAATCTTTCCACCTTTTTCAAAGAAGCCCCTCAGCAATGTCTGCTTTGCTGACACATGTTTATCACGTCAACAGAGTTGTAGGCTTCATGCGGGAAAAAGACAAGTACAGATATGGCCGCCATTTTGGCATTGGAATAACACACAAAGTGCACTACAATGTAATGTGACCTCTACATTTAGCCCATCCACACATGGAGCAGCAGGCAGCTACCAACAGCGCCCATGGAGCAGTGTAGTTTGATGTCACTGCAGACAGTCCAATAGACACTGCACAATGTTGGGTTCCTCACACACAGACCAAGGAAGACGTCACTTCTCCAGATAAGGCACACAGAAGCTCACTTGGCTTGGTCATCTGGACAAAGAAGAAGACTTCATGTCATCTGTGTTATGGTCAGATTAAACAAAAATTTAATTGGTTGTCCACAATGATGTATTTTTCATTTGGTGTAAAAAGGGGAAGCAATCGACCCTAAGAACACCTTCCCCACTGTCAAACGTGGTGGGAACCTAATGCTTTGGGGTGTTTTTCAGCCACTGGACCAGCATTCTCAACAACAACATTATTAGACAGTCTGCAGAGAAACTTGGCCTTGGGCACCAATGGACATTTCAGCATGACAACGAGCCATAGCCCACAGCACACGTGGTGAAGAAATGGTTGGAGGACCACATTAATGTTTTGCAGTGGCCCAACCAGAGTCCTGACTTGAATCCCATTGAGAATCTGAGGAGGGAGCTAAAGATTAGGGTGATGGCCAGGAGACTATCCAACCTGAAAGAGCTGGAGTTCATCGCTTATGGGCAAAATACCAGTGAAGGCTGCAAAAAGTTGGTCAGCAATTATAGGAAACGTTTGATTGCTGTAATAGACAATAAAGGTTTACATTGGCTCTGCCATGATCAGTATATATGGAACGTAGACCTTTTTAATCTAATGTTTTTTAATGTTTTTTAGTAGTGTCCAAACCTTGCATGCAAGTGATCAATAAAAAGTTGTCAGTCAAGATAAAAACAACTATTTAAAGTGTTGTTCACAAAATGAATCCTATCATGAAGCTGCATGATTGGCTACAACGTGGTGGTCTGCCAGATCACAAAACCTGATTTCACTAAGCACATTCCCTCCCTGACGCTCATTAGTGGAGTTAAGTGGAAATAACCAGGGTGCTCATAAACACAGAGACACTGAACCCCCACACTGCAGCATTAGGACTTCTACATTTATTTCTTTGCTGACTGTCAGATAGTTATGCATCTGTTCACAGGGTACCATTTACAATGCAATTTCATATAAATGGTGACTTTTTATGCTAAAGTCATTAAGCATTCTAATTATGTTTGTAATCTATAGACAACAGCTGCCTATTTTATTGCTTAACATGTCTCCAGTTAACTATGTGGGCATGCATGCATACCTTTTTGCATACACCTCATAGCATAGACCATGTATTCATTTATTTTTTCCTCATCACCTTCAGCAAAGCCTTTTCAGGTTAAGAGTTTACTTTATTATCTGAAAAGCACTGCTGCTGTTCAATTACTAATCGAGTTACACATTTCATTGCTGGCCACATAACATTAATGGAATGGCTGTGTGTGCTTGTGATATCCTGTTGGAATACCGTTGAGAACAGTAGTGAAGGTGCACTTACATTTAAACACAAATGCTGCGAGGGAATTACTGACCCTCTTACATAGACAAGGTGAAAAATGTGCCTCTCTTTTGCAGCATGTAGTCAGTTCTGAGGATTTTCTATTCAAGCTGTGCAATTGGTTTTAATGGAGCTGTCCATGGTGCTGATCCATGGCAGGAAGCCTGTGGTGGTGCTGAAAGGACAGCGCTCCAGAGCACAAAGACCTACAACATGTTGCCCATGCAGTTTGCTTAGTGTTTACTTAGCAGGGCCTTAAAGGTTTCTACATTTCATTGAAAACAACATTTTCATGGTATGATTGCTGCAAAACCTACCAACAAGTGCGTACTTTACCATAGTTACAAACTTGATATTTGTACACAGTATGGCTATTGGCTCTCATATATCAGATCATCTTATTAAGCTTACGGATGTTTATTAAGGCTCTAATATTACATAGAAAAAGTAGAACTGTGGTGTCTAACATACAAATACTACAATTACATTATTACTCATAAGAGTATACTGTAGTTTCCACAGTCGTCTTAGCTGATATCGACCTTTATGGGAAGGGGACATCACATATACAAACTCCCACACATACACCTTAAGCATAACACACAGTATTCAGAGAGATTGAAGAGGGAGAGAGAGAGACGAGATAGAGAGAGTAAGTGTGAGGTTACGTGACTTGATTATGTTTTGGTCACGTGCCATGTCAGCTGTGTCTTGTTTGTATCCCTGCTTCTTCACAGCTGTTACTCATTGTCTATTGTGTATATATATATTGGTTGGTAGTTCTTTCAATGTTGGTTCTTGTGTTCGTACTTGTGTGACAGTTAGTTCCATAGTGCTCTGTCCATGTTCAAGGCTGTCAGTATCTGGTGTTGTTTTGTCTTTGGCTATATGTCATTGTATAAATGTTCGTAAATCACCCTCGCTCTTAACTTCCTGAAACACCAAATCATGACAGTGAGAGAGAGATACAGAGAGAGAATTAGGGAAAGAGAGGAAGAGCAAGAGAGAAAAAGAACGAGAGAGAAACAAAGAGAGAGAGTGAATAAGAAGACAGTTAGAGAGACAGAATTAGAGAAAGGTAGAACAAGAGAGAAAGGAAGAGAGAGAAAGAATACAAAATGACAGAAAGAGAGGAGTAAAAAA
>JBBIGC010000102.1:48411-59256 GCA_037576955.1 Lepidarchus adonis
GGGTCTGAATACTTAGGACCATGTGATATTTCAGTTTTTCTTTTTTAATAAATCTGCAAAAATGTCAACAATTGTGTGTTTTTCTGTCAATATGTGGTGCTGTGTGTACATTAATGAAGGAAAAAATTAACTTGAATGATTTTAGTAAATGGCTGCAGTATTACAAAGCGTGAAAAATTTAAGTGGGTCTGAATACTTTCCGTAAACACTGTGTGTGTGTGTGTATACTGTGTATATATATATATATATTTTATATATGTCACTTGCCCTTTAAGGATTTATTAGTATTAGCATTATTTAAAAATAGATGTTTGGGGAGGTTTGGGGAGGTAAATTCACAAATATACAACCAATGGCGCTCATCAGTCATGCAAAGAACTAAAGTGTTAGATTAACTCCTACAGTGTTTCTTTGAGCCCACGCCAATGACCTCAGATGGGTTCAGCTGAACTCTGTAGCTGAACAAACTGCAGCAGCTCATTTAATTCTGTGAATTCTGCTGTACACTCTTTAGTAACAACCTCAGCAAATGGGCTCAGGATTGCGTGGCTGCATGCCTCATGGAACAGTAAGCTAATCGGCCTCTGCCCAGGTTCGGCTGTAGTGAGACATATTATATACTTAAGAAAATCTGCAGCTCCTGAAGGTCCTCCATGTTCTTGGTGGGTGCATCCTGCAATAAAGTGAAGGTTAAAGGGAGATGAAAAAATATTGAAAAAATATCGCCATGCTTAAAAGCATACTTCATTGATATTTACAGGCTGTCTGTAATTGGTCTAAATATGTCTGTGATAATAAAATATGATTGTTTTCACAGTACTGACCATGATGGCCAGCCTAGAAACACACCACTCATTTCCTAGTCCATACAGTTAATCCGCCACAACATTAAAACCACTGACAGGTGAAGCCAATAACAGTATATTATTAGATAATAATATATTATATATTATTTGAGTTGAATTTGAATCTAAGCGATGCTTAGATGACTAAGTCAGATCACCTCCGTTCCTGATATGCAGTGGGTTTAACCTGGTTAAGTTCTGGTTGTTGCTCAGCAATGCAATCTCTCTTTGCTGTTTCTTTCCCCCTTATCCTGGATTTTAAATTGGGCCTTGCCAATACTCAGGGGCAGGACCACAGGGATGGCTGGGGGTGGCACCAGCTACCCTTGAAATCTGATTGGCCAGCAGAGGTGTCAATCATTTTGTTCAGATAGAGCAGCATTTCAAACAGTAGGACCGAGCTCCGAGCTCCGGCCTCCTGCGTTTCAAAGCCTGATCAAAGTAGCATCTAAGTATGTTTGAGACTCAACTTTGGTGATATTCTGGATGAAAGTCATGGCAGAAAAGATTGCCACAACAGCACTGAAAACTTATTTTTAAACCAATGCTTATGTGTTACCATAGCAACTAGAGTGCATTGGGGGGCAGAGAGGAGGATGTTGCTGGTGCATTTCAGGAGGACGCTGCTAATAAACTTATAATTACACAGTGGATTCACATTTATTATTATATTTACAAAATACCACAGTTTTTTTTGTTGGTCGTATCATTTTATTTTGTTGTATTTATCCGCAACACCATAAAGGCCGGTTCAAGAAAATATTGTCTGACATTAAACGAGTCAGTGGCTATATTAATTGATAAATTATAAAAACTTTTTTTTTAAAAATCTATTTTAAAGTTTGAGGTATCACCTCAAACTCCAAGATGACTAACAAAATATATATATAATTAAAAGTTTACGTAATAAATGGCCGTGGGTTGCTGACCCGTTTTAGGTGAACAGGGCATTTAAATACATCTTTTAATTTTTGTGTGCGACCCTTCTGCAGTCTGTGCCCATCCATGATTGTTATCTGTACTAATGGCAGAGTGATATGAAACCATAAATCTGAAGCACAAAACCCGTATCCACCGCAACAGGCATTGTAAGAAAATGTCCGGGACACCTCCCCATTCATATTCAATGGAGAATTCATCTGTGCTCTGAAGATCCGTATAATGAGTTATGTTATGAAACAACATTGAATTCAGTATTTTTGTGAGGTCACAAGAACCAATAATTTACTTACATTCACAGTCTTGGTGTAGGCCAGGGAATCAGAACAGCACTCATTAGAATATAGCACTTTTAAAGGGAAAGTACTGAAACAGCCTATGTAGTAAGAAGGAGAGGTTGGAAAATGGCCATTGAACCATTGAATTACATTTGCTAAGTAGAAGTGAAAAATAAAACAGAAGGAAATGGCAAATAATGCCCAGCTTGCACATGAAGAAGTTTCTTTCTTCCTTATTGCAGTTTTACCCACCAGCACCATCACAAAAAGGCAAAATGGACACCATCATCAATATCGGCTGTTTTGACTGTGGCAAAGCTAGCACCTTTCATCCAAACATATACAATGCTGCGCAGGAACATTTTTTCCACAGTTATTGTGCAGCCTCCAATCGTAGAAGTTCAATCTCAAATACAAATACACTTTTACTTAATAAACTCTCACTCTGCATCTGAGATCTCTATTATTTCCATTATTTATCAGTAGTATGGAGTTGTTGCTTTTGTGTTTGCAGTTATGGCTTCTCAAACAGCTACACATCCCATCACACAAAATGAGATGTGACCTTTGCATTTAACCCATCTACACATGGAGCAATGGGCAGCTTGCAATAGAGTCCAGGGAGCAGTGTAGCAGGATGGTGTCTTATACAAAGAAACCTTAGTGGTGCCTGGGCTGGGACTTGAACCTGTGACCCTCTGTTCATATATATGCATTATTTATATTGCAATAAATATATTAATTAATTAAAATTATATATATATATATATATATAATTCATTCAATTTTATTTAAATAAATTCAAATGTATTTAAATGAATGAAAATAAATAAATGCATACAAAAAGAAAGAAAGAAAGTAAGAAAGAAAGAAAAAGAAAAAAGAACGAAAGAAAGAAAAAAAGAAAAAAGCAAGAAAGAATTACATAAATAAATACATACACACAGTACATAAAATATCTAGATCATAGCTCATAGAAAACATCTGACTCATCAACATCTGACTAAAATCAAACCTGACTCATCGTGGTGTGAACCATTGCAGGGCCAAAATGTTTTCATTAATGGCTGAAGCAAAACACGCACTTGATGAAAACCTGCAGAGCGATGGCAGAGTGTGTAAAGAGCAAGACCTCCCAAGACCCAACGTCAGTCATTCTGAAAAGCAAAAAAGCTGTATGACGACTATAAACACAGTTCAGTCTTCCCACCATCACTCAGCATGTTGCCTGAGGACTGATGAAGCAGTGAAGTGCCATTGACATCATTATTTACGTTTTCATGATAAAAAATTTGATCTAAAGGCTTCGCTTGAGCTTTATTAAAATAAGGCCATGCCCTGTTTATTTTCAAACCTTACATTTTTATCTGAAATGTCTTTAAATATAGAGAAAGTTTGCCCTTACAGACAAAGTTGAATACTTATAAACCAACCTAGTTTTAAAGGGAGAATTGTGGCTTCATATTTAAATGGTTGAGAAATTTATATTCATTTTAAAAATTCACACAGGGCATGCAGAGCAAAATGATCAATACTCAGGCAAAATAGTCCCCAGATAACAACACTTAAAGGCCCAATAAGAAAAATAACCAGTCAGGCTCTAAGGGATAAAGAGACAAAAAAGAGTTAAAAAAATGGCAGGGAAAAATTAATTATTAAAATTTTTGCACATAAATGTGAAAAATAAAGTAATATTTTGTAATATCAAAAAGAAAAAACATTGGTGGCATACTGTGGTTAAATAAAAGATAAACATTTTTAAAATGTTAGTAAGTTAAGCTAAAACAACAAAAGTTTTAATATCCATAAACTCAAATGACACAGTTTATCCGGTTCTATGCCCAACAGGGAATTGCCCCATTTAAAGTAACTCTGCATCCTGCTGGTAGTATTAATACTCCAGTAGCTTTTGGTGCTTCATAAATGTGGTGCGTTGCATCACTGACACTACGTGGTTATCCTGAAATGATATGCCCTTGTTTGCTATTTGGGTTTTTCTTGAAAGTTTTATGTTACGATGTGCTTAACTTAACTAAACGTCGACAGAGGCCGAAGGAAATGGACGTGATGGCTATAATTATACTGTGAATATAATTCTACATTTTAGCAATAATAGTATTATTGCAGAGCTGACAAGTGTGATGGTGTGCTTATACTATAGACTTGTTGCTTCACTACCTCCCGTGTTATTAATTCATTGCCCGGCACTGACAATGATGTGTTGGTGGCTGGTGAGACGGTTTGCACAGTTTCAGTAATGTGGGTGAAATATGCATGGAGGCCACAGCCCAATAACACAGGGTAATAATCCCAGTATCAGGCGCAGCCAGAGGTTAAATTGTCATTTAGGATGTGGGTGGGGAAGCTGCTTCATTGGTGGGTGTCAATATTAGAGGAACAGGATTGTTCAATGATATGCTATGGAGTATCATAGGACTGATCCTGTCATACAAATGGACAGAGCTGTGGATCTGAGAAAATGTGTGTGTATGTGTGTTTCCTAAAAAATATTAACATTTTCTTAATATTGAAACAGTTATCCATGATTTTAGGTATTTCAATGTGTTCATTTAACCATTGGCCAATAGATACCTAGCTCTGGTTCAACCCATTTTTAACCAAAAAACCCTCAAAAGACACTATTTACTGTTTTCTTGTTTGTTCGTATTTATTATTTATTGAAATGATTCGCATAGACTTTTGCACAGTGCTATATGTGTAACTTCTATTTCTGAAAAGGTTGGTGCAGTTTGTAAAATGCAGAAAAAGAAGAATGTTCCATGTTTTCACCGACCAACTTATTTTTGTGGAATTTTTTAAAAACTGTAATTTGAGTAGTCTAAAATATTCAACTCATATTTTGTCCTTTCCCAAATTTTTTTGTTGGAGGCGTCAGATTTGACAGAATAAATTTATATATTTATATTTTTTTTACATCGGCCAATAAAATAAACATGGCATTTACAAAACGTCTGGTTTTTATTTAATTTTTTGCAAAACATCCCAACACTAAAATGCCATTTTTCCATATACAGTGTTATGTTGCTCAAGGTCACACGGGCGCTGGCACTCATTGGGTGAATGGTAGAGAAACAAAGTGGATTGCAGAGCAAATAGTGACAAACACTTGCACCAAGGGGCCGATCACCTGACAAACACAGGAGGAAACCTGCACAGACAAATGAAGCACTGACACTGCGCACTACACCTACACCTACACCGACCTAATGACCATTTATCATTGGGAACACAGTCAGTCAGGCACAGTCTGCACCATAATCACACCTGCATTTAACCCATCACACATGAAGCAGTGCCTAGTTATCAGCAGAGCCTGGGACTAGAACCTGCAACCTTCTGATCCCAAGAAGCTACATTATAGCTCATAAAACCAAAAGTGACGAACTTACTTCCAGGGTGTGTTCTTCTTCTGAGCCATGTTTCCTCCTCATACTCCTAGGGGATGTTTCCTGCCACCTCAACAGTGCTCCTGAAGAGTCTGGATGTGCATATCGCAGACTTGGATAGCCTAGTTAAATAGCCTAGATAGATGGTGAAGCCACTTCACTATTCCGCTTTGCTTGTGCAATACCACTGGCTGTCAATAGAAGACTTGGGAATTACTTTGGATTGGACCCCTCTTAACTCTTTCCATTTTGTGCAAGGAACATTGATTGTTTTCTGAGTGAGAACATTGAGCCCATGAATATCACTTTACTTTTAATACTGTATAAGTATTAATAATAATAATTATACTATTAATAGCCTAAACAGGAAAAATAATAAAACTCTGTTTTCCCAAACCTTGCAAAATAAATAAATAAATAAATAATATCACTTATATGCTGCCATTCACAAACCAAATAATTTTTATTCTTGTTATTGTTCTTATTATTTTTTCCTTTTTTATTATTACTATTATAATTAATAATAACAACAACAGTAATAATAGTAATAACAGAACCAGCAAAATAACTACAACAATGACAATAATAATAATAAAAAAGGAAAAAATAATAAGAATAATAATGTGAAAATTATTATAAATAATAATTATTATAATAATTATTATTTATAATAATTTTCACATTAAAATAGAAGGGCATTCTATTTGTTACACTGATGTGTTCAGAGCAGATAATGTGTGCGGGTCTTCTTCTTGTGATCGTGACCTCTGCCTCTGGCTGAAGGACCACTGAAGCTATAAGTAAAAACTCCCCCAGATTCTTCCGTTTATTATGAAATGTTTGATTGCATTTCTAGTCTAAACTGCTAAGTAAAACGTACAGCTTTCCTGCAGCATAGGAAATAAAATACATTGTAAAAGTTAACGCAGATCATTCCTAAAAGATGTTCTAGCGTTTGTCGCTTTGCTTTTATTCCAGTTTCTGCAGCACATTATTGTCTTAATAATGTTCCACCTTCGCCTTTGTACAGACACAAGGTGTGTAAGTCATGAAGAATCGTCTACATTAACTTTCAATCGATACACACACTTGCGTCACTAGAGGAAATCTATAAGCTTGAAAAAAGTCTGTTTTCTATTAAATGATACAACACACAGGTTTATTGTTAAATGCTTGACCTTGTAGTAATCAAACGACTCAACTTTCAATAACTGTTGACCAGCAGGTTATGAGGTGATCATAAATCATAAATCTGATCATTCTATGAGAATTAAATAAAGCTTGGGGGCAACTTTCAGGCTCTACTTACTACTGGTGCCAATTTAGTGTTGACTACTTAGGAACTGTGAATGTGCCTTTATCTTAAATAATCAATAAATTAATATTTGTCTGATTGCGTAGTAGTTAAGTGATGGATTGTTGCTGAATAACAAAGAAGAATCATAGCTATTCATTAGTCTTCAATATTACATAAGCTAAGTAAACTATAGCTTTGTGATATCATGCATTAGCACTATATTAGCAATCATCCAAAAATAGTCGCCACTTATAGTATCTCCCTAGATACTATATAGTCCCTAGTATCTACATGTAACACTGCAGAAATATTCTTTGTAGGTCTGTTCTTTCTTATAAAAATTTAATAGATTATTTTTACTGAGTTTTTAATTGTTGCTGGCAAAATTACCCTCTTTGTAGTTTCAATTTCAAGTCAAGTTAAACAGGGAATATGTGTTGTACGATATTGCCAGCTATCTAGGTCTCAAATAAGTATTTAAATATATAAATATGTGTCATGAGCAGCTGCTGTAGGCCAGTTATAAAAAAGTGCTATGCAAATGAGACTGAAGTGAACTGAAATGAACCAGTGTTGACTTATATTGAAAGTAGAGACTGGACTCCAGTCACCATTGGGAGAGCTCACTCAGCTGAGGAAAATGTACAGTGTGCCGTTGGTAGCGGTCTGTTGGGGGTAAGAGCGGATGCTGCTGCCTCTTCCTGAAAACCACTGCTGCATATTTCACAGCCCACACAATCCCCAATCACTTAGCCTGAGGAAAAGTGTGTGTGTTGTCTATGTGTATGAGACTGCCTGTCTATCATCATGCATCACTCATGGGTGAAAGCTTCTGTCCATCACTTCCATTAAGCATCCTGTCACTTTAGTACAAATGAGAATGGGAGCGAGAGAATGAAGGGGGATGTTGAGGGATGGAGAAACAGAAAGTGATGAGGGGAAAAAGAAAAATATATTAGGGAAAAACTATTACACAGAGTACTGAAGGAATACTCCAGCGCTCGCATTTTTATCTCCATCTGTCACATCTATATTATTAGTATAGACAACAATTTTAATGCATTTTCTTGAACAGGGGAGTGATGTTAAGTTATAAAGCGAAAACATTACACTACATTTAAGGAAATAAAGCACAAAAGCACTTATTGAATACCATTATATTTTATTATAATATATTATATTTCTACTTTTGGTCCTACCTGCATTACTTAAAATAGCCATCAAAACATAATCCATTTTTTTGATAATTTATTTATTTTAAATAGTTATAATGTGGCATTTATTTAGTTAACTTCGTCAGCTAAATCGTAGGACTTGGCTACAGTAATTACAGTCTATTTTTGTGTGAGTCTGCTTACTTGCACAGCTCTTTTGAGGCACCCTGAGTGTCAAAATGGCCAAGTGGTCACCTATAAAAATCAGTATGGTTTTAATAAAACAAGTCTTTATTTTAGTTTCAGTTGACCAGACTTGCTGGTTATTAGAAGACCACTCTATAAAAGGGTGACCTTTCAGCTAGAACAGATGATTGATAGTTATGATGCTACGGTCACATAGCAACAGACTGACATGCCGCCAAAAAGTAGACAAAAAACTGAACTGCATGAGATGTAGTTCTTTATCAGGAATTTACAGTGGTGTTTGAAAAAATGTAAACCCATTCAATTTATCAATATTTATATGAATGTGACCTACAACATCCTCTGATTTTCATCCTAAAACTAGATGAAAAAAACATAGTTAAACAAACAAATATTATATGTTGTCGTGGTTACAAGACCATCACATGGATCACATACACAGCAGTAATGAAGCAAAACACTCCTGACCTTTACTGTAGAGTCGGCCTGACGCTTGGGAGCCATAATGAAGTTTCCGAAAAAGCAACACAAATGGAAGAGAGTAAATGGCACAATGCCGTCTCCCTTGTATTGCGCCATGTGACGCCGAGTGTATTCATCTGCTCTTCGGTTATCGGGATTTATGTCGCAAAAGCAGTGTGTAATAAAGGCAGTCAGCGATGTAACCATGAATTGCCATACGTTGAATGCAACACAACACGATGAACTGTACATTTAACAAGAATGAACATATAAGATATAGACAGTACAGTATGGTATTATTATTATTATTATTATTATTATATTATACACAACACCAGCACCATGAAGTGTGTAATGATTCCGTTGAGTTGTTAACGCGCATTTACACTCTCAGCTATGTGAAATGGTTACGCTCACTAATTCAGAGCATGTGCTCACCATGGGAATGAAGCTCACATGAACCAAGTCTTCACTCACTCAGCACTTCATGTGCTCTGTGACTGGACTGAAAGAGAGCATCTCCTGTCCCACCCTAGCTGGTTTGTTGCGGGTGAGTGGAGCAGTTCTAAACCACATTCCAGTCACCTTCCTCAAGACATTAGCACAACAAAGCCATGCAGTAGGAGTAGGCTGGAGCCGGTGGGCAGGCTTGTGGGTGGGCGATGACGGGGTGCATTATACAATTTTTTCTTTGCTTTTAGTGTTAACACTGATTAAAAACAGACAGGATGGTTTGAACAGATTAATTTCATTGCCATAATACTATTATGTCATTCTCTCAAAAAATGTAAAAGTTATTTGTTTTCGTTGTGCTCTTTTTTAAACTGCGAATGCTCTCATCTGATAAAATTACAATGAAATACTTATATATTAGCTGCATCCCAAATCACAAATGTCTACATACTACACTGACATACTACACATGCTACATTACTGAACGCATTTCTAAAGGTTGTGGCTAAATTAATGACTCAGTTTGTTCTGAACCAAAGCTTCTTCAAATTTTTGGTTCTTTGTTCTGGTCCAAAGCAAATTTGGTTTCAGACCAAACTGAAAAGTTCAGAAGTGTAATAGGTGTAATATCAAACAGAAAATGTAGCCTGACATAATGAAATCCCACATTTTGACAATATTCAGGTATTTTTCAACTGGTGTATCTCCTGATCTCCAAGGTGTTTAATGGACATGGCACAATCAATTACCACTCCACATATCAGCGATCTGACTGGTTGTCACTTACCTAATTTGCCTAAAGTCCCAAAAGCAGTGAGCAGACAGTGTAGGGTATCCATCAGTTTGTGAGTCTGAAGTGTGTTCAACCAGTGTGTCCAATCTCAAGTGTGTGTTGTCAAAGATAATTCCGAAAATGATTGCAAAGTAATAGTAGCAGATGTAAAATCAATTAGAACCAAAACCTTGAACTCATTTTGTTTTTGTTGTTAACTAAATGTTTTTTCATAGCAGCATAAGTTGATAATGAACAAAATGACAAGTTGACAGTTAGATACCCTAGATAACTTGGCAGCTAGCAGTTTTTCCAAGTCTTGGTTAAGTAACTATCAGGATTAGTATAAACTCTACCAGTGTAGCACTAATGGCATTAACCACCTGTAGGTAAGTTTTTTACTGCTGCAAAATAATACAGAACGTGTCCTTTAGTGGAACACAATGGGCTGTGGCTGCAGCATATGGCCAATGCCTTCTGTTCCAAGTGCGTTTAAAATGAACAGGGTTTCAGCTCTTTTCTAAGTACAGAAAGAGGATTAAAAATGATGGTAATCGATTGTGTGGTACTGATGCGGCAGATAGAGCGAAAGTTGAACTATGCTGGAGTGTTACTTTAAGTGGAAGCAAAGAAGAGAACAAGGCCTTAGGAAAAAAAGGGGAACGACTGGATGAGTTAGAAAAGAAAGTGAAGATCAAGGGAGTGCAGAGGATGGGTGGAAGAGTGAGAATAGTTACTAAGATCATACTGGGGAGGGAATCCCCCATTTGTATTTTACTCTGGAGGCAGAAAGAGTAGAGAGAAAGAATATAGCGCGCGCGCGAGAGAGAGAAAGAGAGAGAGAGAGAGAGAGAGAGAGAGAGAGAAAGAGAGAGAGAGAGAGCGAGCGAAAGAGAGAGAGAGAGAGAGAGAGAGAGAGAGAGAGAGAGAGAGAGAAAGAGAGAGAGATAGAGCGAGCGAAAGAGAGAGAGAGAGAGAGAGAGAGAGAGAGAGAGAGAGAGAGAGAGAGAGAGAGAGAGAGAGAGAGAGAG
>JBBIGC010000102.1:59356-72180 GCA_037576955.1 Lepidarchus adonis
GTGTGTGGGGGAGAGAGAGAGAGAGAGAGAGAGAGAGAGAGAGAGAGAGAGAGAGAGAGAGAGAGAGAGAGAGAGAGGCTCTTTTAGAATCCTGCTTATGGTTTATAGTATCCGACAACATGGCCAAAGCAAAGAGATTATGCCACTCAGAAGCCCTTGATCCATGACCCATACATCTTTATTCTAACTGGAGCATAACATTTTAATCAGGTAAATTTTATTCCACTTCTGCTAAAAGAGTGAAGTCACGCAGAGCTAGTGCTATCGATCAGTCTCCACAGTCCATCTCGAAGGTTGCATTCCTCCTTGGGTAGTTTCATTTCTCTCAGGCTCTCTCACACTCAACCATTCTAACCCTCTGAAAATGCCACATCATCATTTTCTCGCATGTGAATCATGTCTTTCACCATGACTAGATCATTTAAAGCGCACTTACAAAATACATCACTTGATTAAACTTGAACATCAAATAGAATTAGAGTCATATATTAAAATATCCACCCCATTGCTCAATATATTGATCATTAATGCCAAAGGGAAAAGTAGTGTTCATCATCATATGAGCTTGCACATCTCCATCAGCAGATCATTTTTGACATCAGTCATGTTAATGTCAATGTCATGTTATGTCAACGTTAGATATGCATGCTTGTTACACCAAGTCTGGACCCTGAGTGTTAAGTGGAATGACCTAGCATCAAAGACATGCTTGGTATCTAAAGTTTGCTGCATTAGAGCTACTAGACTAATGGAGCTAACAAGTAATGGAACCTGACACCCACTCATTTCACATTGTTCATCACATATTTCTCCCAAAATAGCCCATTTTTAATGGATATAATGAAGAGAAAATGACTTTTTGTCATTGTGAACACCCCATCACACAAAGTGCAGCACAATGATCAATGAAAAGTGAACATTTAATCCATCCACATGTGGAGCAGCAGGAACTGGTGAGCAGGTACCTGGGCTAGAAATTGAATCCTCCAATCACAAGGGCAACACTAGGCCATCACTTCTCCAGTGTATACTGTATAGCATCTTTACAAATGAAGAAAATCATGATCGTGTTAGCTTGTGCATACATGAAGTTCTACTGCATTCGTAGTGTTTGGCATCTTCTGAACCTTGTAATCAAAAATGGCCAACAGCACGACAGAAAGTGTTTGAAATGAGTTTCAAAATCGTCCCTTTTCACAATGAACACCAAAAAAGCATGAAGGATGAATCGCAAGCCTAAGAGCATCTTCAAGTTTTCAAGACATAACATTTTCTGCTGTATGGTTTGAAATGAAGCAATCTTTTGTTTGCCTTCATCTTTTAATTATTCATGAAGCAGCTGTTTCGCTGACATTTGATACGATCAAGGACAAAATCTGAAGTGTCATGAAAATGAGAGCATTCAAAGCTAATTACAAGCCACTGCTCTTCAGTTGGCTCATCAACAGTGAACCAACCAATTATGTGTCTTATCAATCACCAGTGAGAGAAAATTAGAATTGGGCTATAGATAATAAAATCTCAATGTGTCAAAATCATAATATTTCTGGGCAACAGTTATCCAAAAATAGAGAAAAGACTTGATGAAACTGATTTAGTCCATAGCAAACAATGGCATTGGATTTTCTAATTGAAATTAAATCCTTTAGGACTTATTGGAGCCAGGTCCTTCAGTGCCATAGCGCCCAAACTCTGGAATTCTCTTCCTCACTATCTCTGTGATTACGCTTCAGTTTCTACTTTTAAATCAGAACCAAAGACTCATCTTCTCAGTGATTACCACCTTCTATTCTTCTCAATTATCATCATTTTTTGTGTGTAAAGCCACCTTGGGATTGCAAAAGGCACTATATAAAGTCAACATATTATTATATAATTTATAAAGTGTCCCGCATTAGGTAATTTCCTCCATTTTAACCATCTGAGGCAGTGAACGCACATACCCAGAGCAGTAGAGGATTAGGTGCCTTGCTCAAGGGCACTTCAGCCTGCTGCCTGGTTCTGGGAATCAGTACCATGACCCTACATTCACAAACCAACTGCTCTAACCCTTAAGCCACAGCTGCCCCTAAAATGCAATTTTGGGATTTAAATCCACACCCCCAAAGAGACAGGAGCCTTAATTCAGCACTGTAGACCACTGAGCTGGTGTGATTACTCACAAGACTATGGCTTTTTAACATCACATAAATCCAGTAAAACGATGCCACACTATAGGACCAGTATATAGTACAGGCCAAAAGTTTGGACAGACCTTCTCATTCAATGTGTTTTCTTTATTTTCATGACCTTTTACATTGGTAGATTCTCACTGAAGCATCAAAACTATGAATGAACACATGTGGAGTTATATACTTAACAAAAAAAGGTGAAATAACTGAAAACATGTTTTATATTCTAGTTTCTTCAAAATAGCCACGCTTTGCTCTGATTACTGCTTTGCACACATTGCCATTCTCTCGATGAGCTTCAAGAGGTAGTCACCTGAAATGGTTTTCCAACAGGAGTTCCAAGAGCTGTTTAGCACTTGTTGGCCCCTTTGCCTTCACTCTGGGGTCCAGTTCACCCCAAACCATCTCCATTGGGTTCAGGTCCGGGGACTGTGGAGGCCAGGTCATCTGCCACAGCACTCCATCACCATCACAAGGCTGGACAGGGCTACAAAACCACTAGATGAAATCCAAATCAATGTATATGTTTTATATA
Source organism: Lepidarchus adonis (assembly GCA_037576955.1). Taxonomy (NCBI): domain Eukaryota; kingdom Metazoa; phylum Chordata; class Actinopteri; order Characiformes; family Lepidarchidae; genus Lepidarchus; species Lepidarchus adonis. Next base: position 62,063 of record JBBIGC010000102.1, read on the forward strand.
ATGTGATTTTCTGGACTGTTTACATAAACCTACCATTAAAATTATAGACTGTTCATTTCTTTGTCAGTGGGCAAACTTACAAAATCAGTGAAATCAATGATTTCCTCCACTGTATATGGCAGCCTTTGTGTTGGAGTGTTGGTGCCACTGTTAGTGCTGTTGTTGTCCTTGTGTTGTTTGAACAGACCAGATTGTGTGTGAAAATACATGCTGTTCATGTTGGTTTATGTGTGTGTTTGGCTGCGCGAGAAGGACTGTCCCTATCACATTGCATAGTATTAGTGCATAGTTTTGCTAGGAATTTGCTTTACTTGTAAATGACTTTTGACATGTTTAGATTTGCTGTGCAAAAAATGTAATTTGATGCAAATGTTTGGTGTTCAGTAGACTACAACCTGTGTTGACATAAGAATGAGGTATGATCTGAGGCTAATGATAGTTAGCATTACTTTGGAGCTATCTGTGCCTATTACAGAGTTTACAGTTAAAATGATTTACAGCTGTAGGAGATTAGATAGAGGGAGGTAAGCTGATCTATAGCTGTAGGAGATTAGATAGAGGGAGGTAAGCTGATCTATAGCTGTAGGAGATTAGATAGAGGGAGGTAAGCTGATCTATAGCTGTAGGAGATTAGATAGAGGGAGGTAAGATTATTTAAAGCTGTGGGAGATTAGATGGAGAGAGGTTAGATGATCTATAGCTATAAGAGAGATTAGATAGAGGGAGGTAAGATGATTTATATCTGTAAGAGAGATTAGATGGAGGGAGGTAAAGTTATAAAAAATTGGGTGGAGGTAGGTACAATGATTTATAGCTGTAGGAGAGATTAGGTGGAGGTACATTAGGTTCAATGATTTATAGCTGTAGGAGAGATTAGGTGGAGGTACATTAGGTTCAATGATTTATAGCTGTAGGAGAGATTAGGTGGAGTGAGGTAAGATGATCTATAGCTGTAGGAGAGAAGAGGTAGACAAAAGTAGTAAATTAGTTTTCGAAAGTCTACAGTCTAAATTAGATACAAACTTTAGTCATTGACAGAAAATCAATAACTTCATAAACGTATTAATAGTCTCAGTAAAAATGTAACTATTTTAGCTAGCGCAGAATAGCCCCATCTACTATAGCATATTTCATAGCACCAAAAATGATGAGTGCTGGGGGCAGGGGTGCATCTCTAACAACATCCATGATAATAACGATGATAACTGGCTTTCAGGTATTAAGGCACTTACTGTGAGCAATCTTATATGCTTACTGCAAGTCACACTGAGAAAAGTGGGTCTTGGGTACAATAAAAAAAAAAATTATATTACGCCTTTCGAATACTTAAGGTCACTTTACAGAAGCCAACAAACAAACACAACAACAAACAACGCTAATAACAAAAGAGTACGCAACCAATCAACACAAAAGGAACAAGACAACATACAGACATGACACATATTGTAATACAAACAGGAGAAATTGAAATGAGGGTGAAGAGCCAATGAGATCCAGGAGTATGATGAACATATCGAAGGCAGTGAGTAGCCTAATGGTTAGAGAGGTGGGTTTGTGACCGAAGGGTCCCAGGTTCGATTCTCTGAACCAGGCAGCAGCTGAAGTGCCCTTGAGCAAGGCACCTAACCCCCAACCGCTCACTATGTACGTCGCTCTGGATAAGAGCGTCTGCCAAATGCTGTAAATGTAAATGTAAATGTGATTCCAGGCTTTGCAAAAATGATGTACAGTGACAATGCCGACCAGTGTGTCATTTCAATGCTTCATTCCTGCTGGTTGATTATTAAACTTAGTTCTTAGCAGTATTCACTTTGAGAGTCAGCATTCTCCTTGGCAACAAGACCAAGTCAACATCTCTCACTTTGTGAGGTAGGACACAGCTAAAGATTTTGTCACATTCTGTTCATGCTGATCGCCTTGTCCACCCACCATTAAATCTCGGTAAGAAGAGGTACTTGAGCTGTAGACAATAGATCCATTTTCTTTTTCCATTTTCGTTTATTTTGTTGTGCACTCATAAATGTGCACTCCTGCAATTTCTAGCGGATTTTATTTTACTGGCTTTTGTCAGAGAAAAACGTTTACAGCTATTAAGTGTAATTTCCATGTAATATTTAATTAAGTGTCACAATTTTTTTTTCATTTTTTCAAACGTTCATTTACATGGTTAACCCCACCTATACAGCAAAGTCCAGCTTTACAGCTAAGACTCATCCAGAGCGACGTACAAGGTGAGCAGTTTGGTGTTTTGCTCAAGGTTACTTCGGCCTGCTGGTTGGTGGAAGGAACTGAACCTGCAACTCTTTGGCTAGAAACCTAGTACTCTTACCATTAGCACAGCATGTTTAATAGTGAATGTAATAGTCACTAAGTGTCCTGCACTTTCTCATTTTGCTGCTTGTTTTTTTGTAAAGCCAGTCAAAAGTTTGAGGCCTTATATGCAACAACAGTCTTGCAAAAAAAACAAACAGAAAAAATGATACAAAAGACCAAGAAAATCCAAAAACAAAAGGCTGAAAACATAATCCTTCAAATAGTCCGTAGTGGAGTGGAAGTCCACAAATGATCTTCGCCCATTACAGTTTGTCCTTGTGAACACATGCCATCACATACACACACAGAGTGCTACCTGGAACCTGAACCTTCAGATTCGCACTGCCCCCAGACAGTTGCTATTAACTCATGTAGAAAGTTTACACTCCTTACACTCTTCTATGGCTCCACAGAACCTTTTCCACCTTTATTTCTAAGAACCTACCCTCTCATCCAAGTGAGTCTCCCAAGCTTACTTGAAGCATGCCTCATTAGTGGGTTTTTTCCTCTGTGAGGAGCTGAGCTCTCGCCAGTGTGCCATCGCGGACTGTCGGCATTCACCGTGATGCAGCAGAACGGCATCATTCTCCTCGCAGCGCTCCCTCTCACACCTCCTCAAATTGCTCTGTGTGTGTGGGAAGTTTCTGTTGCTGGATGTAATGACAAGCCGAGAAACAAAAGTGCTTGAAGTTTGTAGCAGAAGCCGAAAGCAGTGCCGGCAACACTTTGACTGGTGTCAATTAAGGCCGCTAGTATATTTTTTGGCCCCTACCCCACCCCTGCTTTCATGTACACGTGTGTTTTATTGCAGGATAGAATGAAACCGCTGTGAGTTTGCAGGAAGAAGAGAATACAGTGGCCCCGAAGTCAAATCAAACAGTCAAATCTCATTTATATCCCTGCCGTGCGGAGTCAAGCGCGTCTGGCGGTGTTCATAACGTCGCCCCTTCCGCATCGGCAGAACAAACGCAAATGCCACTGACATTTTTATTGTTTTCTGATTGCGTTTAGGCTTTTGTTTTGTCTCATTTTTCCCCGTCCTCCCAGAGAAAGATAGCGATAAATATATGCCGCTGAAACGATGTTGACCGCTGGCGTTTTCGTATTTTTGATTTTATATGTAAATCAACATTGTAGACAATGTGCTTATTGGCCTTAGAGGATTTTGTCTGTTTCATACATTGATTAAAATGTCTACCCTCTCCTCTGGCTGCACAGAATTGGACTCCCACAGCTGTAATTTGTGTCTTTTGTGTCTGTCTCGGCAGAGGCTGAAGGAGCTGAAACAGAGAGAGTTTGCGCGCAACGTCTCGTCTAAGAGCTGGAAGGATGAGAGGAAGCAGGAGAGAGCAATCAGACGGCTCCATCAACTCGCCCTGCTCAAACAGAAGAGGGACAGGTGAGGCCCACCACCTTCATTATATAGTCTGGGCTTCAAAAGCAAGGCTTCTCACCCCACCTTCTTCATTTTGATATACAGTCTTTACTTTAACCTTATAAAAAAAAAATTTAATGGCAGTGTGTTTCTGTGATGCCATGTTCCATAACGTACTTATATATAACTGCTTTGTCTTGACAGCGATGGGGGAAAAAGGTTGAGAGTTCCGTCCAGAGAACAGCAGCAAGAGAAAACCCGACTGAATGGCAATGACAAACCAACCTCCAGGCAAAATTCCTCTCATCATGGCCAAACAGAGTCACCTTCCTCTCCAGAGCCAACCTCCAGGGGTGACTATTGCACTCCTGTGCCCACAGGTCAGCATTCTCTCCAAGTTCGCCATTCCTCACCAGTCCCTCAGGTCCCAAAAGACCACCGGCGCCCTCGGGCAGGGGTCTCGTTCTGTTTCTCCAGACGGGCTCAGTTGAAGTTGGACTCCTGTGCATCAGTGTTCAACGACGGCCTTGATGAAGCCAGTGACATGCAGGAGCTCCAGCGACAGCGGCAGAAACTGGCACTACAGGCCCTCTGGTCCCGATCTCCCTCCCCCACCCAAGATCAGGAAGGCCACCTGGATCCTGCAGCCATGGACAACACATCTTTACAGAGAGGGGATCAGCCAGATCAGGAGGATAGTCTAGAGATCCAAGTAAACTGCTGTACAACTGAGACAGAGAGGCAAGTCTGCTTTGATCCAAATGGTCCAGAAGACAGTGTAGCCAATCAGTGCCAGAGATCTAGACAAGATGGGGCTAATGGGGAATGGGGACTGGTGGAAACAAACACAGTCGAGAGCGGCAGTCCCGCGGCTTCCATGCAGGGTAATGTGGCTTCTGGGCAACCGCATACACCCATGGTCTCGCATCAAGACTTACAAGGAGGAGTAGAAATAAAAGGAGATAGCGTAAATGTTGAAATCTGCAATTCGGAGGCAGAAAGTAGTAGAACGCTCTCGTTTCTGAAAGTTGTCAGTAAGGATGGCAGTATGCTCAAATGGCCTACAGAGATTGTTCAGTACACCTCAGACGAGCCTCACGTGTCCTACAGCTGCAACCCACACTGCTTGAATTTCAAATGTGGGCAAGGCAAAGAGAAAAGCACAGCGGCAGGGGAGGCAGATGTCTGCGCTGTCTCTGGCCTCACAGATCGACCTAGCAGAGCCAAAGACCAGGCTCGGGAGGTTCCAGAAGATAAATTTGGCATTTTGAAACCAAAGAGACCCAAAAACAGGCGGAGGGTGAGAGCTCGTAGGCGTAAATTAGATGCTGTCAGGAGACACTGGGTGGGCTGTGCATTTGGTTCACAAACACTTGCCAGGGGAGGCTTTGAATTGAAAAGCCCTCCAGGAGACACGGACTGCAGCAAGCAGGAGCACAGTGAGAAGAGATGCGAGCTCGGGAAGAGGAAAAGATCAGTGAGGGATGAAGTTTTGAATGAAAGTGACACTCCTGAACAAAGCCTGAAAAGCATTGTCGTCAACTCCGTTTCCACCCAACCAAGGCAGAGACGAAAGCGAAAGAGGGTGTCGTCTGCTTTTCGGTCATTGAAGCGCAGGTCTGTTCCACCCATTAGTGTTCAGTACGCAGTAGGAGGTGAAGATAATTACCAATGGTGTGGTGACGTCAGCAAAGCAAAATGGGATGCTAGTGTGACCCCCTACAGTGACAAGTCTGGTTCATGGGGCGCTTTGTCAGACTTGAGCTCCGATGGAGAATGGCCTGCTTGCCAGTGGGGGAGATATTCTTCTCCTCCTGAGCCAGCTTCCTCTTGTTCCTGGAGAAGAGGACATAGGCAACCCTGGTCTTACGTCCGAAAATCCAGTTACAACTTCCCTTACTACGATTACAGGCCCGTCTCAGACAGCCCAGGTAGAGATATTGAATACAGAGAGGACTGCTGGAATTACAGAGACTCAGAAATCTGCAGGGAGAGGGATTACTCTGGGTTTTGTGACAGCCCCTGTATTATAGAGCAGAGATACAGTATTAGAAAGCATAAGAGCGCTCTAGAGAAGAACAGACATAGATATAGAAGTAGCCAAAATTTAGGCACAAAGAGGATCTGTTTCTACAGAGTCTACGACAGCCCTGAGCCCCAGGACACCGAAAGAGAATGGTGGTGTCAGAAGCCCAGCCCTGACAGTAGGAGGCATAGAACAAGAGAAAAGTTTTGGCTGAGCCCAGAAATCAATCAGAGTAGAGGGTTTCAACAGTCCAGCCCTGGGTCCAGACTTAGTCCAGCTTCATCTAGTACCACCAGCATTTCAGATCTCAGTGGAGATTGTAGCTCTCACACTAAGCCAACCTATTCTGTGCACCCCCAGAATCATCATACATGGGAAAGACCTACCAGGACCAAAACTTCCCAATCTCCAAGAAGAGAGAAAAGCTACTCACCCACATACAAACCTATTGCAAAATTAGAACCAACGCAATCCGCCACAAAACCTGTCACTTCAGATCCAATTGCAAAAGTGGAACCTGTTACACACAACTCTAATTCAGACGACATGAAAAAGCAGACCCCATCACCAGAGAAAAAGCAAACAAGCAACAGGACACGTACCCTTTCGCTCCCACTGATTGGTAAACTACCCTCTATAAAGAGAGGAACAAGACTGACAAGAATTCACAAAGAGAAAATGAGCAAATGCAGTAACCAGGTCCAAACATCTCTCAATGGCCCATTAAAAAACGAAAGCCAAGTACTATCAGAGACTGGACATAGCCCGGATTGCACCGCATGGACAGAAGAAAGCCATTCGAATTCACCCCAGACTTGTCCACTGCTCACTGGTGACAAAACCACAGAAACTTGTGCGACCTCAGATACGTCCCTTCAAAACATGTGCAGAACCATGGTGGATAGCTCACAGAACTCAGAGAATCCGCCATTAAGGTGTCCCACCCCTCCCTTGACTGAGCAGCCCATCACCTTTACAGAGGAGGAGATTGACAAGTACAGACTCCTCCAACTTCAGGCCCAGCAGCACATGCAGCAGCAACATCTCCAACAGGACATTCCAAGACAAGCGACTCCTGTGGATGTGCCTCCAATGACTCACATCCCTTTACCTGCTGTAGATTCCTTGACTCAATCTGTAGCTACTTCTTGTCTCCCATACACCATACTTCAGCATGGAACGCTATCGGCCCTTATCTCGTCCCCTTTATCCCCCTTTGCGTCCCACCATTCCCCCTCTGCGCACCCTCCACTCCATCCCTCTCTGCCTCAACCCCACTTCACTCCACTTCCGCTCCCTGCGGCATTCTTCACAGCTCCACCCGCAGCTGTACTGGCGGCCCGACCCCTACATTTCATCCCAGCGGCATCCCTGCATCCGCACGCTCGTCTGGCCCTTCACCCCTTGTCCCGCACCCCTTTGCTTCCTGCTGTGCTCGCTCCGACACCTGTGGCTGCCGCCGCCGCCGCCATGGCTGCTGCTAGTACTCTGCAAATCCATCCCCTACTACACCCTCTGTTCCACAGCCAAGACCTTCAGAACCACTCCGGTCCTGCCAGCTAGTCTTGGGGATGAAATGGGGTAAAAGAAGAAGAACAAAGACAGAGAGCTGAAATAAATCAATAATATATTTGAAATTGATCAATATAAGCCCTCTGTAATTATGGTGGCACTCTAGCCAGTGTGCTTGACTCAGCCAAAGGTTTCGGTGTTATGAAGGTCAGGTCTTGTTTGTTTCTTCCTTGTCTATCTGTCTGTCTACTATGTCTGTGAATTGCGATACAGATGTATGCGCAGGCCTCCAACACCTGGTTCTTTGTGTCAGTGGCTTGAGCAGATGGGATTATTTTCTCCCCATGTTTAATCTGAGATACAACCTATGGTTAGATGGCAATTTGATTGAAGTCCTTTCAATTAGCACACAGCACACAGCATTTGCATCTCATAAGGGATATGCTAATCGGCGGGTTATTTTCATCCAGATCCCAGAGCCGGAGATGTCAGAGAGGCGAAACAAATTCATGGAGTTGACTCTGTAGATTTGGGGGTTTCTGGAAATATTCCTTACCTTTTGAAATGAAAATGAAGAGTAGATACTAAGGCATGCAAATGATTTGTTGTGTCCTACAAACCCAACATATTGTTTCTCTCTCTGTCGTTTGGTACAGTGAAGTGAGGTGAAATACTGACTTGATAGGCTGCAGTACGGAGTTGCAATAATGTTTTCAAGCTATTTAAAGGTCTAAAGCCTTCAATTGTATTTATGTACTGTACTTTCTAATGTAAATACAACAATTTCACAAAAGAAGGTGCAAACCAACTGAACTTGGCTGAATTACATACGTTCCAGAGACTTTGTATTTACTCTTATTTTGTTAGAGCCAAACATTTTCTCATCTGTAATTATAATGTCATGGATGAGTAATAAACTGAATGTCATTTGAGGAAAACTTTGCATCTTGTCATTACTGCTATCGCCTTAATTTAACTTCACAAGGACTGTGGGAAGAAAGTGGAAAAAATGGGGGAAAAAAGCAATTGCCATTTGCTCGGAGGAAGATTTTGGATGAGTTGGCATTTTAATCCCTCACCACGTCTGAAAAAAGACCTCAAGTATATTCTGGGCATAGCACATCATTCAAAGACAGCATATCAAAAGAGCATAGCTTCATCACCATGATCTGAAGGAATGGGGGTTTGTGCTAATGATGAGATTCGTTGCCAGCAGTGCCCAAATAACACAACTGTGCATTTGTGTTAATTAACTCTCACTGGTACCAGTCTGTTATTCTACCCTGCACAGTCCACTGACTCTTTTTGGCGGATGATTTATAACATGGGAGTCGGCAATCCCCTTACTGCTAACTCGAAGCATGTCAACCCTGCACTTTCCTGTAATCAAATTATGAAGCGTCTATGTCCTGTAAAATGCATTTTTATGTAATAAACTTAATCAATTTAAGCCATGAGCACATCTCCGATCAGCCATTACTTTAGACCACCTGCACCTAGCTATCATTAACAATACAGTACTACAGTAGCTGGATCAGACAAGTTAGCCTTCATCATTGTGCATTGGATGCCTTAATCATGCCACTGGTTCACCAGTGGATCACTATTTGAAGATTCTAACTGCTGTATACCAGGAATACTCCACAATTCCTGCTGTTTTGGATTTGCTCTGACTCTCGTCTGGGCCTTGTCCACATGGTTCCAATTCTTACTATCACTCATATTTCCTGCTTCCAGCACATCAAGAACAGATTGTTCACTTGAAACCTAATATATATCATCCCTTGACAGGCACCATTATAATGGAGATAATGAGGAAATGGAAGTTATTCAATTTGCCTGTCAGTGGTTTTAATGTTGTGGATGATTGGTGTACTTTGCAAGTGTCAAAATAAATCATTGTATGTCTGAATTCATAACTTCACCAGGACGGATGAACACTTTTAACTATAACGCATGTTACAGCGCGAATATAATTGAAAACTGAATTTCCTTCACTTTTTTGTTAATAAAAAAGTGAGAGGGGATGATACTGTGTAAACACTGTTAAAGTTTCAAGACATACCAGTTACTCCTCAATTCATACAGTGATACAATAAGTATTTGACCCCTCTCTGATTTTGTATGTTTGCCCACTGACAAAGAAATGAGCAGTCTATCATTTTAATTTGAATATATGTTTTATTTATTTTTTGCATTTCATTGAGTGAAATAAGTATTTGATTCATTAGCAAAACAAAACTTAGTACTTGGTGGAAAACCCTTGTTGGCAGCACAGAAGTCAAAGGTTTCTTGTAGTTGATGACCAGGATTGGGCACATAGCAGGAGGAATTTTGGTTCACTCCTCTTTGCAGATCAGCTCTAAATCATTAAGGTTTCAAGGCTGTTGCTTGGCAATTCAAAGCTTTATCTCCCTCTGAAGTTTATCTCCGTCTGAAGTCTGTGGAGCCAGAACTGTTAATGGTTGATAGGGGATCAAATACTTATTTCACTTAAAGAAAAACAAATTATTTTATATATTTTATATAATGTGATTTTCTGCATTTTCTATATCTCTCACCAGTAAGATTATAAACGTTCATTTCTTTGTCAGTGGGTAAACATACAAAATCAGAGAGGGGTCAAATGTTTATTTCCTCCATTGTATATAGAAACAAAGCTGCAAAAAAAGAAACAATCTGAAGACAATACAGTACAGGCCAAAAGTTTGGACACACCTTCTCATTCAATGTGTTTTCTTTTTCATTTTTTATTTACATTTGGAGTTTTGTCCTTAAAAAAAAAGGTAAAATAACTGAAAACATGTTTTATATGTAGTTTCTTCAAAATAGCCACCCTTTGCTCTGATTACTGCTTTGCACACTCTTGGCATTCTCTCAATGAGCTTCAAG
>JBBIGC010000104.1:94672-112836 GCA_037576955.1 Lepidarchus adonis
CAGTGATGGCCAAGAGGGGCGTGTCATCACAAATTTACACGATAATTCGCGTGTGTCCGGACCTCCGCGGCGGAGGCTCTACCGAACTCCTGAGACCGGCTCACCGAACCCCTAGGGTTCGATTGAATCCCGGTTAAGAACCACTGATTTAGATAGAAGATTATTTATGTCAAGACCTCGCGCAACTTTAAAAGTCCTTCCCACTGTAGGAAGAAAGGTTTATCCCTTTTTACGAAAGCCTGAGAAGGCAGCCTCACTCATCGTGAGGTGTCAGAGCAGAAACTGTATAGGAATTTATGGATTGTAATAGATATAGTCTTATAAACCTTAACAGATGTCACAACTGCACACACTTACCTGTGAAGTTTCCTCACTGAGGCCGAATTCCCAATCACCTGGTCAGAGTGCAGAGGCTGATATTTTTCTGTCCACAGCACATCCTCTACTTTCCCTCCTGCCCCACACACACTCTGACCCATAGTAGACAGAAGTGTGCTTTGCTGTTGTTTCCTTCGGCTCACACTAAGTCGGCTTCTGCTGATGGGTCTGGCATGAGTGTGTGTGTGTACACACTGAGAGGCATGAGCACATACTCTGTCTCTGTTTGATCGTTTTCGGGGCTGATCATCAGGGAGAATCTCTGCTTCTTTTTTCCTCTTGCCAGAGACTGGAACCGTACAGAGTGCACATGCATCCGCCCCTGAAAGAGACATCAGTTCAGCTACTTCTACTCCAGGTCTGGGTTTGAGCCAAAAAAAAGATCTGCTTTGTAAAATGTGCACCTGGTCCTGCCTTTAATGCTCAAATACTGTAATCTACTCCATATGGTCATTTAGACGCTGAGGACACTATACACTGTTAGACTCACTCACATTTAGTAGGCAGGATATTCTCCACAAGGGGGACCACTTAAACAATTATGTTGCCTTACAAGACTATTGTTTCACATCAATGACATTTACTGTGTCCTTACTGTATCCAAACTATTTGCCAAATGGGTACTTCTGTTAAATTTGAGATATGGGTTCTTGTTTAATCTAATTTAAAAAAAATTTGATTACATAAAAAAAAAAAAAAAGCCATCTTGCACATTTGAGTGTTTTGATGCCTGACCCAAGTAATCAGCTCATAAACATGAAGTGGATAAGAAGACAGGCTGGAGGACCACAAAAAGCCAGTGTTAAGAAACTCTAGCAAAAACAACCAAAGACATATCCAGCCACAGCAGGCTAACATCTCTTACCAGGGCTAATTACAGTGCTTTCAGACTGCCTCCGTCGTTTCAGCAGCAGGGAGAAGAAACGATGGACTGGAAAGTCACGATTTTGAGCATGAATCTGCTCAAGCAGCTCCTGACAGGTTTTATGCGGACAATTTGACCTCTGCAAAGGAAATTGTATTTAAAAATTGATGCACAAATCCCTGCAATGGTACAGTAAACATGAAGCAGCTGTGCATTAATGCTATTAGGCTAAGTGTACAAGGTTTATGTTAATCAGAATGAAACTTTTGCAGGTTTGAGTACTGATATCAGAACAAAAATAAAATATTAAGGCTTTGGTTTATTTCCACTGCCACTAATATTTACACCTGTGACATTTTCATCTAAATGAGGTTTAAAGGAGGAACTTTTCAAAAATCATCCTCATTCAGCGTCTGTAACAGTCCTCCAGGGTGGTTGTGGTGTGAAATGGTTCAGACAGGGGTTTCTTTATAATGGTGGTGAATGTATACAGGTGTCTACTGCATGTGTCCTTCTGCCACAAAGCTTTAGGTCAAAGCTTCTCCAACCCCCTTGTAAAACTCATGCACCAGGCAGCATTTTCATAACCATTTCATGAAGCTTTAAGAGGATCCAGGAGACTGGTTCCATTTCAAAATTCACGCAGTGAGCAGTTCTGAATTTTCTCAAGACCCAAAACCAACCTGAACAACTTTGTTTACTGAATCACAGTATAATTCTTATTTACTGTGATAAGCTGTTGTAAAGCTTTGATGGGCAGTTTGTAACAGTTACAATCAGACTCACCGTATCTCTGTAGTTCTTTGAGGTGTTATGAGAGTGAAATGGTCTTTTGAGAACATTTTGAGGAACTGTAGGATAAAGTGGTTGGATATCACAATCTTTTACACAGGTGCTGAGAATATCAGTCTTCAAGGTTTGTGATGGGCCACTACAGTGTCTCTGTTCTTTGACGGACCCTGCAGTTACCATGGGTATGTGTTTAGGGGCCTCTGTGTCTCCACAATGGTCAAATATTCTCAGCTCTGAGTCAGCAATGCTCCAACACTGGGTATCACACTGTCCACTGATCTGCTTCAGAGGCCCATCGATGTTCTTGGTGTGGGCAGTCACTAAGCGGTTCCTACCATCAGCCGTGTCCTGTGGACAGATCTCTTGGCTGATTGATAACACAGATGAAGTCTTAATCCTCCCTGCAGTCTTCTTCCGTCGTTTCAATCTGTTGATCTTTGGCTCAACCTTTCTGCTCTTTTCTTGGGCTTTCTCACATGGATCAGGATCAGTGAGACAAGGAGACATGGATGTGAGGGTTTTATCCTCACATAAAGCCATCTGTATTAAGAGTGTGGCAGCTGAGACATTCCAAACAATACCACCAACACGATCAACACAGTTCCAAAGTTTTGCACGATGCCTGAGGACAAAATGCAAAGAATCATATCAGTTTGTATCAAGCTTGTTGAGAATAATCTAGAATGTTCACTGATTGGCCATTACATTAACACCATCGGTCTGAAACAGCTCGGACTGTGGTGCTCTGTGTGTTCTGACACATTTCTTTTCTTTTTTGGGGTTTAGACCAGACAAACTAGTCTTCATTCCCTAGCTGGCTTGGGTGGCCATGATTCTATCACCGATTCACCAATTGTTCTTCTTTGGATCACTTTTGGAAGGTACTAACTAATGCAGACCTGGAACACTCCATAAAACCTGCTGTTCTGGAGATGCTCTGACTCTGACTTCTAGCCGTCACAATAAGACCCTCGTCAATGTGACTCAACCCTACACACCCGCTTCCAGCGCATCACAGTGCACCCGGAAAGTATTCACAGCGCTCCACTTATTCCACAATATCCAGCCTTATTCCCAAGAGAAACCAGCTTTTATAACTTCCTGGGAAAAGCACACAGGACTTTTGATTGGCCCAAATAGCTAGTGAGGTGCCTGGGCTAATTTGTTGACATTCCAGGAAAGAACAGAGAGAGACTGCTAGCGCTGGGCTAAAGCTATATTTTCAATAGTAAACTTTGTTTATACTTTAGAGGCACAGGGGGCTAGCAAGATGGCTAAAGCTAACATTTCAAGGACAAAGGCAAAGCATCTGTTATTAACTGGGCGGGCACATGCATGACGTGTCATCAATAGTCAAAGCAGTTGGGTGGAACTTTGTATGTCGTGAAGACAGGACACTCGTTCGTGCCTTCTCTCACCCAACGCTGTGAGCTCTTTGGGGAAAACTTCATATATATATATATGATCTGTCACAATAAGACCCTCGTCAATGTGACTCAGCCCTACACACCCGCTTCCAGCGCATCACCTTACAGTGCATCCGGAAAGTATTCAGAGCGCTCCACTTTTTCCACAATATCCAGCCTTATTCCCAAATACATTAAATTAATATTTTACCTTAAAATTCTACACACAATAGCTAATGACGAAGAGCAAAGGGTTTATTTGAAACTTGTGCAAATTTCTTAAAAATAAAAAACAAAAATTTAACACTTACATAAGTATTCACAGCACTTGTTTAATACTTTGTTAAAGCACCTTTGGCAGCAATTACAGCCTCGAGTCTTTTTGAGTATGATGCAACAGGCTTGGGACACCTATTTTTGGACAGTTTCCTCCATTCTTCTTTCCATAACCTCTCAAGCTCCATCAGGCTGGATGGGGAACATCAGTACACAGCCATTTTCAAATCTCTCCAGAGATGTTAAAATATTGGCTCTGGATGGGGCACACAAGGCCATTCACAGAGTTGCCCTGAAGCCACTCCTTTGTTATCTTGGCTGTGTGTTTAGGGTCGCTGTCCTGTGGAAAGATGAACCTACACCCCAATCCGAGGGCCAGAGCTCTGCGAAGCAGGTTATCAAGGATATCTCTGTACATTGCTGCATTAATCTTTCCCTCAATCCCAAGTAGTCTCCCAGCTCCTGCTGCTGAAAAACTTCCCCACAGCACGATGCTGCCACCACCATGCTTGACTGTAGCGATGGTATTAGCCTGGTGATGACCTGTGCCTGGTTTCCTCCAGACATGATGCTTGGTATTCAGGTCAAAGTGTTTAATTTTTGCTTCATCAGAGAATTTTATTTCTCATGGTCGGAGAGACGTTCAAGTGCCTTTTGGCAAATTACATGTTGACGGTCATGTGCCTTTCACTGAGTAGTGGCTTCCATCTGGCCACTCTACCATACAGGCCTGATTGGTGGAGTGCTATAGAAATTGTCGAACATCTGGAAGGTTCTCCTCTGTCCACGGAGCAATGCTGGAGCTCTGTAAGAGTTGCCATTGGGTTCTTGGTCACCTCCCTGACTAAGGACCGTCTACGCTGATCGCTCAGTGTGGATGGGCGGCCTGCTCTAGCAAGAGTCCTGGTGGTTCCAAACTACGACGATAGAGGCCAGTGTGCTCATTGGGATCTTCGATGCTGCAGGAGATCTACAGACAATTCCTCCAACTATAAGACCTTTCATAACCTTAACATCAATTGAATTTACCAATGGTGGACTGCAATTGAGTTGTAGAAACTCTTGAAGGATTATCAGTGGAATCATGATGTACCGGAGCTCACTTTTGAGAGTTATGGTAAATGCTGTTAATGCTTATTTTTTATATTTAATAAATTGACCAAAGTTTCAAACAAACTTTTATCACTTTGTCATTATGGGGTATTGTATGTAAAATTTTGAGGTAAAATATTAATTTTATCTGTTTGGGCTGTAACATAGAATATTGTGGAAAAAGTGAAGTGTGAATACTTTACAGATGTGCTGTAAGGAACTGAATGATGTGTCTAATATGTCTCACCCCATGACAGGTTCTACTGTAATGGAATAACTAGTCAATGTTACTCACTTGTCAATAATGTTATGGCCGATTTGTATGCGTTAATCTACAATAACAACTGTTGCCCATCCTCTAGCCCTTCTAACCACAGAGCCACTCTTGGCTGAAAATGTTTGGGTAAAAGTGGCTTCAACGTGTAAAAACTCCTGACAAACTCGCCCCACATTGTGCTGAGAACGGTCCACGTCCAACAAACCTGCCTTACGACTGACGCTGTTCCTCAGCTCTTCTACTCATTGTCTGAAGTATCTTAGATGAAACCATTAGATATGGCTTAACAAAATAGTGAGAAATTGAGCAATAGTCCAATAACATGTTTAATATTATACACCAATCAACTACCTAACATGACTGAAGCGCGACATAAAAACAGATTTATCTAAAGAAAACAATCGCATCAAACCCTTATATCGACCATTACTAAATTATTAAATGTTTAATTTCTTACCCGGAGGTCTTTTTAAGTAACAAACGCAACTCTTAAACGTCGTTGTGATAAGTAACTAAAGCCTGTAAATCTGACTGTAATTTGACATAATCTGTTGAACCAAAAAGAAATCTACGATATTTCTGTGTGGAACTGTTCTACAACCTCGCTACGTTTCTCTTCCTCACTCGGCGCCTAAACAAGATCACACTTCCCCGGCCAATCAGGATGCGGCTAAACAATGACGCAGCGGCTACTGCAGAGAGACACGCCCACTGCCCTTTACTTCTTCCTGCTTAAGCAAAAATAACCTGATTATTTATACTCATTATTTTACTGCTCTTTAATATTATGGTGCAGAGTCACAGAAGCTAACTAACGTTTTGTGACATGTGATTTTATATTTGTATTCAAAGTTAAAGATAAAAAACTAAATGTAAATGCTAAGTGTATATAATAACAAATGTACCTTTTGTACAGTAACAACATAAAGAAAACATGTCTGTTTTGGTGGTTCCTCACAGCACTGGGAAGCCTGCAGAAAGAGGCTACGTTATGACTAAAATATAGAAAATGTCAGATATAGAAAGAAATGTTTAGCAAATAAACACTATATATATCTATCATCAGTCTGAGTAATTTGTTATGCATCAATAATGGAGACCATCCTAGAGAAAGAAATTTAAAGTGTGTGTGTGTGGTTACCCATGTCCTGTGCTCTCCTGGAGTAAGACCAGTGTTTACACTCCCCATCCAGTCCCCAGAATATCTAATACATCATTGGGGAAAAGGTTCATTAAACATTTACCAAAACTAAAATCTTGGAACTACATTTTAAAAATGTAAATAGAATAACGTAACCGATGGAACTTGCGATGGAAGTCGAGCATTACTACACTGTATAAAACGTCCCTTGCCTTTAGTGTCCCTCACATCCCCATTCACCCACTTTAGGCTGCACCCAAACAACCTCTTTTGATCATTGACAGTCTTTACCTGAAAAATGCTGTGAAAAGAGCAAGGGATGTAAAAAAGACAAAAGGTTCTACAGTTTTACAGTATAATTATTCAGCACTGCAGTTGTTCAAATATTTGGCAGGCACTGATTCTGCAAGTTTTTCCCACTTAAAAAAATGAGAGGTTGGTTGGTCCTGTAGGTCTTCACCAGGTTTGCACACACTGTAGCTGGTATTTTGGCCCATTCTTCCATGAAGATCTTCTCAGGAGCTGTGATGTTTTGGGGCTGTTGCTGGGCACCAAAGACTTTCAACTCCCTCCACAGGTTCTCTATTGGACTAAGGTCCGGAGACTGGCTAGGCCACTCCAGAACCTTGAAATGCTTTTTATGTAGCCACTCCTTCGTTGCCAGGGCAGTGTGTTTGAGATCTTTGTCATGCTGGAAGATCCAGCCACGTTTCATCTTCAATACTCTCACTGATGGAAGGAGGTTTTTGCCCAAAATCTCATGATACATGGTCCCATTCATCCTTTCCTCAATACGTATCAGTCATCCTGTCCCCTTTGCAGAAAAGTGGGTATGGTGTTCTTGGGATGCATTTCAGCATTCTTCCCCTCCGAACACGGTGAGTGGTATTTATACCAAAGAGTTCCATTTTGGTCTCATCTGACCACATGAAAAACAATAAACTTTAGATGGGCCTGAACATGTGCTGGCTTAAGCAGAGACCTTTCGTCCATGACGGTGTAGAGTTACTAATAGTAACCTTTGTCACTGTGGTCCCAGCTGTCTTCAGGTCATTGACCACTTCCTCCCGTGAAGTTCTGGGCTGTTTCCTCACCGTTTTCAAGATCATTTGTACCCCACAAGGTGAGATCTTGCATGGAGCCCCAGGTTGAGGGAGATTGTCAGCGATTTTGTATTTATTCCATTTTCTAATAATTGCTGCAACAATTGATCTCACCAAGCTGCTTGCATATTGTACTAGATTTGTTCATCCCAGTCTTGTGCAGGTGTACAAATCTTGTCCCTGGTGTCATTAGACAGCGCTCTGGTCTTGGCCATGGAGGTTGGAGTCTGACTGTTTGAAAGTGTGGACCGGTGTCTTTTATACAAATACAAAAAGTTCAAACAGGTGCCATTATTACAGGTAATGAGTGGAGGATAGAACAGCTTCTTAATGAAGAAGTAATGGGTCTTTGAGGGCCAGAAGTCTTGCTTGTTTGTTGGTGCTAAATACTTATTTTCTGCACCATAATACAAATATTATTTTGTCGTACTGTGTATTGAGATTGATACACCCTATTCATATACTACTACCAATTATAAATGCATCAAAACAGTCTCAGAATTAGACATAAAGTAGTTTTTCAATCGCAACCCCAATTTCAAAAAGTTATGATGCCGTGTATAATATAAATTAAACATAATGAAATGATTTCCAAATATCATAAACCCAAAATTTATTTACAGAACACAGAAAACAAAAGGAGATATTTTACTATTACATGAAAAATATTACCTCATTTTGAATATTATGGCAGCAATTTGGGATGGGACAACATAAATCTGGAAAAGTAAATTGTACTAAATGGAAACAGGAGGGACATTTTATCTACCAATCACGTTCATTGGCAACAGGTCAGTAACATAATTGGGTATAAAAAGAACATTTTAGAGGGTTCACCAATATGCAAAAAATGGTCCACAAATTGTTAAACAATTTCAGAATGCTTCTCAATATAAAAATATGAAGATCCATGCAATTCACATACACAAGTTAAAGCTTGATCATGCAAAGAAGCCATATGTGAATATGATCTAGAAATGCATCATTTAAAATGGACTCGGGCAAAGTAGAGAACGATCCTGTGGTTGGACAAATTAAAATGTGAAATTATTTAAGGAAAACATGAATTCTGCATCCTCATGACTAAAGAGGGGTCGCCTGGCTGCTCAGTTTAGTGGTAAATATGACTTTTTTGAAGTATGTTGCTGCCATCAAATTCAAAATGAACTTATTCTTGTTTAATGTTTATGTTTTATTGTCAATAAAATAATCATTCATGAGATTTGAAAATCATTGCATTCTGGTTTTGCTTACTTCTACACAGCATCTTTATCCAACTTTATTGGAATTGGGGCTGTAAAACAAATAATTTTTTACTAAATTAAGATTTTAATTTGTCATATATTTGCATGTTACAGGAAAACCTATGCAATGCTTCAAAGTGAACAAATATACACAATATACCAAAAGGTAACAAGAGGGGTGGACTTTCTCATATACTTTGGCATTTCATTTGCTATGACATGTTTACCATAGTCTTTTATTCACTGGTTCAAAGTCCCAAAGAGATTTCCAGCAGGGGAAAACTATTCTACTCTTGGATTCAGTTTTTTAAAAAAGAAATCCAATAGAGGAAGTTCAAAATGCTCCCTCTTTTGTTAAGTCATTCATTTACCCATTCATTCATTTATACAGTTCATTTTCAAAAGCAGTCCATATTTAAATCAAGTGTGCCTTTACCCTACATTAAAGGCAATACAGGGAGAAAATCACAAGCTTAAACAAAAAAGAGCTCTCAGTTCATTAACATATATAATATTGCGGATTAATAATAATGCTCAGAACACAGAAAAGGTGCCGAAAAGGAAAGTCTTAACACTCCACATGCAGGAATATGGAAGCATTAACAGATCAGTTGTTGGCATTTGATTGCAGTTCTCTCCACACCTGCTGATTTAAAAACAACTATGGGGCAAAAATTTTGCCAAAACAAAACAAATAAAGTATGATGCACAAACGAAAACTGTCTATTGACTATCTGGAGTCATCAGCTACTTAGTTTTAATGGGTTAAATGACCATTGAACCAACTGTCAAATAATTCAATTCATACAAATGATCAGTACTGATAGTCATACCATTCTACAGCTACTCAATAAACTACTTTGAGAAAAATGCATCCTAGCATGATTGTGAGAATAGTGGCATATATGGAAAAAATGGAGAACCTTCAATCAAATGTTCTTTAACAGAGAAAAATCAGAGGCTTGATATGCGTTTTAAAAAATTAAAAAAAAGTATAACTGTCCATAAAAAAAGGCAAAAAGTCCATAAAACTGGTGCCCATCTGAGTCCAAAATGTAGCCTTTCCAGACTGTTTATGTTTCCCCACAGAAATCTAAAATCAACTCAACTCTGCAGCTTTCGACCTCAGTCTTACATTGTGTCTGACAACTACATCATTTAGAGCAGTTTCTGTAAATCGTAAAACACCAAAGCAGTTTCTGTAAACTGCATAACACCAAGATAGATTCAGCGTATAATTAATATGCCTTGAACCCAGTACTTCTGTGAAATCTAGAAAGACCAAAGGAATGTACATGTTCTAGAAGCACAGTAGTTTTTTGGTTAACTGTATAAGTCCAGCAGTGTTTTGGTCGATTCATGAAGCACCAAAAAGTGTATTTCAGAGATCCAGAGTCTTGTGGGGATGTGCATGCACACAGGTTTGGCTGTTTGGTGGTCAGTCTGAGACAGCGCTCTTGGTGCGTTTGCCATGTAGAGTGAACCCTGAGGAGACGGCATGGCCGTTGCAGGCTCCATTCATGTCCTCTTGCCCTTCCTCTAGCTCAGGGAGCTCCTCCTGAATCTCTTGCAGACGCGTCATTGCCCGGTCGATGGTCGCTGTGGTGACCAAGTTAAAGTCATGCATGCTGACCAGGTGCAGCAAGAAGTTGCGGCACAGGTTCCTGCGTGTAATGTGTGGGCCACAGTTCTCCACAAACAGCATGATGGCCTGGTTCATCTGGTTATCGGCAATAAACCTGTGAGGAAGAACAAAAGTGTGATTTCTTCCATTTTAAGGTTAAAGCTCCCCTTGTTGCAAAGAGGTCTATCGAAAATGTGCGCAACAGAGAAAAATAAGTTTCAGGAAAAGACTAGAATAATACTAAACTAAATAAAAGTAACTATAACTAAATAACAGTAAACATCAAATTCATATCAACGGTTCAACTGGATCAATACTTGTGCCTGGACTTCTGCTAGATTTAAAAACTATATCTCAGGTCCACACTGATCAGCCAGAACATTAACACCACCTGCCTAATATTGTGTAGGTTCCCCTAAAACAGCTCTGACTGTGGTGCACTGTACTGAGCCTTATCAGAGTCAGCATTAACATTTTGTAGAGCAATAGGTCTTCTGTGGGATCATACCAAATGACCTAGTCTTTATACCCAACGTGCATCAATGAGCCTTGGCCACTCATTACCCTGTTGATGGTTAACCGGTTGTCCTTCCTTGAATCACTTTTTTAGGTACTAACTACTTCAAATCTAGAACATTACACCTGGAGATGCTTTGTTCCAGTCATCTTGCCATCATAATATAGGGCTTTTCGAACTCTCTCCCATCCTTACGCTCACCCATTCTTTCTGCTTTAAACACATCAATCTCATTTTATTCTCCCTAGGCTA
Source organism: Lepidarchus adonis (assembly GCA_037576955.1). NCBI lineage: Eukaryota > Metazoa > Chordata > Actinopteri > Characiformes > Lepidarchidae > Lepidarchus > Lepidarchus adonis. The sequence continues at coordinate 105,640 of JBBIGC010000104.1, forward strand.
GCTTGTTACAAAAACTAGTTAGATTATGAAGTTTTAAAGAATAAGTGATCATAAATATGATAAGTATGTGTAGCTGTAAATTTGATAGTAGGAACAGGTCTGGCTTTTAGTCCAAGTCTTAGTTCACCCGAGAACAGACTGCAAGATGCTAAAAGAAGTTTCCAAAAACCTTAATTTCATCACAGTACCTAAAAGTACATGCCTCTACAATCAGAAAAAGAGGAAACCTTTGCTTTCTAAAAGAAACATCATGCCCAGGCTGAAGTTTGCCAGAGAGAACGTAGACAATGTCCAGGACTTCTGGAATAATGTTCTTTGGACAGATGAGTCTAAAAAACAATTATTTGGACACCAGAAGAGAGGACATGCCTGGCATAAACCAAACATAGGAAAGAACCTCATACCAACAATGATGCACTGAGGTGGAAGTGTCATGGTTTGGTGATGCTTTGCTGCAGCAGAACCTGGCCAACTCACCATCATAGAATCCACTATGAATTCTACAGTGTATCAGAGAGTGCTTGATGAACTTGTGAGACCATCTGTAAGAACATTAAAGCTTAGGTGGAACTGGACCCTGCAATATGACAATTACTCAAACTACACCAGTAAATCCACCATGGACTGAAGGCTGAAAACTATGAAATGGAGATTCCTGGAGAGGCTAAGTCAAAGTCCAGATCTTAATCCTATTGAGATGCTATGGGGTGACTTATAACTGACTGTACATGCAAAAAATGTCTCAAACATCTCACAGCTTAAATAATTCTGCATTGAGGAGTGGGACAAACGTTCCTCTGACTGATGAAAAAGCCTGGTAAATGGCTCACTGTGGTTATTTCTGCAAAACTGGCTATTCGTGGATAGCGGGCCCTAACTTTTTTACCTACATAGTGTAATATACCCAGCGACTACAAAATCGAGGACCAGAATCTGGATTAAGGTCCTGAATTGAGGACCTCTGTTGTATTGCATAATTAAAATAATAGTAATATTAAACACACCCATTTTTCATCACGTGGAGATTCCATAGCTTCATCACCTCCTTCTCTCCCTCATTCACATCGGTGAACTCCTCAATTTGCTGCAAATCACAAAATCAGCCTTTTATATAAAAGTAAGGACAGACACCAGCAGCCTGGTTCTCTCTGGCCACACTGACCAAAACTTTTACAATACTATAAAATATGTTGTCTAAAAATACTAATGCAGTACTGGTTGTTGTCTACAACTCAATCTATTGTAAGAATGGTTTAGTCTATTTGTTTCCATTTATTTTAGGTTTATATGCGGTCACTGATGCATGAAAGCTGATCTCACCGTGGTGGTCTTCTCTCTGAGCCAGTCTGGGTCTCTCTCATCTTCGCTGTCCACATCCATCTCCTGTGGGCGGAGGGGCATGCAACTGTCGCTGTGGAAGTAGAGGCGGTTGTGACCACTCACATATGTCCTTTGCTGCTCAGGCTCTCCATCTTCTGACTCCAGAAACTCAGATAGGCTCGGTTTAGTGCGCTTGGGCCTGACAAACACAATCCCCATGAATGGCTTAATTGTGACAGTGTAGGTTTTGCACAGAAATAACTAAATAGACTCTCCGCTCCTTAAACAGCAAGATGGTAAACAGGATAAGATTTTAAGATAGCAGTCCACCAACGCTCATCATCCAATTTGACCAAACTTGAACAGTTTTAAAGATGAGTGCGCAAATATTGCTCAATCAAGGTGTGCAAAGTTGATCGAGAAGTATCCCTAATGACAGACTGAATGTTGTCATTAAAGTAAAAGTGACCCTCAGTATGTCTGAACTGTGGCTGTGGTATCTTTCAGTTATATTATAAATTGCACTGAGTAAGTAAAGTTAGGAAAAACATTATTGTGTGTTTACATTTAAGGCTGTAAAGCAAAAAAAATAAATAAAAAATTATATTACAAAAGAGACAGCCTCTCTCACAAGTATCCTTTTTTTTACAGTATCCTTTACTGTCCTCCTCTGAGGCCTTACTGGCTCCTACCTGCAGACCAGGATATGAGTGACAGCTGTCCTTTTGACAGGGCCATTGCGGCTAAAAGCAAAGCCAGGCTGGCTGTGGATATCTTGAGGATTTCCCACATAGGACCCATCGTAACACTCATTTATAGACACATCTATCCTGGCCCCTTTAGGATGAGGCTGCAATGAAAAAAAAGAAAGAATGAAGTAATAAGGTACATTCATAATTTTGTACATCCTGTTAGAAATAAGTACATTTCAGTAATTACCACTTGATCAGCCAAGTAATCAGACCAAAAATAAAATATAGAATATATAGAGGTATCACACACAGAACTGGACTCACAACATAATTGAAGATGAATCGGCTATGGGAGAGTTTAAGGTGTTTGAGCAGGCTGTAGAGTTTCCGGCAGTTTAGCGTGCACCAAGGACAGTGCAGGTCATCACGAGCTTCTGTCTGCTGCCGTGTATTATTGTTATACAAAAACTAAAGTGACAGAGAGAGAGTAAGAGAGAGAGAGTGAGGGAACATGTTAAGTGCAACAAATGACTTATACAAACCTTATGAATGTATACATTATGACCCACAATAATATCACAAAACAATGAAACATTTAATATTGCAAGCCAATGATTTATCAATATATAGGGGGGGGGGCTATTACATAAATAATAGCAATGTTATTTTCAAAAACTCAGATTTTAAATCCTTTTTTATTACAATCATATGTTAATTAGTGAATTATGTTAAAGGCAACTAATTATCTAAACAGAGACAGTTTAATGAAGATATATTAACTTTATTTCAGTCAGAATATATTGCTCCTACATCAGTACCTGGTAGAAAATCCGAAGTTTCTGTCTGGGTTCACAGATGGACTGCTCTCTTCTGGTTTGCACACCACCACTGCTGCTGGTACTTACAGAGTCTTTGATAGCTGATACATAAACATTGCAGGAAAACAGAATTAAAGGTATCAGCCAATGGATTGGAACTATGACAATGGGACAAATTAATGAAAGATGACAGGCATGGGTCATGACAAAATATAAAACATATATGAAAAACTTGAGTGTCTTCTATAACTAAACTAATTAATGATGTTATTTGTTGTTTTGTGAACTTTTCTGCAGCACAGAATTTTTTCAGCCTCATTGACTGATTCTCATTTCCTCATTTGTCAGAATTCAGAATCTTTAATCATTTTCATATTTTGATTCATCAGTGTTTTCTCATTACAAAATGCAACATGTAATATGCAAATAAGTCATACAATCCTTAATTCTGACTGCAAACATAGCAACTAAGTTACAGGTTAATGGTGAAAACTAAGCTAATATGAGTGCAACTCTTTCCCTTGCTGGATGGATGCCAGTGACTAGTTTCTACCCTTTCAGTCAGAAATAAGAAGCCCAAATAAATTAAGATATCTACAATATTCAGCTAATCTTGATACATTTTGCAAATTGCTTGCTCTCCTTATTCTCTGACCATTAATTCATACAAATCCATTCTGTTTACTGTAATAATTATTTAACTTTAAATGGCTGTTACTAAATGACATCAGCAATACAACATTCTACTACTTTAGTAGACTACATTAATAAATCTGTAGGATGCAAACAGGCCTGTTAAGCCTTGCAATTAGCAAAATAAGAAATATTTATAAGTAGGAAAGACACAATACAAAAATTTCCTTTCTGTGGAATGACAAGAATGCCACCATGTGGTCTAAAATATTGTGTGCTCAATTTCATTCCATTAAGTTAGGCTGGGGTTGATAAGAATATCCCACCTTTGACTTAACGGGACAATTGTTTCATCAGCTCCTACATGCCTAATTATTGTTACAAATATTTGTAGAAATGCACACAATGCTGGGTTTAATATTGTCATTAAGGATAAATGAAATGCAAAGAAAACAAAGTAAACAAAGATAAGGCAACCACTTTAATAAGAATGTTGCTAGTAATGAATGAAAGCTAGCTCAACTCTTTAAGGATCATGTAAAAATGATTTAATATGGACACACACAACATGTTAGCATTTCTGTGTCAGAAAATCTGTTTTGAAAGGCATGCACTGAGCCTTACCCAAAGGGGCAGATCGGAGTGTGGGTGTGCGGCTCTCTGAGGCGCTAGTGTCGGAGTTGCGTGTGGACAGTGGTTTGGCCACAGGTGCTGTAGAAGGATCATTGGGGTCACCTGTCCAGCGTAGTGTGAACTGTAGGGTTGGACCCTGAGAGAAAGTTTCAAACGGTGGCAGCCTCTGCAAAAATGAGAGATCAACCAGATTAAAATTCTTAAGACCTTCATGACTTCAGACTTGGAATGCCATAGCACTACCCACTTTTGTACAAAATTTCTGTCCTCCAACATAATAGTTAATCTCAATAATAGCTCATTATTTCTGATCAAAGTTTTAATAAGCAGTGGCAGTTGTGTAAAAGTGATTACAAATAATATTACAACAAATTTTTAAACAATATAATGATACAGCTTTAAAGAGCACCCTGATAAAACAGCAGTAGGAAAAAACTCCCCAAGGTGGAATGAGAAAGAACAGTTTGGAATTTAAAATGTTTAAAACATTTAAGCAAGCTGCACCCAATACTAGGTTTGCAAAAATCAATTAATAAGCCGCAGCCTATTGTTCGGGATATACAGTAATGGTCTACGACATGCTTAAGAGTACAATTACTGCCTGCTATACGTCCTATGTTCACTACCCTAGAGAAAAAACCCTCTTCACTGTAACTCGATAAAAGAAAACCTACTTTTCCATCCAGAATGGTTTCCCATGTGGCTCTTTTCTTGCTAACCGGACAGTCTTCTATCTGCTGCATGGACACCTCATACTCCCCATCCAGCAGCTGTAGGCGCCTATTGGCACAAAATAGAAAATACTTATTCAGTACAAATTTATAGGTCATTCAGACAAGAGGTTTCCATACAAAGATTTCATTTTATTTACTAAATATTTGAAAGAAAGGAAGGAAGGACAGTGTCGTTTTTTTAACGATTAAGAACTAGGGTGGGAATTTCCACAGAGGCAACAATTAAATACTATATTTAAACCACAATACAACATTACTTGTATTAGCAGATAGCAAATTATGTATAGCAGTTTCTGCAGCCATCTCAGTGAACAAGGTCTTGCGACATCTTGTGGACCTCAGAAGCAATGTTAGAAAACATTTGTACCAACTATAAATTATACTATATTATACTTTAAATATAATAAATACACTTTAATGATGATGTTAAATAAATAAACAAACAAATTAATTAAAATAAATAAAAAATAAATTAATTTTTTTTTAAATAAATTAAAATTAAAAATAAATACTTGGTGTCACTATGTCAATATAATATTGTGTCAAAAAATTATACTACACTATTTGTCCTCATAACATCTAAAGAGCCGAGAACATAATAAATAGAATATGTCACTACAAGCATTATGAGAATTTCTATTAAAGTTGGAGGTCTTTCAAACTGTATGTGGTGAAGCACTTATACCTATTCTTATCAAAGACTGTCATCTGTGCAACAAATGTTTCTGTGGCATCTCCATCTTCACGGTGAGATGTGCTTCTCTTCTTCCTGCTTGGAGGCTCTTCCTTTACATCTGCTGAAGTATGCAGAGACAGTTTAATTTCACAATCTATGGGAAGTCAATACAGTAAGGGTTGATTACCTGGTAAAAACAACACTTCTGATGATTAATTTTATTACACTGAGTTTTCAGAAAAGGTAAAGAACCCCAGCAAATTGGTATGGTGTTACATACTGACATCCAATCCAATGTTTCAGTACTTTATAACAGTATTTTCTTCCAACATAACCAGACCAGTAACACGGATGCTACAGAAATTTTGTACATTTAAACACTTTAAACTTTTTATTTAATCCTTTATTGTCCTGCATAGGGAAATTTACTCTGCATTTCACCCCTCAGAGGCAGTGAAAACACCCGACAACATGCATGAATGAGTAGCACACCTATAGCTAACACCAGTCTCTTTGGTGGCAGTCCTGTATTACCATTAAGCATTTAGTAGGCTTAATGCTGCATTCTACTACCATACAGTCAAACACTGTTAGCTTGCCCAAAGCAATACAAACTAGCTCAGAAGAGTGTAATCCAGTGCAAAATTAATGAAATAGCTGCATCATATAATCAGGTCCATTAATATAAGGACATTAAAACAATTCTAATCTTGTCAGGTCTATACACCACCACAATGGATTTGAGAGGAAATGACAAGATGTGCTTTAACTGCAGACTTTCAGCTTTAATTTGAGGGTATTTAAATACAAATCAAGTGAATGGTGTAAGAATGACAACAGTTTGTATATGTGCCTCACACTTTTTAAGGGATCAACAGTATTGGGACAGTTGGCTGCTCAGCTGTTCCATGGCCAGGTTAGTGTCATTCCCTCATTATGTTATTTACAAGGAGCAGATAAAAGGTCTAGAGTTCATTTTAAGTGTGCTATATGCATTTGGAATCTGTTGCTGTCAGCTCTCAATATGAGATCTTAAGAACTGTCATTATCAGTGTAGCAAACCATCATTAGGCTGAAACATACAAACAAACGCATCAGAGAGATAGAAAAACATATGGTGTGGCCAAGTCAAGGGTTTGGGACATTCTTAAAGAAAAAGAAACTGGTTCTGGTTCCCTTGTATTTACAGATGATGTGACTGCTGACAACAGCAACAGGATGAATTCTGAAGTGTTTCAGGCAATATTATCTGCTCATATTCAGCCAAATGATTCAGAACTAATTGACTAGCACTTCACATTGCAGATGGACAATGACCCAAAGCATACTGTGAAAGCGACCAAAGAGTGGAATGTTATTTAATGGCCAAGTCAATCACCTGACCTGAATCTGTTTGAGCATGCATTTCACTTGCTGAAGACAATACTGGGGGAAATGACCCAAGAACAAGCAGGAACTGAAGACAGTTGCAGTAGAGGCCCAGTAGAGCATCACTAGGGATGTATTAAAAGTAAGACTTCAGTATTCCTGACCAAGTTTTACAACGTGAAAGTTTGATTTATGATTGTTAATTTCTGTCCCATTACTTTTGGTCCCTTAAAAAGTGAGGGGCACATATCGAGGGCTGAGAGCCAAAAGGGCGTAAGTGACATTTCACCAACTTTACAGGAGAGCCAAAACAAAAAATGACT
>JBBIGC010000104.1:118068-133345 GCA_037576955.1 Lepidarchus adonis
GTAATAGCAGCTAAATAAATTTTCTGATTTTTTTTGTCATTTTTGTAAAAGCTACAAGAACTGACAAATGGTCATAAATCATAAAGTTGGTAGCAGACGATATGGCTTTATTTTTCATTTAAAAAGTGCTCCATAATGTTCTGTATTGTTCATATAAATACACAAGAGGAAGTGTAGGGGGCAATATAACATTGTTTTATTTAAAAAGCACTCATGCTCATATGAGTTACATATGAGTTTTAATTATTTACAGAATAGGGGATTTGTAGGGGATTAAATGTTTCCTATATATGTTCTATAATATGCCATAACATCATTATGATACACCTAATCATTCTAAATGATTTAGTTCAATACATTTAGAAATCAAAAAATCATTGAAGGCCAATGAATAGAGTGCAAATTCTTTTAAAATGATGGATTCTGAGCAGTTCAAAGCTTGCTGAGTATATTTGACAGAACTGGTGGTAAGCATTCTTGTGTTGAGCTATCCAGTGAAAAGATATTTTAAGACATTGAGAATTGAATGACTACTCTGGGGGAAAAATACAAATTACTACATTTGTGGGAACAAATGCTAGAGGCTAGACTACAGTGCACTGAATGAGAATGTGGTTTTGCTTCTGCACTCACACTGAAGAGCAATGCTAAAACAGGCTGACAAATTCTGGGACAACTTCATAAAGGACATTTTAGCTTGTCCTAAAATGGCTCATGTCTTCAGGTGGAGGTCTAACCCATTTTCAGCTTTGGCAAAACTGATGACTGCTTCCAAAAGATCATTCACTGCTCTCATTTCCCCTCAGAGCCAGCAAATTGTTTGATGAGTATTTGCAAATGAGAACAGCAATAAAATTAATGTGGCAAACACACAATATCTTACTAATGAGCAAGGAGGCCTAAGAAAGCTCTCTCCTTAAACTGTGTGGAGGTGTTCAGGTGATTCTAACGTTATCTAGAAACATGGACTAAATTTTGTCTTCAGGATGGATGTTGCTACTGTTTTCAGTTTTTCCTCCACATTTGGGTTAAGAGGAATATGATTCATGGCCAAACTGTTGCTTTAGATAAGCACTACATTAAAGGCTTGTTCACACTGCAAAAAATGCTTCTCTAATTTAGTAGTTTTGTCCTGTTTTCAGTCCAAATATCTAAAAGATCTTAAATCAAGATACATTTACTAGACACATGAAATAGCATAAGAAATTGTCTTGTTTTCTGAAAAAACACCTAAAAATTAAGTGATTGTTTGTTTAAAACAAGCTAAATTATCTGCCAATGGGGTAAGAAAAATAAACTTAATGAGATATAATCTCAATCAGACGTTTTAAGCATCACTTAATTTTCTCAATTTTGTCTTGTTTCCAAATATTTAAAAGATCTTAAGTCAAGATTACTAGACCAGAAAAATAGTATGAGAAAATTAAGTGATGCTTAAAACGTTTATTTTTCTTTTTTCAGAAAACAAGACACAATTTCTCATGCTATTTCATGTGTCTAGTAAATGTATCTTGATTTTGGACTGAAAACAGGACAAAACTACTAAATTAGAAAAGCATTTTTTTGCAGTGCACCCACTGAGTGACTGTATGAAACTTCTTGCGTGGACCATTGGGAAGCCACTTCTCTCATTCAACATTTCTCTCTCCTTCCTTTCACTCCATTTCTCACTTGATTAATTCTTTCCACTGGTAGTGAAGGAGGTCACCCACACCTCTCAGCAGCGCAGCATTAGGAGAGGTGACCTTGCTCTCTCTCTTTCTCTCGTCCTGGATTCTGGGAGGATGCTACGCTACTGGGACTAAAAGAGAGCCAAAAAAAGTGTGCCATAACACACACACACACACACACACACACACACACACACACACACACAATATTTAGCCATTTTCAAAGCCAGGAGGACAACAGGGGAGAGAGGACGACGTTCTCCTCAATGTGAAGAAAGGCATTGGTTCAGTGTAGAGAACAGGTTCATTGCTTTTGATACTGCAATGTAAGAAACAGTTCAACACACTTCAGTCTACTGATGAATGACCAGAGTGCACCACCCTGCTCTAGCTGCAAACTAGAAAGAAAAACAGAAGGGATCAGAACAGTACAGACTAGGGCTGCGTACAGACACTTGGAAGTAAATGAATCAGCATATTAGCCAAGAGCAAATTTTGACAACCATTTAGCAAAGGGTTCTGAAATTTGCATGACACTGAAAACTAGGAGGCGCATGGCCACAGCTCATTACAACCTATTAGTCAAGTAGCCCCACCTAGTGAATAACATCCATGAAACAATCTAGTGCTTCACTTGCTAATATCTAATCAATTGCCAACATCAGTATCATAAAATATCCATTGTATTTTATAAATTCATCAAATAAACCGGACAAGAGTTATTCGGTAGAAGTGTAGATCCCTGCTCTTCCAGCCTCTCTACTGAAAGTGAACCCCCATTGCTAAAGAATCAGCCTCTACTCTTCTGGGAAGGCAGGTACATTGCTGTGAGGAATTGCAGCCTGAATGTGAGGCCAGGACCTAATGTTTAATGATTAGTTCTCCTCTCCAGCTCATCCCAAAGGTACTTGATGGTGCTTCATCACTCCGGAGAACTCCACAGCCCGATGCTGAGGGGTTTTATTACCCTGTGTCTGATACTTGTTGCTGAACATTGTGACATTGTGTGTGTAGTAGCGTTTGGTGATACTACACTTTGTACTGGAAAAAGTCAGATCAGTAGTACAGTGAAGGAAATTGTGGTCACAGTGGAACCTCTCAAGTCCCACAGGAGACTCAACTAAGCCAAACTGAGTTAATGAACTGAAAAGTTCTGTTTTAGCCAGGGGTTTGAAGAATAAGAGTCATACACACACACACACACACATACCTCTGTAATGCATGCCTGAGTGTGTGTATGTGGGAGGAATTGTCTTTATCAAGGCTCTTAGTAATGCTAAGAATGAGGATGTGGGGTTCAGCCGGGCGATCAAAGTAAGACCTTTTTTTCTCCTAACACACACACACACACACACACACACACACACACACACACACACACACACACACCAGAAGATGAGTCATATGTATTATATAAGTATCTATATGTAAAATAAGAACTGGTGACCTGTCCAACCCCCCCACCGGGGCCCTAGAAAGGTTGAGTGAAAAATAAAGAAGTAAAATGACAATGCAAATGCGTAGAATATGGATTCAAAATATGTCTGTATAGAATACATGTGTTTTTTTTATTTCCCTACAAATCTGCTTTTCACCTTCTACTGCCTAACAATGACTGTACTTTGCAATACACAGAAACGAGCCACATTCACCTGATTATGTATTTTGCTTAAATGTAAGATTTCTTTACATCTTACATATTTTTAATGTGAACTTCTATTCTTGTATGTGGGTCCATATTTCACTCACTTTATCTCTGGGAAGCACATTGATGAATGACCTCTGTAGATATAAAATTACATTACAGGGCACAAAAACTATGAACACACACACAGATGTAGAGAGAAAGAGGGAGAGGAGAAGAGAGAGAGAAAGAAGTGAAATTGTTTATGTCTGTATACAAAGAAAATCAAGAACAAGCACTAGAACCGTATGCCATTCATCAACAATGACAAATGAAAACACGCACACACACACATACAGAGAAAGAAAAAATAAAAGCAAGAGAGAAATTTCTTCTGTTCTCTCTTTCTCTGTCCAGTCATAAGGGGTTTCATTATTCAGAACCTTCACCCAGATGAGAGAGAGAGAGAGAGAGAGAGAGAGGAGAGAGAGAGAGAGAGGACTGCGTACACTGTCTCAGACAAGCCCTGAATCTAAACACAACAGTGAAAGCTCAGTGCCACTGAGCCACAACGCCATCTACAGAGTCTGCAGGAGAACTGCAGTCTGCCAGGGACAAGCATGCACACATGCGATAAACCAGGTCCAACATCAATGCTGGATCACTAGCACAGGCATGGAGTACTACTGAACAGCTCAGATCACCTGCAAGCTCTGACCACAAGTGATTTAAATACAGGGGACGATCTGCTGCCGACATTAAAAGTGGAAACAGAAAGAAACTGATTCTCAGAGGTTGTGTGTTCATCATCATTATCCATATTTTAGTGATCACAGCAGAATTAAAATAGAAATCGTACTGGAGGCAGGTAAGTTCAGTACGTTAAGGATCTGTGGGATATTTAAGCAAAAGAAGACATGAATTCATGCAGATCCTCACAGTGGTGATGTGATCATCTGATCAGATTCCTGAGTTGTCTATAATCCCTTCCACTAGCTAGGACTCCCTCAATCACACAGTACCACCAGCACTGAGAGGGTGATGGTGAACAGAAGCTTCCTTCAAGTCATGTGAAGCTCCACCAACATCTTTTCCAAGCTTTCCTAACTCGACACAGTGCAACATGCCTGGAGAACCTCACCAAACAGATGATTGCACTGGACCTCAATCTTACTAGGTGAACGGGCCACCAGGTCTTGAACTTGGGGCCTGATGATGAGGTCATCACTTTTCACATGCACCATTTCTTGAACTGCCATAGATATATTTCTGTAAAAAGCGTAAAGTTGTTTATTTAAGCAAAAAAATATACTCTAAATGCTTTTCAAAAACTTATAATTGATTCTATAAATGATTGCACCATATTAATTAACATTTTCACACTCCTAATAAACATATCAGCCCACTCTTTAATCCGGAGTGGGTTTGCAGAAGCTGTGGAGCTCCTTTGTGGTTCAGGCCATCATCATAAGACATGCTGCAACACTCTGGCCTAGTTGGATGTGCGCAAACATGACACGTTACACCAACACTGCAGCTCCCGCTCCAGTTAAGCAATGTCAAATGAACAGGTCAGAGACCGCTGCCGCTGCCAGGTTCTTTCTAAATGATACATTGACAAATCCTGAAATCCTCCACTTGCCTTTCGACACAAAACCCAGTTAAGCTCGACTCTGGACCGGTCAGCAGCATGAAACTTTAACTGATTATTAAAAATCATCAACAATTGTGGGTAACAACTGAATCGTCTTTATTCGTTCATTTGTTCAATGTACAGTACGTTCAGATACATTCCCCTTGTTAAGACTATATAATACAAGAACAAGTGACCTTAGAAAGGCCTTTTAAGACGAGCACTGAATTTTGTCTCTGTTAATTGGGCTGGGATAATTTGTTGATTTATAAACTGCCCCATCTCAGAAATGTTGGTTCAGCAAGAAATTCTAGTGCAAGTCGCAGTTTTCCTTTTTGCCAGTGTTGCGCATTTAGCCTGTGCATATGTGGTTTTACCAAGTGGAATAGGTGGGCAATTGCTTTGTCTGTCAAAAAGTGTGTGTTTTTGTCAGGGGTTGCACACATGCACGCAGCTCAGCCCAGAGTCCCGTATTACCGTAAAACATTTAGTAGGCATCCAGTGGCATTCTACTACCGTATATGACCACAAATATGAGCATTTTTTAAAAAGAGCCAGCGACATAACCACAAATCGTTGTATGTCGAGTGCAACGTAACTTGAGGACCCCCTGTATAATCTGTAAGTTTATTAATTATTGGTAATAATAGATCCCCCAAACCTCACCTGGTTTCCCTGGACACTATCTGAACCAAATAGGTTTATCTAAATCTCATCAGACCAGAGAACATGGGAGCAGTAATCCATGTCCTTAGTCTGCTTGTCTTCAGCAAACTGGACTTTCTTGTGCATCATCTTTAGAAGAGGCTTCCTACTGGGACGACAGCCATTCAGGTCAATTTGATGCAGTGTGTGGTGTATGGTCTGAGCACTGACAGACCGATCCCCCTACCCCTTCACTCATACATCTATTTTCAAAAGACAACCTCTGGATATGAGGCTGAGCATGTGCCCTCAACTTCTTTGGTCGACCATGGCAAAGCCTGTTCTGAGTGGAACCTGTCCTGTTAAATCACTGTATGGTTTTGGCCAGTGTCCTGCAGCTCAGTTTCAGGGTGTTGGCAATCTTCTTATAACCTAGGGCATCTTTATGTAGAGCAACAATTATTTTTTTCAGATCCTCTTTGCCATGTTGAATTTCAAGTGACCAGTATGAGAGAGTGTGAAAGCAATAACACCAAATTTAACACACCTACTCCCCATTTACATCTGAGACCTTGTAAGACTTTTGAATCACATGACACTGGGGAGGGAAAATAGCTAATTGGGCACAATTTGGACCTTTTCACTTGTGGGTGTACTTACTTTTGTTGTACGCAGTTTAGACATTAATGGCTGTGTTTTGAGGGAACAGCAAATGTACACTGTTATACAAGCTGTACACCGACTACTTTACATTGTATCAAAGTGTCATATCTTCAGTGTAGTGCCATGAAATTATATAATAAAATATTTATAAAAAAACTTCTTAATAATTGCTTAAATTGTTGCCTTTGGATACATTTGTAACCACTGTTCCATTGTCCAACCTGCCGCTCACCAAATGCAAAGCATCAAAATGCATTGAAAAGGACAATGACTGTAAATACAAAGTAGGTGGACCTAATGAAAGGGCTCATTGGTGCAGGTACTGACAATCAGGGAAAAGATATAAGGACCTGTTTATGCTTGGAATCAGGCACACAATTTTCTTTAGTGAAAACTTCCAAAGAGGAAGCCTTTGAAGAGAGTAGAGAGATCACAATTATCTCAGCAAAATCAGATATTAAGGACATGAAGATGGTAAAAATGATTAATTCCAGCAAGATGACAAGTGTTAGCAAAAAAGAAAACTTCACTGCTATAACTAGTTAATGGTTCAGACTAGCTATGCTATGCGTATACTACAATATTCTGAGCTGTTGATCCTAACCACCATTGTAACAGGCACTGGAGCGTATCCCAGGGCCCACAGACTGAATGGCACAGAAACACCCCGGACAAGTATACTCACAGCAACACCTAGGTGACATGTCCAGGCCATCTGTATGTGTCTTTGGATTGCGGAAGGAAACTAGAGATCCTGGCAAACACTCACAAAGACAAAGAGAACAAACACACTCCACACAGAGAGGAACCAATCCATAACATTCTCATTGTGAGGCAATTGTACTAACCATTACTTACTTTAAATGTACTTTTTTTTTATTTCAAGGGGAAAAGGGACACCCACCACAAATAAAAGGATGTGGGATCCCCTTCTACAATTATACTTTATTCAAACTTGAGAACTAAAGAACATCACATACTTTTTATGTAATTGGAGTGTCACTAGGAACTGGTCATAACAATTAAGAGAACTAAGAGGACAAAGGGTTGGGCTCATGAGCCTGTTCTAAGTGGCTAATGTGACTCCTGACCTTTAAGCAATTCCACACAAAAGAGTTCGTCAATAGAAAAGCAAAGCATCATGGCTTATGGGTCCTAGTACGGGACAAAAGTCATCAGTGACTGGAATGAGCAGTTTCAGTAATGAACATATGTTTGAGTAAATATGTATGTTCCCATGGAGTTTTTAAATATGCATGAGGTCATCATGTAAAAATGCAGTTTATGGCTGAACTCTGATCATAGCTTTCACTAAAAAAATGACATCTGGTCACTGCTGCCATCTGGAGGCAACCTGTGGCCAGTACAAAGACAGGAGAACAGATTGCATCAGAATGAACTTTGGCAGCTAAAATAGATCCCCATGGTGAGCAAATAAGTTTACTTACCTGCAAAGAAAGCATCTGCCTCACATATCCTCCATCTTCTCACCTGTTCATCAGCCCTCAACAGACAAGTCTCTGCTTATAGAACACAAAGGAAAATTACTGTGCCATAATTAAATGGCTGTTGTATTTTTTAAAGCTGCTTTAAAATCATAAAACCCTGACAGCTTTTTCTTTTGTATCTACTGAGTAAAATACAAAATAAATACAACCCTCACCCCTGTTCAAGTGAATATAACCTCCAAAAACAATTTACGAGTGCTTTCACAGCTGCAGCTTTACGCCATTTGAATCTAACTGTTGTGCATTTGACCCTTAGTTTGGATTATTTGGGTAGGCGTGAACACAGTGTTGGCCTCATGGACCAAAACAATTGCACAAAACCCGTTTGAGGAGGTAGCCTCAGTCACAAATGACCTGCAGCAGTTTGTGACTTGAACAAGATCCAGCCTCGAGCCGACCTGACTATCTGGTGCTTCTGCAACTTTGAGCTAAGCAGATGGCAAGAAAAGGCTGTTAACAGATCACCGTTATCAAACACATCTCAGTTTAATATGTGAACAGTGAACATGAATGTGCTCAATATTACCTCCCTTGGTCTGATCAGTAGTCGTGGTGCAACAGGCATTTAGCTCTTTGCTGGTTTTGGCCATGCAACCAATGTGTCAGAGAAGGCCACCTCTGCTGTTGCTCCATTTTAAATTGCATAGCAGCGTTTTTACTCACAGAAATGTGCACTAGACCAGATTAGGAGAATATTCTTATATTTACTGGCTTGCTTCCACCCCAAGACGGACCTAACCAACAAGGAGAGTCAAACATTTTGGTACGCTTTTGTTTTTTTGTTTGAAAAGAAACAGAAACAATGCGAACAAACTACAGACATAAAAACACCTCACGTTACTATTTCTGAACTAAAAGGTACCTGGACAGTACTTTTCAGTGGAACAATTATAATCCATATTCTAGTTCAAATTTGAGGGTGACCTGTATAAAGATCCCATCAACTCAAGGATAAGGCCACTATTCTTTCATTTTCTATGCATTTAAGCACTTCACAAATGATGGCATGATGTCTGAAGGTGAAAAAGGGGCTGAAACCGCTTTTTTCAGTCAGTGATATCCCAGAGAACCGGCTAATCCAATCGCCACAGCTCCTATCACCAAAAATCCAAAAAAGATACATCCTCCATGGAAAGAGCAGCCAGGCACACAACACGTCCATCATATATTCCGCTGCAAACAATCCAGCAGAACGGTCAGGTTCCCCCGATCCTGTGCTCCTTGTGGAGATAAGAGTGCCAATTGCATTTAGAGACCAGTTGATCAATTCCATGATTTAGGATGACAGACAAAGCGTTCTCTGAGGCAGAACACAGAACAAGACAAGACAAACAGCCAGCAGGAACAGGGAGGAGAGGAGAAGTGCGACCTCCTCCTTCGAGAGCCAAAGCAGAAGATTGGCGTTAGCAAACCGCTCACCCACATGACACCACACACGCTGTCTGCTATCTGCCCTGAACAGTGAAAACCGGAACTCATCCGTGAACAGGTTGCCTCTCCAACTTGCCAGACACCATCGAATGAGAGCATTTGCCACTCAAGTCTTTTATGACAACGAACTGCAGTCAGGTCCAGACCCCAATGAGGAGGATGAGCTGCAGATGAGCTTCCCTGAGACGCTTTCTGACAGCTGCGGTCGTGACGCCGGTTGGATATACTGCACAATTCTCTGAAATGCCTTTGGAGACGCTTATGGTAGAGAAATGAACATTAATTTCATGGGAAACAGCTTAGGTAAACATTCCTGCAGTCAGTAGCCAATTACACGCTCTCTCAAACATTGCAACATCTGTGTCATTGTGCGGTGTGGTCAAACTGCACATTTCAGAGTGGCCTTTTATTGTGGGCAGTCTAAGACACATCTGTGCAATATTCATGCTCTAATAAGCACCTTGATCTGCCACACCTGTGAGGTGGAATGAATTATCTTGGCAAAGGAGAAGTGCTCACAACACAGATTTAGATTTGTGAACAATATTTGAGAGTAATGGGTCTTTTGTGTTTATAGAAAATGTTTCAGATCTTTGAGTTCAGCTCATGCAAAATGGGAGCAAAACTGAAAGTGTTGCATTTATATTTTTGTTCAGTGTAAAACAATATAAAATCTAACATCTAACAGTTAATACAGTACAGTCATTTATCAATTGTAACACTTAATTTGTAGTCAATAGACTTGAATGTCCTTGTGGCCGTTTTTACATTGGAAGAACAAAGTGTAAACTTAAAGAAATATTTGCAGAACATAGATACGCTATTAGAACCAGTAACCCCTTTGACGTCATGGCGCTACATTATAAAGAGGCAGGCCGCTGTGACACCCTTAAAATCATTGGTGTTGAGAAAGTCAAAGATTCACTAAGAGGTGGCGATAGACTAAAAAGACTCCTACAAAAGAGAATCGTTTCGGATTTACACGTTAAAAGCTACAAAACCCAGGCTTAAATTTAGAACTTGATTATTCCCCTTTTCTGTAACAGAGTTCTGAAAATTCATTAAGAGGGAAACCAAGAATCTTTCACACTCTGATTAATCCCTAAATATAGAGAGGTAGTATTTAATCTAATATACTTCTGCCATAAGTATTTTTTAGTTCTTTCCTATTGTTTAAAAATATGCCTGTAACTAAAAAATTGTCTCCATTTTAAAAACTTGTCTGCAATTGATCTTTTGGCATGAAATGTATTGATTCTTGTCATTTATAATTCTTTCACTTATATTATTCACTTATAGTCTTTCTCTTTTACATCTATAGTGTTGTGAATTCTTTTACAGAACGTGCTCTTATATGAACATTCACACAATCTATATCCTGTCTAAAATGCAAAATGACTACATAGTTGTAAGAATTTTAGTGGGGTACACCAAAATGGTTAGAATTTAAAGTCTCACTCTTTGCAGATGATCTACTTTTACATGCCTCTGACCCATCCTTATCACTTCCCTACATGTGAGATATTTTGAATTTATATGGGAGAACTGCATGGTACAAGGTAAATTTACAAAAAAGTAAATTTCTCCCTTTGAATTCTGCAGCAGATACACCATTGCCCAACTCAAGTACTTGGGTGCTGAAATCCCCCACTCCTTACAAACTATGTTTACAAGAAATTTCTAAGCTCTGCTGAAAAGTGCAAGCAAGATATGAATAGGTAGTCCTCCTTACCACTAACACTAGAGGGGCATGCTAGTCTAATTAAAACAATAATGTTTCCAAAATGTTTTAATTTTTCAAAATATTCCAGTTTCCATTTCCAATTCTTATGGGGAAATAAACTGAGTCGAATCAGAAAATCCTTTATTCAAAGACCAAAGCAAGCTGGAGGTTTGACCCTACCTAATTTCCTTTTTAATTATTGGGCATGCACTTTTAAGAAATTAATACATTGAGATGAAGGCATACCAATGGCAAGTAAGGCAGATTGGGTCCAGTTGGAGTTCAAGTCAAGCAAACACAATTTGGGTTTAGTTACCATACGCAGCTTTACCACTTCTTGGTAATAACTCCAAATATTATTGTTAATCAATCCATAAGAATATAGGCACAGCTTAGAAAACATTTTAGACTGCAACGACCCGCTTTTCCCTCACCAATTAAATCAAACTACATGTTTATCATGTACAAATTCTGCTTTTTCCTTATGGACTGATAAGGGATTAAAACTATTTATAATCTATACATAGATGATACATTTGCATCCTTTCCCAGTTATTACACACCTATAACCTATCACAATTTTTTCTGGTATTTACAAATAAGGCGTTTTGCGCAAAATACATTTAATTCTTTTCCAGATAAACTTGGAAGGTCTTGCATTGATTCCTTTTTGAGTTGATGTCAGACTGTAAAAGAGGGAGATCATGGATCAACAACATTAATCCATTGAAAACCTGAGAAAAGAATGAGATGTTGATCTTGCACTAGCCTCAACAGATGACCAATGGGACTCGATTATACACTTAGTGCATAAGTCATCTACATCTGCTAGGCATAGCTTAATGCAGTTTAAAATTTTACAGAGTCCATTTGACTTACACTAAATTAGCAAATATTTATCCAAATATTGACCCTTCTAGCCCACAATGCAGATCTAATACACATTCTAGATATGCCCGAACCTCACCTCTTTTTGGACAAGCATTTTTAAAACATTTACTGACATTTTCAGAACCCGATTTGATCCTGATCCAGTCTGTGGCTTATTTAGTTTATTATCCAAAGGAGCTTGTTTTCACTACACTTCTTGTGAGACATTAATTCTGTTGAAATGGAAGATCTTTTACTCATTGGATTAAAGGCATTATTTACTTCTTGCAATTAGAAAAATTTAAATATACACTCAAAGGTTCTTCATAAAGATATGGATGCCCTTTTTGAACCTTTACAAAAATCCTATGAAGACACACAATTTAGATTATGTTAATACTTTAGCAGCAAAAGATAATGTTTATTTAACTTGTGCGTGGAATGGGAGGGAGGGAAAAATAATTTCAAGCTGTAAAGTAATGTGATGAATAGAATACCTTTATATAAATGCATGTTCAAATATCACAAATCACAATTTTTCTTTTTCTCCCATTCTATTCTTTTTAAATTTCTGGAACAAGATCTTTGAAAAATTAATAAACAGATTTAAAATAAATATCTACAAACTGACAGTTTAACTAAAACAATATGACCTTTATTCTTCTGCATCGACGAACTGGTCCACCACACGGTAGTAGACATGACGGATCCACTTCACAGGAGGAACATGGTGTGTGGAGGGGATGTAGTGGTCCTGGGTTGGGCTGGGGGCTCTAGGAACATTGTACAGCGTCATTTCATGCACCGCCACATTTAACTCCTCCTCGGGATCTACAAAAATACCACAGGAGGTTTTAAGTAATAGAGTTTATCCAGAACAATTAACGTATAATTATTATTTTTTTAATTATAAAATATTTAAATATTTAAAGTTTTCAGCTAAACAGTTATATTGGAATGTAAAGCCTGGGGAGTGAAAAGAAAATGGGAAAAAAAAAAAACAGTGACTTTAAAAATGGTATTTTAAACATGAAATATTTAGATGAGAAAATTAATTTATGAACCAGGATGAACTTCATCAACAGTGAAATTAAACTAGGCCAGAAGGCAAAATCAGACTGGAATTTAAAGCCCTAATATTTCTCACCTGCAATATTTTTACCTCCTTAAATACAATTAACTATTAAGTTTTAATCCTTAAGATTACCATATGGAGTCTGATTCTTCATCTCTCCTTTGCCTGTCCTGCATGAAAACTCCTCAATTTCCTTCTCCCAGTCTTCATTTTTAGGCCGACAGCCCAGCACTATGCTGGCAGTTGGTGGGAGCGCTTCTTTACCTGCCCTCTTTCGATGCTTAAACTTGTTCCACCTGCTTGAGCTTCGCCTCTTCTTCTTTACTTCACTGGCATGCAAAACGAGAGGTTGACTCAAAGGTCGGTCAAACTTGGACAAGACTTGAGGCATTGTATTAATTGTTTGCAGTTTAAGCAACCTAGGAGAAAAACAAGACAACTTTATACCCCTTGAGAGCACTTTTAATTGTAAAAATGTATTTAAAAAAACATAAAGGCAATAACTTAATACCCCCACCCCCCGCAACGTCAGATACTTTGTGCAGTCGATATTTTGTCACCAATTACTTATGCAATCCATCAGGTGGCAATCTGCCTGTTGATGTAATTAAACCATAATTGGCATTTCAAGCAAAAATACAAATTTGACAATCACTGTAAACTATTCTATTAAACTTTGTTGAAGTTTGGACTTAGAGTTAAGGGAGTTAGCTCTCCCTATCCCTACAAGGTATGTTTGTTGACTATTCCCAATTTTCAGCATTAGATAAGATAACTTTAGGTCCCACTGTCCCAAAAACTGTAAATTAGACAGAAGGACCTGCTTTGTAGGTCCTGTAGTGAAGGGGTGCCCAATACGTCGATTGCAAAGTAACACGAGTCGAACATGGAGCCCTGCCTTTCATTTAAACTCTCCTGTGCATGTGAGACTGTGCAATGTAAAAACGAGTGAACCAGGAGCCACCAAATACACTACAGTACAAGTAGTGTGGGTAGATCGGATGTCATTTATTAAAAACTTTTTTTCCCTGACATACAGTACAGCCAATCTGAGACGTCATCTTTATCATCATAGGATCAATGGTCACTGCTCATGCTCGAGCTACTGCAAAACTCCAGCTATCAAATCACTGAGTTAGCAGCTTCCAATGTACTTTTCCTAAAGAAAGGCTCTAAAATGAGTGGAGAGCGGGACCAAGTAAGAAAAAAAAATTAAACTGTTCATTTAAAAAGTATGACACTGAAAAGTGAGCTAAGAGAAAGGTTAGGGGACTTGGTTCAGACTGTTTAAGACATCAGTAAGGTAACAGCCAAATATCTATGTATATATCATTTTTATTGTTGGCAGATCATTATTGGTCATTTTAAAAGTAGCTCACAAGTGAAAAAAGTGTGGGCATCCTTTCTTTAGGAGGAATAAACTAGATGATTTCTCTATAAACTCTAACTCTGTGATTTGTTACCTGGAGTGCTACAGTAGCTCGCGCATGCGTGGTGACCACTGGCCTTGTAATGCAAAAGATGTCAGACTGGCCTTAATACATGTCAATCAGCTGCCAAACGCCACAGTGTGGCTGGATGATAGGCCAACACCTCCTTTTTTTAATGACACGTGATCTACCCACACCGATACCTCGCGGTTTACTAGTTTTATGGGCACTCCTGGTCAAGATCTCCATCAGAACTTCTCTGAATGTAACCTGCAAAAGAACACATACCACTGCTGATGGAGTAGTGCGATAAACACAAACAACTTTTGGTGCTAATATTTAATTCCTGATGCTTATGTCGAGTCTGTGTCCGGATCATCAGCCAGAGGGAACCAACAGGCATCACCTCAAACAGCTAAATTAGCCTTCAAACTAACCTCGACGTTATAGTTGTACAGTACTCAATACAACTTCAGAATTATAATTTTTTTAAAAGAAATTAATCCAGTTTAAGCACAACAAATCCGATACCAAACTATTGAACAGCTTTTGCAGGCAATTAAGCAGGACTTTTGCATTATTAAGTTTAAAACCCCCCTTAAAAAAGTTTATATGATGTCAGCTTCTTATTCGAATTTCCATTCCGCCTTTAATTTCCTCAGTGTCGCTGGGCTGTGCTCTGCGTAATTTAGCATATGGCTAAGTCGGCTAATGAAGACCACCAGCCTACCTGATTATTTTCAGTGTGGAAACGTCCTCCTTAAGTCTTCGTCTTCTAATTCACACTTTTAAACCCAGCGTGAATTCTTCCCACAACACATTCTTATTATTGTACGAGAATGCGCGTGATTGACACGGTTGACCCCGAAAATGTCTGCAGCTCAACCTGTGAAAGTGTGGATATTCAACTTAACTGCCTCAATTGACTCAGCAATCTGATTGGTGCAGCGCCTACACGTGACATTTGAAAGAGTCACCCTTTACATTTACATTGCGATTAAAAAA
>JBBIGC010000104.1:150902-175375 GCA_037576955.1 Lepidarchus adonis
CATATATTCACTGTATTTTTAACAATAATTCTGTATGATGGCAATACTTTGACCCTGCATAAATTTATTGATACCATGTTTGCACAGCTACACTGGTTGCTTTGAATGTTTTCATCCAATCAATCGAGTTGTCCATCCAACTATTCATGTATCCATTACATGTCCCTTAATTAACCCATTCATTTTTTTATCTATTCATCCATGTCCATCCCTCCTTTTATCTTTCCAGTGAACCTATCAGGTAGTACCTCCAATATGTACTTCATACCCACCAGTACCATTCATGCTAAAGGTCCAGCTGCAGGAGCCAGAGAAAAAGATCTGCCCCGTAAGTGGGAGCATTTCACACTAAATAAACAGAAAAGTGTGTTAACTGCAAAATATGATGAGGATGAAGGGAGGGTAAGGGAACAGCAGGTTAAGTCACTAAAGAATCCTACATTTGTTCCGTTTTGGAGTGAGAAACATAATTTTGGTGCTGGTTAGCTTGGTTAGCTGGTTAGCGTTAGCTAACTGCTTTAAGTAGTAAAGCAGGGGTGCTATAGTTACTTTGCATTTGCAAGACTAAAGAAATGTTTTTATTCACTCGCCTTTTTTGGACTATTTATTTTTCAATCTGTTGTCATGTATAGCTACACTGCAATAGAGCTTTTCTTACTTAGTAATTTTGTTTTGTTTCCGATCCATTCAAACCCAAAATCTAAAAGTGATCTGACCATTGACATAAAACTATAATATGTCTGTGTGCATCGCAGGAAGGTCTTGTTTAATCTCAGTTGGCTTAAATTGCTAAATATAGTGATTTTTTATTTTATTTAAGGAGCTATATACACTGTCCTAATTTAGTAACTGTGTATATATAAAATGACAATAAATGAACAGATGAGATCAATAAATTTGAACTTATTCATTTATGTTTAGCAATAAACATATATTCACTGTATTTTTAACAATAATTCTGTATGATGGCAATACTTTGACCCTGCACACGTTTATTGATACCATGTTTGCACAGCTACACTGGTTGCTTTGAATGTTTTACATCCAATCATCAATCGAGCTGTCCATCCAACTATTCATGTATCCATTACACCATCCAACTGTCTGTGCCTTAATTAACCCATTCATTTTTTAATCTATTCATCCATGTCCATCCGTCCTTTTATCTTTCCAGTGAACCCATCAGGTAGTACCTCCAATATGTACTTCATACCCACCAGTACCATTCATGCTAAAGGTCCAGCTGCAGGAGCCAGAGAAAAACATCTGCACCGTAAGACTTTAAAAAAACCCCTTTATATCATATTTTTATTGCCATTCACAAAGCAGCTCTCAAACACAATGCTTGTATGCTCCAGTTTTTTAACCTTACTATTAAAGTGCTATCTATACAGTACAGTATTATTTTTAATTAAAGAAATAAGATCCTGTGTGGTGTTTTTTTAAAACCTCTATTTAAAAGGAGAGAAAAACGAGAACAGAAAGGAAAAAAAGGAGAACAGAGGAGAAAGAAAGGACAAAGATAATAAAGAACGCAGAGATCATAAAGAAAACAGTAAGTAATTACCATATTATGATTCTGAGACTTTTAGAATACAAGTTACAATCAGTTTTTGAAATTCAATCAAATTAACTCAATGCATATTATCTAAATATTCCAAGTCCAAAAGAAGGAGCAACACCTCTAGAGATTATGAACTACCAAATTATTCAGCTTCTTAACTCTCATTTAAGCATATTTCAAATAAAAATAATTTTGACTAAAATGTGAATATTGTTTCAACATGAAATAAACACATTTACACTTGCACAATATGTTTCTTTCATTTCACTTAGTTTAAACTTAATAACTTGAGATTTCCTTTTATCTCTGGTTTGTACACTGTTTGTACACGTTTTTAACACAATTTTATTTTGTTCTAGGATCCAGGAAATTTCCTAATAAAGGAATGACCAATGCAAGAAGCATAGACAGTGGTATTAATCTCACTGAAAACCTTTCATTGAGTAGGTGCTATAGACCCATCACTGCCTGTACACATAATTATTCTGTAGCTAAGTCTGCTATGGTTTTAAAAAGATATGCTTTGATATTTTTGTTTTTTTCTTTTCAGCTCCAGTGGATGTAAGTTCAGGTGTCAAAAGAAGTGATCTTCTGCGGTGTAAGTGATGCAAACTCATGTTTGGTATTCTTAATGAACTCACTATATGTTCAGAAGGTAAAATCGTGTACAAAATGTATACATTGTCAGTATATTAGGATATTCTTTAGTAAGGAAGCTTCACTTGACTCATTTGGGATGATGAACCTCTGCTGACTGGAATGAGCTGGATTAATGCTTTTAAGGAGATAAACAATTTCTTGGAACAGCTGAAGCTAAAAGAGGAAAAGAAGAGAAGACATGATCGTTTACCTCTGTCTGTTTCACCATCAGGAGTCAAATTTGACTCGATGGCACTTAATATTAACTCCATTCGTTTGGGATGGATTGGATTGATGATATTCCTGAATGGATGAAATCAATATATACTGATAGCACTCTTACATGTGGACTAGTCTTCCTTAATTTTCTTTATTTTAGTAGAAATATTGTAATGGATGTCTGGATATTTTTGGAAATTTAGATTATGTCTGACTGCAAATATTTGCATCTTTCTTAATCCAGATGCAACAATACTGATGTTTGACCCGAGGACAGCTCACAGGCGCGTGGTCCTCTCAGAGAACAACACCAAAGCATCAGTGTCTGATGATCCATCTGCGTACCCAGATGTTCCGACCAGATTTACGGTGTGCTCTCAGGTGCTTTGCTCCAAGGGCTTCTCTCAGGGCTTGCACTACTGGGAAGTAAAAATGAGCAGCAATAATTTCTGTGGCATTGGCCTGGCATACGGCTGCATTGACCGCAAAGGTCCAACCAGCCGTTTGGGGCGGAATGGCCAGTCCTGGTGTATTGAGTGGTTCAATGTGAAGCTGTCTGCCTGGCACAACAACAATGAGACCGTGCTGGTTAACCCAAACCCCAGCCGTGTGGGGGTGCTGCTCAACTGTGATAGTGGATCTGCCACATTTTATGATGTGACTGACCGTGCGTATCCCTTACACACTTTTGTTTTCCCCTTCTCGGAGCCAGTTTACCCTGCTTTCTGGATCTTCTCCAGTGGGTCCTTTATTAACCTGTGTAAGCTCAATAATTAAAGGCTCATATGGAGTCCTAATGTCACTTGGTGGACGTGTTGGCGTATCTACAGTAAGTAATCACTGCTATCATGAGTAAAGCTCATATTTCTGCAACTAATCAATTCTGCCAAGAGAAAACATCTTTTGTACAGCGGTTAGCTCTGCCCACATACACTGATTGGACGAAAAAAGTGCTCTAGCTAAGACTTTATCTAATAACAAAATTTTATTTTGCTGTACTTCTATAATTTAATTGAATAATACCAGTTTTATGCTAAGTTGACATACATTTTGTTTTATTAAAACATTTAAAACTATGTTAAAACCTTTGCTATAGTATAAAACTAAAAAAACACTTTAGGTTGTCTTATTGCGAAAAACAGATTTATTACTAGATCACAGGCCTGAAGAAATCCACCATTACATTCATCCTCATGTTATTTAAAATTTCATAAATATATTTTTTAATTTATGTACCATTTTAGAGAAAGCAGAAAGATCAATTCTAAGAAACCGCAACTATAGTATTTAGATTATCACAATAAAAGGCACTGCTTTTGCCTTTGTATTTGGAAAGTGCTGGTAGTTATACTTACTAAACTTACTTAGTCTTGCTTATTTTGGACATATTTTTAGACAGTACTAAAACTAATTTTTCTTGAATAATAACAAATAATTCTTAAATGGTGGAATGTTGTCAAGATATCTTGCTTTAAAGGTTGTGGGTATTTTCTCATGACAGCAGTGTTATTCTGTGGTACATAATCCAACCAGTGAGTCAGAAACTTTGGACATGATTCTGATTTTAGGAGCTGACTCCACCCAGTAATACAGATATGTCTGAAGTGAAATGCATTTACTAGCATGTTCGCTGACTCCTGATTCCAGAATGCCTCAACTCAAGAAATGTATTATTTTTGGAAGTGACTCCAAAACCTAATGACTAGGATAATTGTGCCATTAGGTAGCACTGCTTCTATTGAGCTAATGGGTTCTTCTTTATTTGTTGATTCTGCTGAGTTTAGTGAATTGTGGCAGGTAGTGGTGACAGAACATTATAATGGTATTCGGGGGAGGACAATATATTCTTGTGATTCTTTTAATATAATATATTATATTTCCACTGGAGCAGAACGACTACTTGTGCCACTTTGTGGGCTACTAAAATCTTTCTAAAATATATAATTATATAAAAATACTACATTGAATCACTTTTTACTCCCAGCTGTAGTGCAGGCTCCAAAATCGAATAGCATGTGTTGTTGGTTTTCTAATTGTTAGTAAATACACATGCTCTACAGAGACACACACTGTTCATTTTATTAGCTAAATGTAATGTTTGGGGACATTTTTGGTTTGGTATATAAAATATGGCCTGTGCTTATTTGATTATTTTATGTTTTTCAACATGAAAACATGATATTTCAGTCTGTTCTCTGTAGTGGATGTTTATTTACTATTTAATCAGAAAGTCTAGTGTTACTAAAGCAAACTTTAGACACTTCAGAATGATTGATACATTTTGAGTTGGGTAGGGGTGATCTGATACTTTGCCAGCTATTCCTTTAAAACAAACTTATAATAAAAAAGGGATAGCATAAGTATAAAATAAATGAGTCATTTTTCTGAATGTTATAAATAGGCTTTAGTACTTTCTGAATAAAGGGAAGCAGTAGAAAGCGTTTGACTAGGAGGAACAGTTTTGTTTTATATCATTTTATCAGTTGATTGCCTGCAGCTTCATGCTGATGAACAGCTCCTGTTTTTTATGGAGTGTTGACTTACAGGCTCCACCTTGTGCAGGTTTTACTGTCAGTAGGCAAATGTGGGCAAAGTCCACAGCCAACGTGCTCTAACCAGAGGAAAGGTCAACAAAAGTGGCTCCTGACCACCCTGTCGTCAACTTAATGTAGCGACTATACAGGGTGTCTGTTCTTGAAGTGTTTGGAGGTTATACAGTACACTCAGGTCAAGTTGACGTCTTTTATTCCATGGGAGGCAAAATAACCTCATGTACTACAGAAGTGGATCTGGAAAGAATGATCTTGCATTTAAAAACAGGGTAGTGTGGAGCATCACTGACATGCTAAAGGCTTCATGAAACAATATTACGATACTATCACTGTGTATGTGATTTGGAATGTTAAACAGTGACCATTCAAAATTTCTAGCTATCGAAGTATTTAAAGTTAATGGTGATTCAATATTACAGTGAAACACAATTATCTTTACACCGAGAGCTATTTATACTGTTTTACATTCAACATTGCCAATGAGTAAATCACACAAACACAGCAGACACACAGATACAGTCAGGTATAGTACATGCAACAAACATGCAGAGATGCTGTTTCAGCCACACATGACCTGCATCATAGCAAGTGAGCCAGTGTTGGGTTAATGAACATTTCAGCTGGTTTAGGAGGATTTCCGATAAATGTTTGATACAATGCTGAAATAAAACAACGTGTCAAATGTTGGAATTTTTAATGGTTAGCTATATAGCATATATTTGCTAACTGTTGGAGTAAATACTACATTGTATTGATTTTACCTCCACCTGTATTGATCATTCCTGATCCAGTGATTTCTAGTGCTGACCTCCATTTAACACCCACTACTAGCACAGTGGCCTTAAAGGGTGTTAATTTGGTGCATGCAGAACCAGACTACCCACATGTCCAGTACACATGGTCAGAAGCATTTTTGTTCGCCCATACATTCATTGTAGTTTGTATGAGCCCAGGCCTGCACATCAGAAAAGGCTGATACTTCCGCTTAGGACAGCTACTGATGTGCTAAACTCTGGAGTGTACGTGCAACCCCACCTTTACGCTGATCTAGGACCTGTTGCACCTACACCATGATCTCAAATGTTAAGAGAGAAACCGGACAACTGGCCTCAGATCAGACGAATAAGGGGCTTTGATTTACTTACTGGCAGTGTTCAGAAGCAGAGCGCAGGCTAAATTAATGTCTCAAGTCTTTCGTTTGGGTATGTTTCTGCTTGTGTTTTTTGTAAAATGCTGGGAGTCAATTGGAGAAGGTAATGTTTGAGAAGACAGTAAACATGAAATAAATGGAAAATAATTTTCTGCAGATATTCATGCAAAATCTTTTGTTGAAAAAAGTTTGCTTTTACAGAGAACACACATTAGTGGTGCATTTTTCTGTACATTTTGGTGAGCAATGGCATACATGGGTGTTGTGTGGTATACATGTACATACCAATGCTTGTATACCTTTACATTAAGTTCATTAACCAGAATAAATTGTCTTTCGTAATTAAAACAAAATTAATGTTATATAGTGTTATATGTATATATGTTTTTTCCAGTTTTATGCATTTAATAAAGTGATTGCAGTCTAAATCCTATACTGTGTCCAATATGTCTGAAGTGTGTTACAAGATGCTAGAGAACAGAGATGTATGAAAAAATATTTATTATGGTTTTAACTTCAACAGACTGATACTCCTCAGTCACCAACAACACAGTTTACATTTAGAACACAAAAATGATTGCCTTCCATTTTAAGTGAATTCAGGGGCGATTTAAACTGATACATTTCAGTATTTCTCAGCTAATAATAAATGTCAAACTGAAGAACAGGATATGATCTTTTCTGGCTTTATCCCACTAAATAAAAAAAAAACAGTCCCTGTTTGGTTTAAGCTTCAGAGAAGTTTATACACCAATCAGCCAGAACATTAAAACTGCTGTCTCTGGGGTCACAAATCTTGTATGGCCCTGTGACCCCACTATAGGCTGACACACTGTAAGCTGTATTCTCATTCTCCAAACCATCACGGCCTCAACCCTCAGGCCTGCCCAATCATAACAGAACATCATGTCACCTGCCATCAAGGATGAAACAAGCATCATCATCGGATTTGAGCTACAAAACCTCTGAAAAACCACCCAGACTAACACACACAACATGAACATGTGGCTGAAACTGGTTTGATGTGACAAAACACCCATTAGATTTACACAGTATAAAACCCCTGACGACCATGAGTTAGGTGCTCAGAGACCTTCAATGCAAATTGAAACTTCTCTTTTGGGGATCCCCCTATAGGACAATCCCTCTTCCATAAACTTGTACTTTGTAATTGCTCTCTCTCTGTCTTAAATAAAACCTTTGAACATTAGTTTGGTGACCTGACCTCTCCTTAAAATCATTCACATCAAAACCATCTACTTAATATTGTGTAGCTTGCCTCCAAAAGAACTATGATCAGTCAAGACATGGCCTCCACAGGAGCCCTGACAGTGTGTTGTATCTGGCACCAATCAGCAGATCTTTTATTCCCTCTGTGTTTCAGACTAAAGTACAGCACATCTCACAGATCTTCAATCAGAGTGAGACCTGGAAAACTTGAAGGCTCTTCCTCAAACACTCACAGTCCTAAAACTTCCTTTGGAATATCTTTTTGAAAGACACCACTGCCATCAGGGAACTCTGCTGCCATGAAGTACTTGGGCTGCAGCAATGTTTAGTTAGGTGCTACCTTTCAAAGTAACATCCACATCAATGCAGAACCCAGCAGAACATTGCCTAGTGCGTCACACTGCCTCGCCTTCTTCTCACAGTGTATCCTGGTAGCAGCACACATGCACCTGCCCTAATGTGGAAGAAAATGTGACTCATCAGAGCAGACCATATTCTTCCACTGCTCCATGGTCCAATTCTCATGCTCACATTCCCATTGTAGGTCTTTTCAGCAGTAGATATGGGTAAGAATGGGTTCTCCGATCACAAAACAGCTACAGCTGTGTCCTTTTGTGTTACAGCAGTGGGACTGAACCAGACAAGCTGCCATTTTGGAGATCCTCTAACCTAATCTAGCCACCACAGTTTGGCCCTCAGATCCTTAACTTCACCCATTTTTCCTGCTTCCAACAGCTTATCTTTAAGAACTAACTGTTCACTTGCTGCTTAATATCTCCCACCCCTTGACAGAAGCAATTGTAACCAGATCAACAATGTTTACCTGCTCTACGTTCCAGTGGTTTTAATGCTCTGGCTGATCAGTGTATGTAATAGTGAAAAATCTTTTACATTATTGTTTAATTAGCAATAGTAACATTCATTCACAATCCCATTTCAACATAAATACAGAGCTTCAGTTTTAGGTACAGTAGGAAGTACTACATAAAGAATTCTGTAACTACAGTAATAAATACAAAGGTCTGACATGGATGGAATCAGATGTCACAGCTATGAAACATGTCAATCATTTTCACAATGAAACTAAACACAGAAAAACAGAAAGATACTTCTCAAAAACAAATTCTAAACAACATATCATTTGTAACCACATGATATTCACTCATTCATTCTATCCAATTTCCCTTAAGGAATATATTAAATTGTTGGCAATAGTTATTTAATAAATATAATGTATTTTCAGTATATTACAACTTAAACATATGTTAATCTAATCTCAATCTGTGACAGATAATAAAATACCTGATATTGTATTTCCCATAGAACATGCTGTAATTCATTTTCTTTGTTACAACAAATCAGCCATAACATTAAAACCACCTGTATAATATTGTATTGATTTCCGCTCATGTTGCTGAAACATCTCTGACTGTGAAGCACAGTCAGAGTTAACACTACAACAGGAGCTCCTCTTTGAGACCAGGCCAGACAGGTTAGCCTTCATTCCCTACATGCATCAGTGAGCCTTGGGAGTCCATAACCATCACTGATTCACTAGTTGTTCTTCCTTGAATCACTGTTGGTAGGTATTAACTCCTGCAGACCTGGAACTCTCCATCAGACCTGAGGTTCTGCAGATGCTCTGACTCATGTAGCCATCACACTACTTTCTGTGGTTTAGATCATTTCACTCAATTTTTCTGGCTTCCAGCACATAACTGACTGTTCACTTGCTGCTCAATATATTCCACAGCTCTGGCAGGTGCCACTGTAATGAAATAACTACATAATCAATGTTATTCACATCTGTCAGTTATATTAATGTTATGGCTGAGTGGTGTATTGTGATCAGTAAGCAATTAATTTTTTTAACCTGGGGATTTGGGAGCACAATCATACTGACAGAAATGTTTACATTTATATTCACCAATCAATACAACTGAAATAAATGACAAACACGTTATTGTTATTAAAACACATTACTGAAATATGCTGTAATGTATTTAATATATTCTATTATATAGGGATCAGGAGTTCAGCATGTTGGAAGAATTGTTCTCTCAGCAGCAAAGCAAAGCAAAAACAGCAGAAACATCCACACACTCATCCAGCAATTAAGTCATTTCTTCAGTGATTTGATAAACTAACCAACTTCAAAATAAAGGCTTTTCTTTGTTTCTTATATTACTCTGTACAAATAGGCATTCCACTTTTGCTATAAAATCTATTGATGTATCTATGGCTTAATCTAGAGTTGCTTTTTTATAACAATAATATCAAAATTGGCAAATGAATATGAATGGGCAAATGATGAATTTGATAACATGTGATAATCTCTCCTACAGTAATGAATGGAATTGAGGAATTGATCCAAAATTTCTACATCAATGAGGTACATAGATGCTTTTGGTTGTGTAAATTATTTATAAAGATCTAAGTTGTTTAATAATTAAATGAACATATTTAAACAAAAAGTACATGCCACCATTATAAACCTACCCCACAAAGGGGAAATTTAAAACATTTAAAGTTTCGTAAACAGATGCAAAGCAGTTAACATAATTCTATTTGCTGTTGTCAAATGGGACAAATAGCAATGCTAGCACAGTAAAAATGTAAATACTGAATGTACATGTTCTCTGCAGTATACCTTCTGGAATACAAATCATCTAAAAACGAACTGGGAGTAAATAAAGGCGAGATGAGGTCCTCATATTGTTTATTTCAGGGACATTATCTATAACTGTTAAACGCCTCCTTCTCCTCCTAATGGAGAGGCTGTACTTCAGCCTGGCTAGTCCTCACTCAGGGGTGTTTATCTGCATCAATCAAAAAATAATGCCTCTAAGAGAGGGGGATTAAAATAATATAAGTATGAATTCAGGGACTTCAAATACACAAAGGTGCAAAAGTTTTAGTACACCACATTTTTCCAGTTTTTACTGAAATTTCAGTAGTTCGACAATAAATACTTTTTTACTGAAAAAAGGCCTTTTCAAGCATTAACAAACTCGTTAATGTTCAGGTTTTTTGCAGCAATTAAAGTAAATTAGGTCTTGAAAGTGAAAGCAGACCTTTCTCACAGATGCTTCTACTTCTGCTGATGAGTTAAACTCCTCTGTCTGAACAAAGGCAAAGCTGGAACACATTGTTCCTACACCATGTGATGCAACACTATACAACAGGAAGTGCTACTGTCTATTGCTATCGAGGAGGAAAGCGGAATGTTAACCAGGTCCTTCAACCATGATTTTTTTTTTGCGTTGATTAAATTGGGTTTTGCTTTGGTGTTTTATTATTTACCTTGTGCACTTTACCAATGAACGTTTTCTGTGTTAACTGCTTGAACTGAAAAGTGTGAGAAGAAAGTGTGGGTGTGCTAAAATTTTTGACCAGTAGAGTAGATCTCAAACACAGAGTGAAAAAAAATATTTTATGCTACAGTAATGAATCTGGAGAAACAGCTGTCAAACTACTGTAAAAATATGTAGATGACGTTACTGCTGTGTAAATTCAAGCCGGACTCTACTGGAACCAGTTTAACTGGTTACTTTACGTATGCCCTGATTTTTTCCGTTTACTTTTTCATATTTAATATGTATACATGAATATGCATGTGTACTATATCTACTAATCTGAAAACAATGTCTATATTTGAATAAAGTGATTTTTTTTCCCTGTGTCACAGATTCTTCCTTGTTCGGAACA
This sequence comes from Lepidarchus adonis, assembly GCA_037576955.1. Classification (NCBI taxonomy): domain Eukaryota; kingdom Metazoa; phylum Chordata; class Actinopteri; order Characiformes; family Lepidarchidae; genus Lepidarchus; species Lepidarchus adonis. The sequence continues at coordinate 161,965 of JBBIGC010000104.1, forward strand.
GGCACTGTACTGATTTCCTCCTGTCTAGTTACTGTGATGTCAGCCTTTGTCTTACTGACATAGCAGCTTGCTGTGTTGTTTACTGTGTGTTGACCAATCACAACTTTAGATGCATGTGCCTCGATGAATTAAGTTTTTAAATATTTTGGCTAAAATAATGCAGGCCATTCTTCCACCATGCCACATTTTTACTTCAACAGTGTCTTGCATGGGAAAAAGGAGCAGCAATATGAAACAATGGAGAATGGAAATTCTAAAATGTTCTCCTGCATCCACAATTTCATTTAAACTGTGTACCTTCACATCTTGATGCTGGGTGGTTGACACATTTTGGCCTTTGGGTGTAACCAACCATACAAACATATATATAGGAATATATTCAGCATAAACTAGAATTTATAGATGTAACTAAAAGCACACAATAACAGTGCATTATGTAACAACAAAAAGAAACAACATAAAATAAATACACAATGAAAGAGAAAAGTAAACTTTTTTGGTCCTATGATTCGAAGCTACAGGTAAAAAAACATTTATTTTTTTATGCTTAATTTGCTTGAAAACACTGTATAGATGTAAACTGGCATCGTCATTCACCCAATAAACTGCTCAATGTGGTTATGTTTATTGGTAATAATTGGCAACCAGTCATATTTTTTGCTTGGGTTAGACTTTTAAACAGCTGTTCTGATAAGTGTTATCTATATGCAAAGTAATGCAAGTTGATTACCGGTATATACACTTAACATATGATGTTCTATTGTATCTTAGGTGACCTGTAGCATATTCAAGACCTAAAAGTTAAACAAAAGATTGAATGAGGGTGCGGTTTGTAGAACACAATCAATGGCAAATCTCTTAGGCAAGTCTAGTCTAGTCCACATTTGAGAGGCAAAAAAATAGAAATGAATATATACTGTACACACAGAGGGCTGGCGTCCAACTATACCACAGAATTATGGCCAAAACACAAGATAAATCATTATTGCACAAAACTCAAGTAAGACTTTGCAGTGAGTTCTCCTAGGATGGTCCAGTGGCATACAGGATCAGTGCATATTATCATCATTCATACAACATGCCACTGTAAAGACCTTCAGTGCTAACTACCGTCACAGTTAAAGCCACATTGTATGATTGTCTAAAATAACAGTGTGGCTTTGATATTATAATTTAAACTTACAGTCTGATGAAGGGAGTAAAATAATGTAAGAGTCTTCTCGATGAAGACGGACCACTCCAGGCCAAAGTAAGAACTGTATAACAGCTACATGCCTGAAGTCCCCTTCCAATGAACATGTATTGGGCTTAAGTTATTTGGAGAAAGATTTCTTTTTCTTGGATTTAAAGCTTATTCTATGCTACTGACCAATTGTGGATGACTGAGGAAATGCAAACGCAATGGCAAAGGTGGGCTTGGTGTGCAGGACAGCATCAGGTGAAGGCATTCTGGGATAACATATCTGTGCCAAGTGGTTAGAGCTTTTCTGTAGCTACACATTCCAGACCCCTGTGTGTTACTCCCAATTGCCTGGGCTTCCCAGACCCAGATTAAATTGAAATTGTAATTATAAAACACTATTAGCCTAAGCCACATGTCTCAATCCATGTCCATAGTACATAGCATCCTGTGTGATACTGTTTGTTATTCCTAACTACACCATCTCTATATGGTGTTTGTATTGAGGCTATATAATTGTATAATTGAGTAATAAACACATGTAGACACTATGTATTATTCCCAGGAACAGTCTCTGTTCAGTGCCACAAGGCAATGTCACAGGGAATACAGAGAACATTGGGAATGTATAGCAAACATGTTTGAATGTATAAACAGGGAGTAACACACAAAGATAATTTATAATTGAGAACAATACACAGTATTTCTGGAACTGGAGAATGCAAGGGTTCAATAAAAGTTGCTATAACTATTGTATATATTCTATCCTTGTTTAACTGCATCTTGGTGATGCCATACATCCTTACAGTGACTGCGCGCTTCTTTCTGAAGCACAAGTGGGGTTTATGGTGCGGTTAGCTGAGTGACCTTCGACCTCAGAGGCACTGGAATCTTCATCGTCGTCTGTCTGCTCTGTGCTGTGGTAGAGCATGAGTGCCTGGGTTTTATGGGTGATGGTGATAGTGCAGGGGCCCTGTGCCCATGGCTCTCCATCAACCTGCATCGGCATGCGTGAACTCTTCAGGACCAGCTGTATTACCACACACGCGCACACACACGCAAATAGAGAGACCATATATTCAAAGATCAGAATCATATCAAACAGCTATAAACCATTAAAACCATAAAAACAAACACAGCTCACCCTCACTGTGTGGGCTTGGCCAAGTCTGACAGGGTTGGCAAGTTTGACCTGGATCTGAGCGCAGTGGAAAGAGCCAAACACTCCAACCACCTCCAGCAGGCCGTCATCCAGCCTGGACAGACACACACAGACACACACAGACACACACAGACACACACAGACACACACAGACACACACAGACACACACAGACAAAAAACAATGGGCAGAGCTGTTTCAGAAATTATAATATTATGGCTGATCAAGGATTATAAAATACAGTGGGGAAACAAAGTATATGGCAGCCACCGATTCTGCAAGTTGTCCCACTTAAAAAGATAAGTGAGGTCTGTAATGTTTATCACGGGTACAGACTGTGAGAAACAGAATGTTTTAGTAATCCAGGAGATCACACTGTATGCTTTTTAAAGATTTTTTTTGTATAGAAAATAAGTATTTAGCACCTACAAACAAGCAAAAATTCAGGCCCTTACAGACCTGTTACTTCTTCTTTAAGAAGCTCTTCTATCCTCCACTCGTTACCTGTATTAATGCACCTGTTTGAACTCGTGATCTGTATAAAAGACACCTGTTCACTCTTTCAAACAGTCAGACTCCAACCTCCACCATGGCCAGAGAGCTGTCTAACAACATCTGATTGAACACCTGCACAAGACTGGGAGGAGCCAATCTACAATAACATACAGCAGCTTGGTGAAAAGAGATCAACTGTTGGAGCAATTATTATAAAATGGAATAGATACAAGATCACTGGCAATCTAGCATGCAAGTTCTCACCTCGTGGGGTAAAAATCATCTTTAGAACAATGAGTAAACAACCCAGAACTACACGGGGTAACTGGTCAATGACTTGAAGACTGCTGGGAGCACAGTAATACTATTAGATAAGATCTGAATGGAAGAATGGACCAAAATACCATCTACAGTGTGTGCAAACCTGGAGAAGAACTGCAGGAAATGTTTGACCAACTAAGGTTACATTACAAAGTATTGAGGTGAACTTTTGTTATTGACCAAATACTTATTTTCTGCACCATTATACAAATAAATTCTTTAAAATTCATACAAATCTGATTTCCTGGAATCTTTTCACATTCTTTCCCTCACAGTTGAAGTGAACCTATGATGAGCATTACAGACCTCTCTCATCTTTTTAAGTGGGACAACTTGCAGAATTGGTGGCTGCCAAATACTTTATGTATATATTTTACCGTGTTGGAGGACATGGTTCATCCCCCATTCCTTCCCACAGCCGGCAGCCTCCACCCCAGTAACCAATATTACAAACAATGATTCCCTCCAGACTGGGCAAAGCTACTCGCTCACCATCCAGCTCCAGCTGTAACACACACATGAACATACACACACACAAAATGCACATGAAAAATCTTGAATATTGTCACTACAGATCCTATATCAATGTTTTCCTAGTTTCTAAATAATTACGATGTGTACAAATGTGGATGTATCACAGGTAAAGTATCACACCAATTGATAGAGGACATTGTTACTAGGGGCAGGAGTTGGCACAGAGACAATAATACATAGGACTCTCTACAGCTGTCTCTATGCCTTCCATTTCCAATATCCACAAAAGAAGAACAATGTCTTGATCCATCTTGAGGATCTCAGAAGCCATATCATCAATCATATGTACTAAAATAAAAGACTATTAAATAATAATACATAAAAATAAATAAATTTTTATTCATGGTGTCCCTGCATCGACATTGTGCTAAAAATATTGCAATACTACACTGTATAATTTTTTCTTCTACTTCAAGCTGTTACCAGCATGGTTATACATTATAAAGTGTAAAAATGCTTAACATGTCTGAGAGAGATAAAATGCTCACCTCAATTCTTTTGTCCAAGTCTTTGCACTCCTGCACTAGACAGTCTTTGGTACCGTAGAGGAAATAAACTGCCTGCAAGGAAAGAGATTATAGAGTTTATAACACAATGTGGAAGGAAATTATTGGGCCTAAGTCCGAGATTTATTTGTATTTTCTTTATTTTCCTCCCACAAGGTTCACTTTTGAGGTTAGTGCTATTTTACGTGATTATATGTAAAATTACCGGATATACACTACTTCACAAAAAATTAGGGATATTCAACTTTCGTTTGAAATTTCAGGATGAACCTAAAATGCCCCAGAATGGTTACAGGGGAACTTAATGTGACCTCCCCTAAAATTTGGTCCAACTGTTCAATGCATCAGTACTTTTTACACAACTTGCTGTTCTCTAGTGATTAGTGATTTCAGATCATTGTGAATACACCACAGTGCACCACAATGAAATTTGTCCTCTGCTTTTAACCCATCACACGTGGAGCAGCGGGCAGCTATCAACAGCGCCCGGGGAGAAGTGAAGTGGGGACGGTACCCTGCTCAAGAGTTCCTCAGTGGTGCCCGGGCTGGGACTTGAACCTGCGACCTTCTGATCTCAGGGGCAAAGTCCTAACCACTAGGCCACAACAGGTGTTTGATCCATGAATAGACAAACAAATTTCCTAGTTCAATGACGATTAGTATTTAAACCGTCCTCATCATGCTGTTCCCATTTTGACATCATGAGACCAAGACACGTAACAACTGATAAACAGTATGTTGTGAGGCTTCAAACAGGATTTTCTCAGACAGAAGTGACCACTGAGCTTAGTGTCAGTGTCATGTTAAAACAGAGATACAGAGAGACTGGAAGAGTCACAGAAAGACATAGAAGTGGACGTCCATTGGCCACATCCCACACTGATGGCCGTTTCATTGTGAACAGAGACCTGTGGAACCGGATGATGAATGCCATTTAACTCCAGTTATATTTAAGGGGGTGAGAGGCACCAAGTGTCACATCAGACCAATCAAAACCATTTATATCAGAGTGGTCTGCGTAATAGACGACCTGCAAGGATAACTGACCACAACACAGAAGTCATTGTCTTGCATGGGGCCAGGGAGCATTTACACTGGATGAGAGACCAGTGGGCTGTTCTCTAATGAAAGCTGATTCATGCTGAGCAGACGTGATGGCCACCAACAATGCTGGAGATGTCAAGGAGAGCACTGTGCAAACGAGCCTTGGGCAGGTTTGTGTAATCAATACAGAACTGCCCTACACTTTGCGAATGGTACAGTGACAAACCCACACTACTTGAATAACATCATTAATCCAGTCATTGTGCCCCTGGATGAACATCAAAAGCCTAATTTCTTCTTCATGGATGACAACGCTCCAGCTAATAAAGGTCACATAATTAGAAAATGGCTGCTGGAGACAGGGAAACCTCAAATGGAGTGGCACTTTTTCCAGACCTGAATCCCATAGAAAACCTATGGGATAAGCGGAGTCGCCATGTAGAAGCTTGTAACTCTGTTCCCCAGAACCTCAATGACCCCAAATTTCACCTGAAAGCCAAATATCCCTAACTTTTTGTGAGTAGTGTATGTAAATAAGCTCAGTCCTGATTGGGTGCCTTGTAGTCAAAAGACTTCAAGTGAATACAATTTAAGGTTGATTCACAAATAAAAAAACCAACATCATTGCAAGTGCAGTAACTCCCAATATTCACATTATGTATGTATGCCTGCTCTATATGCCAATGTTTAATTTTACATGCAATTAAAAAACTATTGTTTAAAAAAACTGTATTGTGTTTTTTTTAACTGGGTGATAATATAATGCAATTAAATATTTACATTAAAAGTCACCTGGTTTGAAATGGATGAACTGCTTTTCAAATGTAATTAATTCTGTGTTAACCCAAGTTTATTTTCAATGTTCTTCAGATTTGTCTGCCATTTAAGAACCATCTGTTCATAATTCTACACATCCAACCTTATTTATCTGAGTGTGAAACTTGTGACGAGCATATTCCAGTCCTTTTATATGTTTGTTTGAAGCAAAATTGGTTTCATATTGTTAAAAGTAATGATTGGTATTGTAATAATTACAGAACAAATCACACTGATGCAGTATTTTAACATTATGAAACTGTATTCAAACATCAGTAGAGAATTATTCATATTCAGACCTTGTTGATGATGCGGCTGGAGAAGAAGGAAGGTGTTTTTTCGCGGTGCGCATGGAAGTTCAGGGCCATCAGAGCATCTGGACCCACAGAAAAATAATTGTTCATGGACAAAACCTGTGAGGACATAAAGCAAAATCAGCTAAACTCTTTAATAGCACAAACAGATCATGGCTACAAACTGAAAGGGCAGTCACTCTGACCTTTGGCTTGCGAAAGTAGTTCCCTTTGGAGACGACTTGAACTTTCCACCTGAAAGGGTCATGGACAGGCATTAGCTATAATTAAGTACAGAATTGTATTGGTACAATCCTTAAAACTTCAGTGTGAATAGTTCAGGTTAAACTGCTGTGTAGAATAAACAGAATTTATAGATCAATAAAACTATGATTTAAACTGTGCTGTTTTTAAAGGTTCTATATCTGGCCTGTATAGATTTGATAAGTGAACGTATATTTTGAGACTTTAATAATATTTTGAGACTTTTCAATCTGAGAGTGAAATTATCTGGGTCCTTTAATATTTTGAAAGGCATCACGTTACAGAATGTAGAAAGATAATTTCACAGTAGATCAAAATACATGTAATACAAACGTCTCAAAGAAGTTGGGACAGTCTCATGTTTACTACTTTGTAGCATCCCCTATTCCTTGAACAGCAGCCTATGACTGTCTGGGAAGTAAACTGATTCACTTACACTGTCTTAAAATGTATAGATTCACTATATTGCCAGAAGTATTTGCTCATCTGCCTTTATATGCATAAGAACTTAAGTGACATCCAATTCTTAATCCATAGGATTTAATATGACATCAGCCCACCCTTTGCAACTCTATTGGGTTGAGGTCAAGACTCTGAAAGTTGGGAGCATGAAATTGCCCAAAAAACAACCCCACAATCTCCCCTCCACCAAACTTTACACTTGGCACAATGCAGTCAGATAAGTACTGTTCTCCTGGCAACTACCAAACCCAGACTCATCTATCAGACTAGCAGTTGCAGAAGTGTGATTCATCACTCCAGAGAACGTATCTCCACTGCTCTAGAGTCCAGTGGCGGTGCTTTACACTACTGCATCCGATGCTTTGCATTACACTAGGTAATGTATGGCTTGGATGCAGCTGCTTTGCTGTTTAAACCTGTTCCATCATGCTCTTGAGCAAATCTGAAGGCCACATGAAGTTTGTTGTTCTGTAGTGATTTGACTGTGACAGTGGAATGATTAGAACACCTGAATTTTATTATGTTAAAAGGTGAGTTAATATTTTTGGCAATATAGTGTTTCTGGCAAAGGGAAGCTGCTGGCTTGATTTTTTATCATCTTTGACATCTGGCAATCTCTCTGACCCCTTCTCTTAAACTTCATGAGAAGTGCAGATGAAAGCAGGAAGAGCTTATGTGGGCAAATTTTTAAGCAAAAAGCAGAAATTAAACCCACTAAACCAAAACAGACCTATAAAGTGCTTTTTAAATTAAACAATATAAACATTTACATTTATTTATTTGGCTGATGCTTTTGTCCAAAGCGACTTCCAGGTACAGGAAACAATCAAGCATAAATTCAGACATGACAATACTGATGTGCGAGTTACAGGGAGTTCAATACAATCTTCTTAGTCATAAAAACAGTGTAAGTGCTACAACATTTACTAAAAAACATCACACTATTGCAGTCTGTCAGAATGAGAGCACTTTAGATTCTCAGTAAATGATGCATATACTTTTTCCATCATCAACATAATGCTTGAAGTTTTAGAGAGTAGTACTTATATACTGACCGGTCCATCTTAACCAACTCAGCCTCCAGGATGTTTCTGATAACATGCTCAATGGGAATCTCCCCAGCGTATCCTGAGCCCCAGCCCAGAGAGTTGGATAGATCATTACCAGTCCCCAGAGGAAGGATGGTCACACGAGGAATAAATTGATCCTGACCCTAAGAGAGCAAGAGAGTGACAGAAAAAGAGCGAGAAAGAAAGAGAGAAATAAATATAAATAAATAAATATATAAATAAATATAATACAATACATTTAATGTGTGAAAAGTGATAGAAAAGACAAAAGACCCTCATTACAACTCATTTGTGGAGTAGTGCTACCTAGGAGTAACTATATGCATAATAACTGCATAATGCATAATAACACTGCATTTCTACCACATTCTTTGCAGGCCAATGTGAATGCAATAACGAAATATAAGTAACTAAGAGTTCAATTCCCAAAAAAAATAGGACATTAATATAATCAGAATGCAATGATTTGCAAATATCAAATACCCACACTTTATTCACAAAAAACATAGGATAATATCACATGTTAAAAGTGAGGCATTTTACTATTAGGTGAAAACTATTAGCTTACTTTGAATTTGGTGGCAACAAAAGGAGTGAAAATCAAGTAATATTGCAAAATATTCCTCCAGCTATTTTATTACAATCAATTACCATAATTGGAAACTTGTCAGTAACATGAATGGGTACAAAAACAGCATCTTGACCAACAGTACATAATATCATACAATACAATTTAGAGATTCTGCAATGAAAACAGGCATGATTCTTTCACAGAAATCACTACATGGGCTCGGGAACACTTCTAGAAATTCCTGTCTGTGAACACGACTCACAACTGTTCCATCATGCAAATGAGCCATAAGTAAGCATGATCCAGAAATGCCAGAAATGTCATTTCTGGGCCATAGCTCATTTAAAATGGACTAAAGCAAAGTGAAAAACTGTTCTATTGTCAGACTAATCAAAATTTGAAAAATTATTTTAAAAACATGGATACCGTAGGGCCATCTGGCTCGTCATCTTTGCTCAGTTCAAAAGCCTGCATCTCTAATGGTATGGGGTGCATTAGTGCCTATGGAAATGGTAGCTTTTGCATCTGGAAAGGCTCTATCAATGATTTTTTTTCAATATATACATTACCACATAAAGTCAAACCCTGTTAACTTGCCCGTTATCTCGCCAAACCTGCCTCTTTGAAGGACCAATTTCCTTCCATGTTATTTACCTCGTTAAGCCACCAACCTCGTCTCTCGCCACAATGTGCAAAGAGTCAGGTGTGTGCATTTCTCCATCTATAGCTCATCATACAATGTCATTTCCTGGATTTTTTTACATTCTGTATCTCAGTTAAAGTGAACCTATGATAAACATTACAGACTCTCTCATCTTTGTAAGTAGGACAACTTGCAGAATCAGTGGCTGCCAAATATCTTTTCGCCCCACTGCAAATATTTTATAAAATTTGATTTTCTGGATTATTTTCTTAAAATTCTCTCTCTCACTGTTAAAATAAACCTACCAGTAAACTATAAACTGCTCATTTCTTTGTATGCGGGCAAACATAGAAAATCAGCAAGGGGCAACAGTTATTTCCTCCACTGTAAATACAACAAAGAAGACTCAGGACTGTTAAACAGCTAGAATCCTATATCAGACAAGAATGGGACAACATTCTTTTCTCAAAAGTCTAGCATCTGGTCTCCTCACTTCCCAGACATTTATGGATTTCTGTTGAAGGAATATGCGACAAAGTCGTAACATGAACCTGTTCCAACTTCTTTGAGACTTGCATTAACTCTGTTTAAACATTTGATGTATTCTATGTTCAACTGTGAATAAAATATGGGTTTAACGGGATTTTCAAACAGGATTTGCAAACAGCAGACCAACTTTTCTGGAATTGGGGTTCTGCATTCTTTTAAATAATTAAAAACAAAACAAATAGAGCTGGAAGACTGGGGAACCTAGTAATGTGACACTGAGAAATAGCTTTTGCTGATGTGTGTGAGCAGTTATAGGTATGTTGAATGTTTGAGACTGAAGAGGTAAACGCACCTTCAGTTTCATGGTGTCGATGGCATCCAGCACCCAGCCCACTGTTCCATCTCCTCCACACACCAACACACGTATGGCACCAGGGGGCAGCAGAGTGCACAGTTGCAACGCTTTGGCTGGAGCTATCTCAGACAAATCAAACACCTGCAACACCAACAAACTCACTCAATTTCTCACACCCAGTGAACATTATTTTTAGATAGACAGACAGACAGACAGACAGACAGACAGAGACAGACAGACAGACAGACAGACAGACAGACAGACAGACAGACAGCCAACCAAACAACCAACCAACCAACATAACCAAAAGGTTGACTGACTATGTTTCAGATAAAACAGGACCATTTCACATCTGCATTATACATAAACATTTATTTGGAGTTTTCTCCATTAATGCACAGTCAAAGTTATCACAAAGAATACTGTTGATACACAGACACCTGTACTGGATTGAGAAGAGTGCGAAACTCTCCCAGTAGCACTTCCCCCATGTTGTTTCCACTGCGTGTGTTGGCCAGCACCAACAATGGGCTCCACCCGCTCCCATATGCTGCAGCAAGCTACAGGAAAAACAGAGGAGTGAGAACAGTGACAGTGAGAAAGATAAACTCCCTATAGTTACACCTCATCAAGCACTGTTATTAAAACAGTCATTGGGGAGCTGCTGAAACAGGGCTATGGTCACTACACAGCAAACTTACAGAAAAATCTAATCAGATATTTAATTATTTCTGACATTACCAAGAAGAGATTCTTAGTGCTTAGACCAGGGGTGCTCACATCCAGTCCTGCAGGGCCAGTGTCAAACACAGTTTGGGATTTTTCCTGGCTCATCAAGTTCAACTTACCTAATAAAGAAGAGGAACTAACCCCCCCTCCCCCCAACATGGGGGTCAGACATACGTACAAAGTCTGTCGTAACCATGAACGTCGAGTTTGCCGTAACCCAAGGACCCACTGTAATTCTAGACCTAAACAAACACTCCAAATCAATAGATAGTTAAAACCCAGTCCTCCCATTCCTGAAGCAGATCTCAGATCAGGATTTAGCAGAAAGTTACCTTGCAGTACTCGTCCGGATGCCTGCGTCGCAGTTTGTTCACCTGGTGCAGGTAATGTGGAGGGATGATGATGGAGTGGAATTCACCCAGATCACACTGCTCATCTGTGCTCAGACCAGCCTTACAGTCATCATGCACTGTGATCTGACACCACACACACCTACACCCACAAACACACTATGGTCATTTTTTATATATTATTATGAAGCTGGTTGTCCAAGCCTGGCTAGTCATATATTAACATTATGCAATCATAAAATGTTATACAACACAAATGCTGTTGTGCTAAACATCTGCACTTTCTTCATTTCATCTCATTTGAATCCCTATGGAAATTGTATTTTTCTGTAATGCTAATACTGATAGATTAAGTCTCATTTACTTTTTAATGTTAATTTTTGGACATCAGCAGACATGCAAGCAAAAATATCAGGTATCAGTACTGTCCCACAGTTTCCATATTAGTGAGCACCTACTGCATTTGCTTTTGTTATTACAAAACTACAAATTGTGCAGCACTGCTCTTTGCTTTATGATGAGTGTTTAAAACAGTAGTCCGGCAGCAGCTATGACCTACAGATAAAATGTGCTTTTTAATCAAATCAAGAGTTCTCTGGTCATTAGTAAGGAGATTACATTTAAACTGGGGTAGAGGCGCTTTTATGCTTGATCTGATTAGTGTAACTGTACAAGACTGTATTAGAGCCGCATGAAGGTAGGATGCACCCTCACGTCTCACTTGATCACATATTTATTGTATTTTTTACTTTTTTTATAACTACTACTTCTATACTACTACAATCTATATAAATAAAAGCTATATAAATACTATAATCTATAAATAAAATGAATTATTTTTATTTTATCACCAGTCCTTAAGAATCACTTGGTCATGGTTCTTCATTTAATTTAAAAAGTCATATAATCTTACCTCTAAATTTAGTGTTTTTCTCTAAAATCACTTCTGATGTTTGATATCACTGTACACCAGTGGGCAGGATAAAATAATATTAACTAATAATATTATGTGTAACATCCGCTCCAACCATCTCATAGTATCATCATCAATAAAAATTCTCAGTATAAATAATAGAAATGTCCAAACATGTTTTGTCTTTTAGAAAATCCTTTTTGGTTCCCTACAGAACCTTACAATAAATAGTTCTTTAGAGACATGATGTGTGAGAGTGAAGAACAGTAAAGAAAATATGATGTCATGATATTTGGCAGTGATACATTATATTCCTATTCTTCCAATTGAAAAGTCTCTGCAGTGATCAGAGTAGGTGTTTACCAAAAAATACTATTTACTATGTTTTTAAAATGAGAAAAAACTATTAAATACATGTATACACTTGGCCCTGCTATATCAATATAATATAATAAAAGTGTGATACGGTCCTGTATATGTATTTTTGTCACACTTACATCTTTCAGATCCTCAAACAAATTTTAATTTAAGGCAAAGGTAATTCAAGTAATTACAAAATACAGTTCGTAAATGATGATTTTGTTTATTAAAGGGAAAAAAGTATCCAAACCTACTTGACCCTGTGTCAAAGAGTAACAGGAGGGTTTTCAAGCATGAACTGCCTGTTTAAAGTCATGCTAATGTCAAAACCTTAATTTTGTTTAAACATTGTTTTTGAGATATTCCCGAGATGGACTTTCTGGTGCATTGTGGATCATTGTCCTGCTGCATAACACAATTACTCTTGATTTTCAGGACACAAACTTATGTCCAGACATTCTCCTTCTAGGATTTTCTGGTATAGAGCAGAAATCATGGTTCCATCAATTGTCAATTCAGTCAATTTTTCAGGTCCTGACACAGCAAAGCAGCCCCTGACCAGCACACTACCATCACCATGTTTGAATGTTGCACGATGCGGTTTTTATATTTTATATATTATATATTGACTTTGCAACACAAGGGGACAACATGCTAGACCTTGTTTATACAAATATCCACCTGGAAAAATCCAACCACATTTCCATACTCCTCACCCCAGTCTACAGACCCATCAACAGACAGCTCACACCAGCCATCAGAGAGGTGAGAATGTATTTGCCCTTCAGGACTGTTTTGACTGCACAGACTGGGAGATGTTTAGAGAAGCAGCCACCTCTGAACATTCACTGGACT
>JBBIGC010000104.1:176854-211769 GCA_037576955.1 Lepidarchus adonis
AGTTGCTTTGTGACAATGTCAGTTGTAAAAAGCGCTCTATAAATAAAATTGACTTGACTTGACTTGACTTGACTTGAGGTACGTCCTCTGAGTGTGACGCAACTCAAATTTTGACATAAGTTTGAACTCATGCATGTAATGATTCTGCAGAGGTTTTATTGAACAGCATTGTGCTTTATTAACAGATGGCAACATGCATGAACACTCTCATATAATGCTTTACTCTCACTAAATGCTTTACTCTCAGTAAAGCATTTAGGAAACGTTGCTGCAGATAGAAATGCTCTTTTTAATGCTTCAACATACTTCACAGCAGTAAACGCAGAGGTGGAGAGGTGACCTAAGGCAAGTCACTGACTGTGTTAGCACAGTGCATTATTAACCCCCCATCTCACCCACCAATCCATGAATCCATGAACTCTTATTCAACACTAACGGTGAATAAAACATAAACTTGGCCAGTAAAAGGCCAGTGAAGAAACCACAAATTTTTGTAATTCGAGGACAATGTAATTTGAGGACCCACTGTATTATAGAAATATTATACAACACAATAATAGGATTATATTATTATTATATAATATAATAAATTTGAGAAATTGCTATGTTGTACTTTAAGTTGCTTCATAAGCATAGTTTATTATAACACAGGGCTACGTATTACAGATTATTATAGAAATAGTTTTTTTTGTGTGAAAATATAGTTCGAAAAACTGCATAATTTCACAGTGAATTTATAAGGAATATTTCAGCACATAATGCTTTTAAAGGCACAGAAAAGGACAGCAAATCAGAACAGTGCTCATTTACATATACTAGTCCTAAAGGTGCAATAAGAAAAACGGATTCCATTCTTCTAAAGAGAGAACATGAAAATGGCAATGTGCAAATATAATTTTACTACACAGAAAAACATATGAAACAAATGCAGCGTGAGAAATCTGATTATTCTGACCCTTTAAACACAAAAGAAAGATAAAAGTTTTGCTCTTGTAAAATTTGTGACCAGACGCAATTGCTGACCTCTGCATCCTCTGTAAGACCTTCCAGCCTCTCTGGCCCTCTGTCTCTTCCAACACTGTCCATTCTGTATCATTTTTTGGATAAAATGTATAGGACAAAGCAAACTAAGAATAAACACACAGATGACATAAGGAAACATCCAAAAATTGCTCACCTTTTTCTTTCCAAGATTTGTTGCCAAAGCTACTCTTATAAACAAAGCAGAAGAGAGATAAAAAGTGACTTTTACAAATATGAAAGTATAAAAATGTCGGAATGAAACTAATCCTGTTTTAAAATCACATTAAGTTTGTCCCTTTCCCTATAATTTCAACCTAAACCCCAACACTGCTGAGGGCCTCCGTGTTTGTGACCTGTTGCTAGGAGACCGTACACTTCCGGGAAAGGGGGCGTTTCAGAAATGTGAACGGGTTGAAATATTAAAATAATACACATTTAGCCGTTTTTAATTATAAATATTTGATTATTCAATAACGTTATGCTATAAAAAGTTATTTTAGATGAAAGCATATTTATAGATTTATTCACTTCAATGTGTCAATGCCTGAAACGACATAAAAGTCGTTTTTTATTTAAAAAATAAATAACCCAAGTTAATTTAACATTTTCACTGAGCATCTTAAAGATTCAGCAAGTTAAATATTTGCGTTTTAGACAGTTTAGAGTTGTCGAATATAGGATAATGCTGTTAAATATGTGCTTAGTTTAATCAGCAAGCAGTCGTTGTTTTTTAATCTTATTTATTACCGTTTAAAAATTGTAAAGCAAAAAAATATTCCTTACAGTAAAGTACAGGCGCATTTAAGATGATAAATAGCGTGGCGTTTGATTTAAATGCGTGACTTCTCTCCCATCCACTAGGGGGTGCTAAGGAGCTAGCTGCAGTTCGAGGCAGCGCAGTAAATACAATGGAAAACAGGAGGGAAACAGGACCTTAGTTTCATGGCTCGGTATTTGTTATTATTACAATCTTCCTCTTGTTTTCCTACATCACTCTGAATGTTGTTCTTTTTCAGGTTATATGCGTGCAATCTGTGGTTTGTGTTACAGACTGTATTTGGCTTATTTTTCGTCTGTCACCCTTTAGACAGCTTAGCTTAGCTTAGACTCTGGCTTCTGTGCGAAACCAGACACTTTGTTGCTTTGTAGAAATGAGCTTCATGGCGTTTTCATGACTGTCTTGTTCTGGGATTACTGTTTTCCTCGTTTTCATGACTGTCTTGTTCTGGGATTTCTGTTTTCCTCGTTTTTTTCTGCAGATCTGTATGCATGCATGTCTTTGCTTTATTGCATTTGACTGAATAATGCTTGTTATGATTATTTGGACAGATTACTGGATATCCCCATTTTTTTCTCTATTGAGCTTAAAACTGCCAAGTATTTTCATAATCCACATTTAAAGCTGCAGTAATTGTAGTAATGTATGTGCAAATTCGTTAATGCTTCGTGTTGCACTATAAAATGACTGATTTTAGTCTGTTTATGCCGAAATTAAGAAATGCTTTATTGTGTTTTATGACTTTATTAAGGTTTAAATATTGATACTACTAGTCACAAAGCAGTGATTCGATTATTTCTGCTAGATTTTAGGTGTTGCAGCAACATTATGCTAAAGTGGGTGATGTACTGTTAAAACATGGAGAAAATTTTTATTTCCGTTTCAATTTCAATACAGTTCACCATTTTAGGTGCACAGAAATTATTCATGTGGTTAACACAAAACTAGTAATTAATTTTTACATGACTAGTTATTAACTACATTTTTAGGTGACCATTTTTCAGCTTCATTCTATTATTTTTTAGATTAAAATTTTTGAAGCAGAAATTGAACTTTCAGTGTACTGTTGATACGTGCAAAAATTATATTTTCATTTCAGTTTTAGTAAGTGTTGCCAGATTTTAGTCCTTTTTGATTGGCAGAGAATGATTGTAAGAAAAAACAATGTAGCTGTCCCCAATTCCATTGACTAGCTTGGACTCACTCAATCACATGGTACCACCAACACTGGGAAGATGAAGATGAGCCAGAGTCAGGTGCCCAAAGTTGTTCTTGGCCCAGCACAGTTTGGTAGTTCCTGTTCTCAAACGTTCTCACTAAACCTGGCAATGATCTGAGAAATCACCAAACTGTGCTGGACATCGACCCCCAGGGCCAGAGCAGGACACGACTGCTGAAAGCACAGTGAAGCTCCACCTGCATCATCTTAAAGTGCTAGTAATGCAAGATCTCTTCACTAAGTAACCAAGATTGCTAAGTGCCATTTCAGTTACAGCAGCTAGCATCACATTGAGTAAAGGGGGAGGTGAACCTACATGCTTTTATTTCTGGTCTTGTTCTCTATTTCAGGAGTAAGAAATGAAGGTAAAGATAAAGCAGTGGAACGGTGTGGCGTCCTGGTTGTGGGTGGCCAATGATGAGAATTGTGGCATCTGCAGAGCTCCCTTTAATGGCTGCTGCCCAGACTGTAAGTCTCAACTGAACAAAAACTGTTGCATTTAGAACTCTCTTCTTTTTTAGAACTGTACTGTTGCACTTAATTTAATCTGCTAATATACATCTCAGTACCATGAAATGCAAACATATCTGCATAGGTGTGAATGCAGTAACACTTTACAAATGCTAAGCTTCTTACTCTTAACTCTAAACAAAACTAGTTTTGTAGTCTAGTGGAATGTGCTTTTGTGCTACATTTGTAGTTCAGGTTCTCAGTTACTCGGTTATACATGATTTACTTGATTTATTCTTAATACATTTCTTGATTACGTTGCATTTGAATGCTCAAAAGAGCATTTGCTCTTCATTATAAAGGCATTATTTGTAGTCTGTCCATTTTCCAGAAGTGGGAGCTATTAGGATTATAACAGCTTTTGAAAGGAAACCTACACCAGTGCATGTATTTGTATTCTCATTGACATGTGAAAAATAATCACCAGAGTTTGAAATGCTTTTTTTTAATGGTTTTACACTTTTCTTGGACTCTTGCTATTTGGACTCGAACTGTCCTAGTCCAACTCTATTGAAAAAAATGTTTGTTTTATTTAAAAAAATAATTTCTAAAATGATCTAGAACATAATTTTATCATGGAGGCACCTGTAGGGATCTTGCATAGTCAAGTTTCAGAGAATACGTTTTGTACAAAGTAGCAGCAGTGACCTCATCACAGATCCACCTCTTTGTTGTGCTTCTTTTCCTCAGCTTCACTGTAAAGCTTAGCAACAACAACGGTGTCAACTTCCCAATCCTTTCTGCAGCTTTGCTTAAGGTTTTGTTTGACGTTCTGGGTTTTCCTCACAAACTGCTTCCACCATAACCCACCATTGGCCCTTTTCAAGGCACACTGTGTGTGTGTGTCAGTCAGTCAGTCAGTGAGTGCGTGCGTGCCCTCCATAATTATTGTCACCCTGGTTAAGATGTGTTAAAAGCCTTAAAATAAATTAACTTTCTATTGCAGAAGAATACTGTTGTGAAAGATGCTTGTTACAGTAAGTTGTGTAAAAAGTACTGAACCATTGGAACCGTTGGACATGTGTAAAAGTTTAGGGGAGGTCACATATAAAGATTATAGTGCATTTTAGGTTCATCCTCAAATTTCACCTTTTTGTGAGTAGTGTATATTTGTGATTTCCGGTGCTTATGGATAATAAATACAGAACCTAAACAATCTAAACGGAGAGAGTTTTGAATAATAACGTCCCATTATACTGCATCCAATTTCTTTGTGCAGGTAAAGTTCCTGGAGATGACTGTCCACTGGTGTGGGGTCAGTGTTCACACTGCTTCCATATGCACTGCATCCTGAAGTGGCTGAACTCGCAGCAGGTCCAGCAGCAGTGCCCAATGTGCCGGCAGGAGTGGAAATTCAAAGAGTGAGAATTTCACTTGGATTTTCTCACTGTGAAGAACATTCACATAGCCTAAAGTTCACAACAGTACACAAACAAAGCTTTTTTATCTTCTAAACACGTGTTTTATCAGTCTGGTTTTGACCCAAAGTAATAGCTGTTCCTTTTTTTATTCAGGGGAGACACATCATGAGGTGATGAAATAAACTATTACAATATCAAACTAATGCTTTATTTCTTTAAGGACAATAAATAGGTACTTAAATATATACTTTGATTATATGTACTATAATACAACACAAATGTATATTATAATTAAATAACAGAAGATGATCTCTTAACAGAGCAATATTTACCACATGAAGAATTATTCACTGATAAAATACCAACAAAGCCAAATGGTGCGAAGTTTACACCAAAAGCCAAATTAGGTTCCGATCAGGGGGCAAAATATCTTTGATTATCATTACAAGTTTATATGTAATTTACATATACACAAACACCATGTATATATTGTTGATGCCTGATTTTTTTTAAAAAATCATTACTTTCAGATGTAGGAATATAGTGTAAACTTCCAAAGTTATTGATATTTAATAACCGGTCATTTAAAATCCTTTCTATTGGTCCATTGAAATGAGACAAAGTTTCTTTTCTTACACGTATATAATATATACATACATTCACACACCCATTTGCAGAAAACCTGGAATATTTTCCAAAATGCAATTCGTTTTATCAACCAAGTTAACTGTATAATGTAAATACACAAATGTCAGATTTGATGGCTGCAACAAAAGCAAGGACAGAGTTAAAGAATGAAATTTGCACAGAATATTGCCAGTCAAGAAATATCAACTATTGAAAACATGGCACATCATGCTGAGGAGAGTCAGACAACTATGACCACAGACTGCTGACAAAGCTGAAGACTTTTATTAAACAAGAATGGACAAAAATTCAATTTGTAAAACTTCTACACTTAGTTTCCACAACAATTGCAATGTCATTAAAATGAAAGATGATGTAACACAATGAGAAACATGTTGAAATTTATTTAACTCTTTTTTTTTTTTTTTTTTTTTTTACAACTGACGTGATAATGCAGCTTTACAGAAACCAGTTCCAGGCCCCTAACGAACAAGCCGAAGGCAAACGAGACGAGGAAAATCTCCCTCATACAGTTAGTTCTCTGTCCCAACGTTTGTTGAGGGTGCAGCCATGAAATTTCAACATTTATAAAATACATTTAAATGAAATGAAACAGGTGTTTTCCTTGTGCTTTTACAGTTGAATAAAGATTCACAAGAATGAACATATCACAGATTTATTTTATTGCATTTGGAAAATATCACAACTTGAATGGTATAATTTGAAACTGTAAATGGTATTTGCATATATATATATATGAGGTGAGAGAAAAAAAAAATCTAAATATTGATATTTGACACAATGTTATACCAGTACAGCGGTACAAAGTATCAATGTTTAGCATTTCATATTTATTTGACCATTTTTTGGGGTAAATTGGAATGGAATTCAATGGGAAGATTAGAGAGAGATTTGTTATTTTAATGCATTCTCATCATTTTTTATGCATTTAAATCTCTAAGTATAACACAGAATCAAATCTCAGTGTCTGCTGTATGGAAGTGATCACAATAATATTTTATTGTGGCCCAAATGGCATAATAGTATTTGACAACTGTATTAATTCCCACCTCTAATATATACATTTATGTACGTGTGGAGCAGTTTGTTTACAGATAAAAAAAATTCTGCACTGCTCAAAAGCCATCAAAACTAAGATTAAAATAATATTTTCCATTTGGCCACTTACTGCTCCCTATGCAAACCACTGTTTGAGTGAGTGGTTGTCTGAGTGGTTGTGAGGAAAAAGGAAAAAAATATTGATTTAATTGATGACCAAAAAAAAGTATTTATGACAGAATTGCCCAGCTAACTGTCAAAAGAGACAAAACATTTACAGATATGTTATCAGTTATTAACAGGGACTGGAAGTCATGGTGATTTTGTTCAGTCCTGCATAACTTAAGTGTAAAGAGCCTGAAGGAGCTTACTGGTAAAGGCCTGGAAGTGTAGTCAGTCAGTCTGCAGCTGGGCTTGTGCGTAGGTTTAGCTGCCCCAAGCTGAGGTAATGAAAGAAGTAAGCGGAGACGAACCCATGCTCAAGGTGCTGCTTTGCTGGTTCCCTCTGATTCCAGAGAACTTCATAAAAATGTCAAAGAGTCCAGGGCTTAATTTTCTCAAACTAAAAGTGCTTATCCATGACAAAGAGCTGGATCCTAGCAATGCGTACATGCGCACAGAGTTTATTTGCACAACCTAAACTCATTGGCCATTTTATCAAAAATGTCTACTGTATAGTTATACTTTGCAGGTGTGCAGTCATGGCAGCCCATTTGGTGCTGCAAAATTTCAACAGAAAGCTTGTATAGAGGATATAAAGAGCTTTAAGTTAGATATTTCTAATAAAGTGGCCAGTGAGCTTAGGAAAAAAGTTCACCTAATAAACTGCAACTTTCTAACACATAAAATTACAAACCCCATTTCCAGAAAAGTTGAGAAATTTATTCCACCTACTGCCAGATACAAATAAGTTGGTCAGCAAATCTACTTAAAATCTTTTCTTTCTACTTTTGTCATTAAATAAAGTTTCATGTGAATAAATATATCACAGATCATTGTTTTTACTGCATTTTGGACGATATCCCAACTTTTCTGAAAATCGTATTTGTATTTGGATAGATATACAGCAGGGGTGTCCAGCTCCGGTCCTGAAGGGCCACTTTCCAGCACAGTTTGGTGATTTTCCTAATCAAGCACACCTGGTTAGACTCACTTGTTAATTGGCAGGTTCAGGGAGTGTGCTTCAGGAAAGGAACTGCCAAACTGTGCAGGACACCGGTCCTCCAGAGCTGACTTTGGACACCCCTGATATAGAGGCTTTCAAAACTACAACCTGATCCTAAATCGGTGTTTCTGCTCCATGGCACAGAAGTACCAGCTAAAGTGTACTGATCCCATGAGGTCTGGCTTGTGTTCCAGGCAGGGAAATATCTCGGCCTTCAGTAACAAAAGCCTCTGCCTCTATAACTTGCATAACCTCACAGCAGAGCAGATGCAGGTCCTAAGGAGTTGGCAGTGTCTGCATAAATAACAGGAGAAAACTCTTACAAGTTGATTTAAAGAAAAGATGAAAAAGGGCGGTTGCTAGAGACATGCATAAGCAGACTGGACCCTTTGCCATTTTCACTAAGACTTTTTGGAGTCCTGTGTGTTTCGCCGCCTGACGTCATTCAAGTCCACTGGAGTGAATGCTGAATGACAAACAACAAAAACATGGGGATACAAAAATTAAATAGCAAATTACAAATAAAACATATAAGAAAGCATACTTACATAATCAGTATTGTGTAGCTTAAATATAATGATATAATTTTTATGCAAAGATAAAAATTAGCTCCAATAAAATACAGACTAAATAAGTAACCTCAACGTACAGCTCAGATTGGGATTTGGTGTCCTCTCCACATATTTCTGGGGTCCTTTATTGCTGTTTTCACTGCCCTGGAAAGACTGCATCTCCCTCATCACACACTGCCAGGCTGCAAAAACACCATACATCACAAACTCACTGACATAATTAGAGCTACAATTTAAAATGAGCTTAATACAGATTAGGTCTGCTTTTATTTACTTAAGTGCACTTTTTCAAAACATGATAATAGCATGACAATTATTTTCAAGAATGACAAATAATTTCTTAGAAGACAAATGAAACCAAGTGTTTATTTGAAGGGCTTACTGTAGTGAATGAAGCGCACATTCTCCTCATGTGCTGGTGTGAGAAGTTCTTCTGTGTTGGTTGGCGAGCAGGCACCAGAAGTCTGTTTGTAGTTTTGCACCATCTTTGGAGCTGCTGATGAAAACAAAACATAGGATGCAAAATTACTAACATTTAAATCCCTCCAGGACCAGGATTTTAACACCTCTGGTCTATGCTGACTGACACACCCCGAGAAGACGAGGATGCAGGTCGTAAAGTAGACGCCTAATTCATTTTTAAATAAGGCAGACGGGGGTCTAGACGACAGAATACATTTTGCAGATACAGACAATAATTTTTTTAAAACTAATCTCTCAATCAATCTCTCTCTTTGCAGGAATCCTCCAGCTCTCCATGGCTATAGAAACACTTAGCCAAACCGCGAATGATAGCTCCACCCCATTGTATAGATAAGCACGACAAAAAACAATGTTACTATTTTTTAGTTAATACGTCGTATTTATATTCACGTAGTGAGAAATGTACACCGTTCCAATGTCTGCTCTTGTTGTTATGCTACAGGCTAGCTTAGCTGTTAGCTTAGCAACCACAACAAGCATTTTTGTCAGAAAAACTGCACGAAACCATTTTGGCAGCACAGATGCGATGTGGAACACTCTGCCGTCTCTATCATTTTAACCCCTGAATGTAAATTCACTGTTAATAATTATAAAATTTCTTATGTTTGGAAAAGATGCTCGCTTACAGACCTGCGCAGTGAAGCCCTTTGTGCCTAATCAAAACACTGCACAGCAGTTCACAGCGCCACCAACAGGGGGCGTGTCAATTCGCTACATTTCAATAAAGGGGCGGGTTTAAGTGCAACGTAAGCGGAAAGGGGCGTGTAATATGCCAATATAAAAAGCAGCATGGTAAAACAGGTGCGTGTTAAAGCTTGGTTCGGCCAAAAAGAGGCGTTTTATAACTGCAAAAAAGGCCCACTCATTCTCCATGGTGATATTAACATCCCCCTCAATAAAACCGAAGCAGCGGACTTCACAACTCTAATGGCCAGCTTCGACTTAACACAACTGGACACAGAAAAAGAAACCAACTAGCCCATGACACGTGACCGTATTGCCTCTAATCCCTCTCTTACACCCTTACATGTATCTAACCATAAATTTATAAAGTTTCATTTCTCTGTGCCACTGTACCTTCTCCTAGGGCACGGAAATCTACACTCTCGCTCTTCCACCAGTCACTCTTCTCTTGCCTCTTCCACACTACTACATTAGATACAACAAACAAACTGTTTGAGGAATGTCCTGGACTCTTTTAGCTCTACTAGATAGTAATAGTTCATGTTGTTCATGCTGTAGCACTTGCCGTATGTTATAGAGTTGCGTATAAACACTTAATGATAAAGTAGAATGTGTTATTCTCTCTCAGAAAGTAATGGTGTAGCACTTGCACTGTATTCAGTGACTAAAAGGAAAGTGTTAAACGTCTTTTCTCATCAGTGTTGTCATGTCTGAATTGATGCTTAATTTTTCCTGTATCTGGAAGTCGCTTTGTATGTCAGCTGAATAAATAAATGTATATGTAAAAGCCTAATGTGATAAAAGTCTATCCTGGTCAAAATGGGGTGTGTTAAAGCCCTCCATGAAAAACTGGCAAACCCAAATAATGTATTAATAAAAAATGTTTATTTAAAAATAATATAAAAATTAGAGCATGCCATGCAAAGATGTAACAAAAAGCACACTCATATCTATTTAAAAAAACAATCTGGCTTACAAAAGTCATGATGCAGAGTAAGAGGAGTTGTAAAAATGCATTTTACAGCAAGAACAGACATGGATACAAAACACTTTGTTAGAAAAGCTGAACACACGCTGATACTGAGTAGCTGCTGCTTTGAGTCTCTTCCTTGGGAGAAAGGCAGCTGTGCCCAGTCAGTGAAAGAGGAATCTTTCAATGTGAAGAGCAGAAGAGAGTCATTTCTCTATTCAGCGCACCTCTGTCGTCTCCCCGTGCGCCCTGACCCACGCTGGTGTGACCAAAGGGTCTGGCTGAGAACCTCAACCATGACCGTGGTGGTCCTGACAGGAACCTCCGGTCTGGTTCATGGCAAAGTGAGAAGAACTGGGGAGAAACCTCAATCTCCTCCGACTCCAAACAGCTCCACCAGCTCCTTGCAGTCTGGGTCAATGAGGTCGGCAGGTTTCTCTCCACATTCATTCTCTGTTTCAGGATCAGCTCCCAGAGACAAGAGGTACCTGTAAACATAGGACAATAATTTTTCTCTTTTTCTTGTTTTTCTTCTCTCGCTCTTTTTGCTCTCTCATTCTTTCATTCTCTATGTGTTTGTGTAAATGTAATATGGCAGTAGTTCATTAATTACGCATGTAATTACAGTTAAAAGTATAGGAGAACAGTAAAAACTGTTATTAGGGTCGTTCCCCCATTGAGCATCAGGCAATGGCCTAGAAGATGAGCAGGAGACTCACTTGGCAATTTCTGGGAATCCATCACTGCAGGCCATGTGGAGTGAAGTCCATCCTTCTTCATCCCTCTGCATGATGTCAGCCCCGTAACCCACCAGCAGCTTCACACACTCAAGGTTCCCAGAGAGCACAGCCTCATGGATGGCCGCCATGCCTGCACAATCAGAGGGATCAGGGGCTAAGTATCCAGCTCAGACAGCTCATTTATCAGGGTGGTTAGGACTCTGGATAGTTTGGATTATCTTATTACAGCTTCGGCTGTTTATGTCTGATACACACAGCACTGCAACGGAGTGGCTGCAGCTCCGAGAGGAATTGAGATCGTTTTTCTTCCTCTATCTTTCTCCGTTTTTCTTTCTCTCATTATCTTTTTTTCTTGGACTGTTTCTTTGTTCTTTTTTCCTTCATTATTTCCCTATAAATCTTTCTTCTTCTTTCACTCTGTCTTATTTCAATCTAAGAATAATAATAATGTTTAATTTGCATACCAGGGTAATTACCATGTATTATGTATTCATTGCTTCTTGTTTTTAGAATATTTAAAATGCTAAAATCATAAAATATGTCTTATTATTTATGCTATGTAACACACACAACATCTTCACTTTTTAAAAAAAAGTCATTTCATTCACACTTTTTGAAACAATTGCACCATGGTTGACAAATATGGTTGACTTCTTCCCACTCACCCACACTAACTCCCTGTCAACAATGTCCAGCCTTCTCCACCCCTGCCACTGTATTTCCTATTTGGTGCTCTGTTCTAGTATTTAAATCTAGACATAATTGTATGTAAAGTCTCATCTTGTAGATAATGACTGATTCTAAACTTTTAACAATCAATTAAATCAAATGAAACAGTGAGACCTGCCTTCACTCTTTACCTGAGTGGTAGATGGTGTCCAAGGTCACCCTCCTGGCTCTAATAAAACGGCCAATCCTCTCCAGTTCGCCTTGTCGGACATAATCCTGGAAGAGGACATCGTTGGGAAAGTGGACGCTGCGGATGGGTTTGAGGGACTTATGAGGACGCAGGCAGGACACTGGGCTTATGATTTTGGAACCACAGCCCTCGTAGGTCACAGTTGGGGTCACTGGGCACTGGTAATACTTCATTGTGCTTTAAAAGTTAAAAAAATAAGAAAGCAAACAAACAAGCTATAGGCTTCTTGATGCCCTTTTTGGACGATCCAATCAGAAATTCACTTGTGTTCAGATGTTCCCCTTTTCAGAAGTCTGCTTGAGCTTCAGATATTCTTGCCTACTTTTGAGGAACTTCTGTTCTTCCCAAATCTTTTAGGCTTGAGTCTTGCTCTGGCCTAAGCTTCGGAAGTCTCCTTTCAGGAAGCTTTGGTTCTTCTCCGTTCCTGAATCTTGCAGCTGGATCTGCTCTTCTTGTGGTGCTGTGTTGGATCTCCTGAGGCTTCTTCCTGGACTGTTAGGGTATAGTGAGAGTCTGAATGCCTGGGATCCTTTTATACCCAGTCTCAGACTATTTTCAGTGCCATCACCTCACAGCTCCAATGACTGCCTGGGATGATGAGTGGACCTTGGCTCCTCCCACTCAGCTCACTCTTGCCCTTCCAACTAACTGATGGAAGCTGTAACCTCAGCCTGTTTTCGCCAGGATGCACACACCCACATGCACATTCCCAAGCACGCCAAGCTTGTTGGACATGCACTGCACAAGCTAGAAGGACCAACTTCTAGTAAACAGCCAAAGGGGCATAAAGATGTTTTATGAGTGAAACATCAAGCCAAACACCAAGCTAAGAGCAGGTCAACAGCCATGACTGGACTTTTGCAAATAGCATTTGACCATCAGCCAGCAAAAAAGCCTTTTGCCAGCAAATGGTTTATGGTGTTACCATGCTGTTGCCATAAAGCAAATGATGGTATCTTCTAGATTTAGTTTAAAGGATGTTCAGCTTGAGCAGTGTTAATAAATAACCTCTAGAACAATCCTAGGTAGCCTAAATCAAGGGTTCTCCAATTTTTCTAGTTCAACTTTACAAATTTACATAAAACTATCAGCATCCTGTGGATGTGTGATGACACACTGATGGGGTAAAATTAGCCTAATTGTTTGAAGTTTATTTTATGTCTATCAATATTCATACTAACCAGAACATGAAAAACCACTGGTTCTCCTTCATTGGATCACTTGTCTTTTAATTTTAACCACTATTTACAGTAGGTGGATAAAGTCGGTCCTGGAGGGCCAGTGTCAGTCAGAGTTTCCCCTCCACAAACATGCAAGTAGAACCAGGCAGGAACTAGGACTAGAGATGGGTACGCCTGACTTAGTCAATAACTGACTGTTCACTTGCTGCCCAATATCTCCCACCCCCTGAAAGTTTCAGGTTACTAATTTCATCTGACAATAGGTGTAACGTGCCTGATGGGTGTGTATTGTTTACTACTTTGATTGCTTTTTCCACTCATTTTATGACTTGGCCATTTTCAGCCATCTGTGAACTTACTCCTTGAATACAGACCTGTGAACCATGTCCAGTACTGGAGGGCTGGTGTGCAGGACAGCTTGGCAATTGCCCCAGACAACTGGTCATTTCCAGACATAATGTGGCGGGGAGCTATTAAATTGTGCTCAACAGCGGTTCTTCAAAACCTCAGGACTGCACTAGAGAGAACTTCAACTTGTGGTCCACTAGTAGTGAAACCCTTGGGTTCTTAAGTCACAGTAGCATCAATATTGGCTTTCAAATAAAGGAATAAAATGTTGCCACAAAGTACAACACAAACAGAATATATATCCCTAATCTGTATGGAGAGAGAGAGGGTGGGAGATCAGGTTGAACTTAAACAACCACAAGCTAGAGAACAATTTCTGCTTCCAGAAGGACTTCAGGGCAGCGTGCGGTCAGACATAAAATTTAGACAAGTCATCAGCAAGGTCTCAAACACTACTTGGGCTTGGACTTCTCCCACCCCTCATAGGTACTCAGACTCCATATTTAACACCAGTTTTGATACGGTCATTGGGCAAGCATGAATTGTAGAGGGTTCCAAATCCTTAGCTAGTTTTACTCTCCATGTCATAGTTGGTGAATCCAAGACAAAAGTGGATCTGGAGGGCAAGATTGCCATTTCATTTGGATTGCTTCCAATGACCAAAGTCCTCCACTGTGTTCATTGGCTTGCACACAGTAGCTCCATTAAACAAGTGCTACCATTAATTTGTTGGAAGTTGATTTCAAGATTCAAGAGGTTTTTATTGTCAACACAGCCATATACACAGTACACAGTGTATTGAAATAGCGTTTCACGCAGCCCCCCACCCTGGTGGAATTTCTCCATGGTTTGCTGTCAAACGCGTACACAAATGGGGATTTCGATTCGTCTTTATGACCAGCATACGAGCAGGTCTCTCTAAGAGTTTTATTGGTCTTTCAGATCTCATCTTGACCTCCACAGTTCCCCTGAACTGCCATCTCTTAACGTTTCTCACTGTGGAAACTGCAAACTGACAATGCTTTATCTTCTTGTAGCCTTCTTCTGCATTGTGGGTATCAATAAGAGTCTTACACAGCTGCTTAGAGGAAACCATGGTTGTTGAGTGTCCACAAGGTTTGAAGAGTCAGTATTTATAAAGCTTTAACATTTACTAATGACAGCCGTTAACATGCATCAGATCCAAAAAGCTGATTAAGGTCTGAAACCTTATAAAAACAATGAGAATATGAAAGTCTTAGGGTACCCAAACCTTTGCATAATGCCAATTGTTTTTTAGTTGTTTTTTTTTTTTCAATTTATGGCATAAAGAGTAATTATGAATAAAGGTTTGCTGAAAAGTGTATTTGTGCCAATATCTTTTCAATTACAAAATAATTTATTAAGGCTGTATGTGCAAATATCTGTGCAGTATAGCATGTGAGTTGTACAACACATGTAAATGTACAGAAAATCTGCACATGTTGAGAGAATGGATTACGTCATATGCAGCACTGGAGTAGGATTTCGGCACAACACCCAGCAGCACCAAGATACCAAACAGAGTCACTGATTTATCTTTGCTTCGTGTTGCTGTTTGAACTGTTCATCAATTCAGTAAACAGTACATTTAAATTCAACAATCATTTGGGGATTTCTTTGTGCACCGAATTATACATTTTGTGGAAACATTTGTGTTTTAAGATTAGGCCGCTCCATTTAAGCAAGCTGCACTGAATACCAGGTTTGTAATACTCATGTACAAGTCGCGGTCTATTGCTGGGGAAATACAGTACTTAAATGGACAAAACTAAATAGACTGATAAGACCCCACTGCAGACATTCCCATTACGCCAGGGGTGTCCAAAGTCGGTCCTGGAGAGCCGGTGTCCTGCACAGTTTGGTAGCTCCCTTTCTAAAACACTCAGTAAAGCTGGCAATTAACAGGTGATTTGATCCAGGTGTGCTTGATCAGGGAAATGACCAAACTGTGCTGGAGAACGGCCCTCCAGGACCAGAGCTAGACACCCCTGCATTACGCGTACTTTGACATTATTCACATAGAATGTAAACCAGACCGACACAAAAATGTTACTTTATTTTTTTCTTTATTTGGCCACCAGTTAACTTTTTTCCACATCGATTTGAACATGTGATGGAATGCTTCGTTTCTCTGAACTTCTCTCAATTACAGATTTAAATTTAAAAAAAACAAGACAACCAAAAAACCCTCACAGAAGCCCCTCCCTGCCCTCCCCCCATTCCCTTCCCCCTTTACAACCCCCAGTATCCACCCCTACTAGAAAAAAATAGAAACAATGAATAGCTGGGGTGAAAAACAATATTCACAATCCTGCTCCTGGACACGTGAAAGACAAAACAAATCAGCTTCTTAGTTCTTAAGTTAGCATTAGCGTTTTCCTGCATGTTCCCCTCCCCGTCATACTGACCACACAGACAGAACTGCCATGGTGCAAACAGTTGCAAGAACAAGTGAGATTTGTGGGCGGGGGCAACAAAGGGATGACTGGCAGACATTTTTCAGTAACTGATATGAAAATCTCAGCTGGCATAACGAATGAAGTGCTACAGAATTGATTTTTTCTTCTGAGATGGAGGGCCATGTGCCCATATGCAAACCCATTCAAATAAAAACCCAAAGAAGGGGGGGGGGAATAAAACTAACTTCATGTCATTAAAAAAACATTAGCCAGATATTAAAGGAATGGCCCAGTCAATAATGCTAATGTTGTCAGCAAAGAATGAACAGTTAGCATTATAAAAATGACATAGCTAGTAGCTTACCTGCATCATCAGCATTATATGGTGGAGCGGTTCCTTTAATAGTTTGGAGGAGGGGGGAGAAAAAAAAGGCACAAAGAAATAGAAAAATGAAGGGAAACAATACCTCAGCTTGGTCTTCGCTACATCTGCAATTGTATCGCACTCTGGACAGAACGCAATGCTTTGATCGACCTAAGATAGAGTGTGGCCCCAGTGCCCTGAGAATTCTGTCCATTTCAGCCACCGTGCATGCATCAGTTCCATCTAAGAGGGGAAAAATGCCTTTCCCCTCTGTACTCAGTTCCCTGTGTGAGATTAGATGATAAACACTGATCTCATGGATCATTAGGAGGTGTTGGGCTGGTAGAGAAGCTAAATAAGCCATTAAAAAACTCAAACAAGCTTTAAAGCCAAATATTGGGGTTACACATTTGGGCCTCCAAAACAAAGGGCTACTCGCTTTCCAGAAAGGACCCAAAAACATTAGTTTTTCTTTGAGGTCCATGTGTAAGAACAGAGTCCAGACTTGACACTGGACAGGATGGAACGACTGCCATGGCAGCACAAGCAGGGCAGATGCCCTTGGCAGCTGTGGAGTTGACTGGGAGAAGCTTGAGGTTTCTCAGGACAGGAAGGGTGTGTTAGAGTGAAAATGGTGGTGCTGAAGGGGGGGGGGGGTTTGTCTCTCTGTGTCCTTTCTCTCGATCCCACCATTATAACTCAGTGTGCCTTTCATCATCGTGCCCTTCATCTGAATCATCCTCAGCATCCTCAGCATCCTCGAGGTCTAGATCCTACACAAGAGAAAACAGACAAGTAGCTTTGCTGTAAACCTATTTATTTCCACCTCAAGCAGCAATTACATTTGGGATATCAAACTAAAAAAGGTAAGGAGCAGAGAAAAGACTTAAGGGTTATTTAAAAAGAACCACGTAAGTTCCCACAGCATACTTCCAATCACAATCTGCCCCACCTGTGCACAACTGGACACTCTGGGCAGTTGGTCTGCCCCTTCACTTAATGCATTGTTAGCCATTAGTGGTCAGCGTTCCTCAAAACATGTTACTCTCTCCAATAACATTGCTTTAGTGGCAAAAAAATATATATTTAAAAAAAATTTAAAAAGACGTGACTTTACAGGGCAGAGAAAACATGTGCTTGAAACATAGGAAGCTGCTGTCTGCAGGTAAAGACGGCTGGATCCCATTGGTGTGGTGGTGCAGAGATGTAAACAGACTCAACAGCTGTGATGAGCATTAGAAACAGTGTTAAGGCCCTGGAATTAGACTTCCTAGAATCAGAACTAGGGGATAGGGATGGTTTCCAAGCTTTGGACCTCATCCAGCCTGAATGCTATACACCACATCCATGTAAAAATGAAGGGCAAAGGACAATGCTGGGATTTACTCGGTTTTGGTGATTGTAGGATTTGCCCAAGACTTCAGTGCCAGCATTTTGATTAATGATGATAGTCTGCCTCGTTTGCATTTTAGTTTATTTTAAACCCATGACACACTAGCTACAAGACAAGTCAGATACAAGTGTCAGGTGCACCAAACTTCTATCAGAGCCGTCGGGCTTGTAAACCAAGACCCACTAGAGTAACTGGACCCAATGCCTTGGTCGTGATAAACAGTCTCAAGTTCATCTGTCCCATGACTTTACCTGGCACTTGACAATAGTGGGGCAGTGGGAAAATACTCATTATAATAGCATTCCAGTCCAAATGTGCTAATTCCCATCAACACTAGCCTTCAATTGTGATGCACCGAAGTATCAAAGGAAGCAAATAAAAAATTTTTTTTAAAAAATGAGGGGGGATTGATTCCCAATTTTCTGCTAAATTTAGTAATCTCCACTTCGGTCTTACACAATCGCACCCACAACAATTGGAGGGTGAAGGCAAGCATGTGCTTCTTCCAAATCACGAGAACATCCACCTTAAAACAGCCATTGATGGGCGTAACGATTCAGTTAAAAGATGCCCGTCCTGGCTATGACTTATCGGGTCAACACATCTAC
Organism: Lepidarchus adonis; assembly: GCA_037576955.1. Classification (NCBI taxonomy): domain Eukaryota; kingdom Metazoa; phylum Chordata; class Actinopteri; order Characiformes; family Lepidarchidae; genus Lepidarchus; species Lepidarchus adonis. Next base: position 195,279 of record JBBIGC010000104.1, read on the forward strand.
ACCATTGTTGTAACTTAAACATATGTTCATGAGTTTCAGGAGAGAATATTTAAAAGGAAGACATTTACGGTTTATTGAAGTTCATGAAATGTAATTACTGAAAATGCAGGAGTGTATTTGTTTGGTTTAAATTTACAGCCACTTTTATTTTGAAGGACAGAGTTTTGGCTGAGTAGCACCTCTCCTATCTCGCTCAGATTTTGTTTTCTCTCTGCACCGTTAAGTTCTGATTTTTTCAAAGCAGTCAGCAAGTAAAAGGTGTAGTACAAAAAGAACTCGCTTGAATGGTCATTATTCTAGAAGCTTCCAGTATCCCACAACCATTCTGAAGCAGGCAACAAGCCAGTTTATAGAAGATGCAACCCAAATACCACCTGCAGTGTCCGGGCTCAAAAACTAAATTACTCCTTGTTTAGTAATCTCTGCAGTGTCTTTCCTGTACCCACATTGAACAAATGCCCTTGCTGGCTAATGTAGCAAAAAAGTAAATTCATACATATATAACCAACCCTTAGATACACGGAGGTGCAGACTGAACTACAGATACAGACAGTCAAAGACTAGTTCTCTCCATTTCTGATCAGCAGCAGGGTCTTAACCTTCTGTAACCTTCTGTAGAGCCTTGGGGGCAGAGCCAAGAATGTGGCACTTTCTGATCGACAGAGAGCAGCCGCAAATATAACTCTGGTCATCAAGCAGCTTTACTACATCACTCAATATGCTCATAATTCACCATTATAGGGGTGTTCCTGAAGATCCTCAGGCCCTGAAGGTCGGTGTTCATCTTTCCTCAGAATCTTTATTAATTTGGAATATTCCATGCTCTACTCCACCATTTTCAATTAACTAATTACAAACCCTTTCCTGAACTTAGCAAGGCAAGTTGATTCAAATGTACAGCAGTGGTCTTTTAAAACAAACTGATAGATCTCGTCTCCTAGCATACCTAACAAGTTTAAATCATGTTTGCTGAACAGGGACCACAGAAATAAAATTTTAGCCAAACAGCACTGCCATTTACAATTGCTTCATTATTCAGACACTTAATACATCTGAATTCCAAGCTGGAATAAGGACCGTGTTCAAGTTCAACAACTGCAAAACAAGATTCTAATGATGCTGTTATGTAGGCTGAGGCATTCAAGGGGACTATCATTCAGCACATTCAGACAAACAGCAAGGCTAAGGCTCGAGAAGCCCTGTGCCTTCTACTGCCCTAATCACACTCAGATACAGGGGCAGAGCACAAGAAAAAAATAAAAATTAACGGTCCCTAGTGTGAAAAAGGTCAAATGTATTGGACATGCACTGTGATCGCACAAATCAACTTTGGAGGTGGTCAGGCATGAATGACTATGTGCAGCATGGCTATATCAGGTTTTCATGTGCGATTAGGATAGAATCGGTCAACGCACAAGTATGTCAGTAAGAAACGACCACTTCAGAAGTTCTAAAGAACTAATGCCAACAAGCTACTAAGGTCTGAGAACTTCATGCTTTGCTTCAATGCATAGCTTGTTGCAGTGAAGCAGAGTAGAAGTTCTCAGACCTGAACAGTAAATGTTGTATTGGAATATACTGTAATAGAAAAGTATAACCCTAATATGAGCTGTAAAATGTTTTAAGCCATAATGATTATACTCACGTCTACCTCCTCGTCCTCATCATCTCCTGCTGGTGCTCCTCCCTCCTTCCCACCACTTTCCAAAAACTTTGTGAAGCCCTCCAGTGTCCTTTCTCCACTGTAGTCAATTATCTACAAGCACACACAGAAAATGAGCGTTAGTGTGATCCAAACCCTTGCAACCAATTAAACACAGATCCTTCAATGTAAAAACCATGGTCAAAACCTTTAATACACTTCCCATACAACAAGCCTATAACTCTCCATAGGGGTGTTTATGATATTGGCTGGGTAAAAGTTGGGTGCCCTTGTGATGCCAGGCTACAGGCACCTCAGAGATCCATGTAGCAACTCAATACAGACACTTAATACAGATGTCAAACATGGGCTAGTCGACGCTAGCCAAACATTTCTATAGATCACAACTGGGATTACTTTGAGGTTAATTTATGCTTCAAGTTATCAGGCCTAATTTAGTTTGAGTAAACATTAAGCAGGATGTTTACAGGTCTTTGTTTAAGCAAGGGACAAAAAGATCTGTGAATGGTTCAGAAACTACAGAATACCTTTTTATGAGGGTAGTCATCTTTTCACAAGTCAGCATAACATGACAATGTGTGTCTCTGGCATTATTGAACAGGAGACAAGTCAAAGACAGAAGTGCTAAACTGAAAAACAATCCGTCAGCCTAAAGTAGTCAACTTTATCAAACATTCAACCACCAATTAAGAACATGGATGTAAAAGTCCTGTATGAGAGCTGGCTAGGTTAAAGTATAGCCACCAGACAAGGTAGTGTTACTAATATTACATACACACAAAAAGAAACTCAGTAAAATTCTCTCCAAAAAGATGACAAATTAAATAAGAATATGGATTTCAAGTGTGCTGATGCTGCTTCAGGTTGCGACCTAAGCAGAAGCTCTGATTCCCTTGACTGAAGTAAATGAATGACACTCCCTTGGCTTTTCTGGAGAGCCCCCAAGTCCAACAGGAGCGGTTTTGACCAGATCCCATTGGCGCATAGTGGGCGATAGATTTACTGAGGCAGGGATGTTTGGCGCTCATCCAACACGTGCTGCCAATGCTATAAACACTTCTGTTCTAAAAATGGATACTAATGAATCGTGGATGTTAGTTTGACTGGGTTACCATCGTTGCCCCTTTCAAAAATAACTCCCCTCCCCTCCACATAGCCTCTTCATGGGGTGCAAAGTCATTTGCAGGAATGAAAGAGGATTTGAGATGGAGGTGAGGTGTGTGAATCTGGAGCGCCAGACTGGATAAGGTAGACTGTAGTTGGCTTATGCCGTTATGTGCCATCAGCAATAAACTAACAGACGTCTGCAGTGGAAGAAAACCAACAAAATTAACAAATCCCCAGAGAATTGTAGCCAATAAGCTGAGACAAGCTGAGTTTCTGAACTTTGCTTCCCTGGCTTTTCACTGGGGAATAATGCTAAGCTAATGACGCTAACAAGTAATGGAAGCTTATGGCAACAAATGCAAACAGCATGATTGCCACTACAATTTTCAGCTGTGTGATTTAGTCTTAGTGTTTAGAGTCAACAAAGTCAGTGCTGGAAATCACATAAGGAGGTCCATTAGAACGCTACAATATTAAGGTAGTATCACAAAAAATAAGACATATGCTGAAAACAGGTGGAGTAATGCATGCTGCACCTCTTCCAGTGGCGTGAGGCACTGATCCACACACGCTCAGTAAAAACAATCAGCAGCCACCCAAGTCTCATTATTTTTCAAGTGGTACAGATGTCAATTTCGAGCAGGAGCACAGCTATTTTGTTCCACTACAAGTATTAGGACTAGATCAATATTTAATATTAGTATGCCTTTATAGGATTCAAGCAAGCAATGGAGCCATCTTCACCAAAATAAAACTCACTAAACAATGGGTAGAATTCACCCAGACTTATGGTCTAAGAAACTCTAGCTAGATATGAAATGCAACAAAAATGATCTACAATTCATTCAATTAATTAACATCAGGTTGTGTTAAGGCATGGGTACCACATAACCGGAGTGATTATTCATTGTGAATCTACACATTTTAATCACATTTTAATCCAGTATGAACAGTTCATACAGTCTGACAGGAATACTTGAAGTGGTTTTAATCCAGTCTGGGATCTGCAGTGTGTATAGTTGATACAGGAACATCCGAAAAATGGTTTTAACGCAGTATGATTCTGCAGCGTGTGTAACTTAGCCGACCCGTAACAATGACGTAAATGTATTTTACTGATCTTTTAAAAAAAATGTTCAAAAAAAATTAAAGAAAAAAAAAGTGCCCATGCAGCTTAATTGAATGGGTTTTTTTTAAAAGAATTACAATAATCAATCAAATACGACATTCACATATTGACTGATATGATAATAGCCTCACCTTGTGCTCCTCCCCAGCAGGGAAGAATTTCAGTGTGGGGAAACTGTGGACTTTTACAGCCTCAATCTCATTGGCTGTGGAATCCATTTTGGCCACAACAATGTCTTTACTGTCCTTATACTTCTCTCCCAGCTTGTCCCAGATAGGTGCCAGCTGTTTGCAGTGACCGCACCAGGGTGCATCTGAAAAAAGAAAAAAAAAAAAGAAAACGTTCAATAGGGTAATTTCTACACAGATGCGCACAATTTCACCAAACATGACGATAGTCAGTATTGGTTCAGCTGATCTCTTCATAATGCTGTTCCAATGATCAGAAAAATACCATGCCAGCATTCCATATTCCACATTTGCAATCAGGGGTCTAGTGTGCAGTTTTCAGTGCCACTCAGTCCTATGAGCAGCTGCACCAGTGCTGTAAGTAACCAGGTGTAGGATTAACAAAAATGTCCCGAGGGGACTGCTTTCTCCTAACCCCACACACTGGAAAGGATAAGGGAATGTTTCGGTGCTCCACTTTCAGACAAGGCCTCACTGTGGCTGCGCATCTTGTGTGTCTGGCACCAACAGCTGAGTGAATCTACACAGCTCATGCCAAGACTGAATGCTCTGGGCAGCATGCGAAGCCCCTGGCACGTGCAGCCTGTTAGTATCCCGGCAAATACCCTCCTCGGCTATGAAATTCCCCACACAGAGGGGGTAACTTTTGTTAGACAAATGCAAGACAACCAGATCCCTCAGCTGCTGGAAAACACAAATAAATAGCTTGTCCACAGAGATGCAAAGGCCATTTGCTTTTTATTGTACGCCAAGATGTCCATCTAAAATTCAAGATGGTCAGCTGAGAACCACTGTGCAGCCATTTGGGAAGCTGAATGTTAGTGTACAGAGCAGGCAGCTGCTTGCTGCTAGGATTGACTGACAAGCGAAATAGAATTCAGTTACTAAATTCAAAAAGTTTCACAGCCATAAGAGTTATACATTTGAAGAACTGGCAAATGAGATTTGCTTATGGTTGCTGCCCAGTCGGTTTTGTTGTAGGACTCGTGACTTGATGGCATTTACATAGCAGTCAAATGATCTGTGGTGTCAAGTAGGCCCTTCTAGCCAAATCGTGCACTACGTGCTCATGCGGAGCAACAAAATCCCACCCAGCTCACGTGTAACAAATCATTTCTACATTTTATAGCTCTTTGCTTCGCTTTTATAAGCCGAATCAGTTGCACATTTTAAGAAGCAGTGCATCCTGCCTTGAAAGAACACTGATGCCTTTAGGCACATTTAGGTTGGATGATCATTGTAACTACTTGATTTGTTCAGTTGGTTTTTCAGAAAACTGCTATATTTGGGGTGACAAATAATAGAATCTCCCACATGTGCTCAGATTTTTAAGTAGATGTGTGTACTTACAGAACTCGACAAACACGTTCTTGGTGGGATCAAAGACAACTTCCTCAAAGTTCTTGCCCACCAAAACCTTGACTGGGGTTTTGTCCCAATCCTCAGGAATATCCTGGCTCATAAGATGAGGCTGCAGACAAGAAGCAGACCAAAGTGTCAAAGCTTCAGTGTTTCAGCTCTAGCTGTATTTTTGTTTCAGTTAAATCCAAGCTTAAATACAAAATGATTGACATTATTGCATCACTCAACCTTAAAAAGACAGGCCACCAAGTACAAAACATCACATGCTAGTAGCACCACTTCATTACTCCACTTTGAGGGGTTTAAAATGAACATGCCTTCAGTTTTCCCTCAACAAAGGCTGTACAGAAGGTAATGATGTTCTCTGCAGTGATGTCAGAGGTTTCTGGCTTGTACTTGGTCATCTCATCTTCCAGGGTGATGAGCCGCAGGGCAGGGCACTCTTCCTTTTTCAGCCCGAAGAATTCTAGAATGCGCTGGTTATCGTCCACGTCACTGTCGATGAAGATGAAAAGAATCTGCAGGCCAGGAGGGAGGTGATTAAATGATCTAAAAATATAGATAATTTGCAGGACAGTATAAATTACATAGGAGGGGTCCCCTCCAATTTGGATTTCTAACATGATCGCTGACTTTTCATTACATTAAAACATTAAGGAAATGCACACAGCCAATCTGAAAAATTCTAACAATATAGGAGAGCAAATCTATTGCTTCATGGACAAGTGAAAATATGACTGCAGAGAATTAATAAATTTATTAAGAGTCTGGTTAAATACACTACAAATAAATAAAATAAATCAGATTTGTTCATTTGTGGTACTTGGGGCTCAAAGCATTAACAAGGTGAAAGTTAGAGAAACATACTTGTCTGAATAAACCAGAAATGAGGAGAACATGTTAAATAGACAAACTTATCAGTCACAGCCCTAATTTCTAGGCCTTCTAACTCATTTCCTCTCACCTTTCCCTTGAAGCCCTCGGCTGCTTTTTTAAAATTGTCCATCTTGTCTTGGAAGTCTTTGCTTGCTTTGGGCACAAAGAGCAAAATGTGTGACTTGATCTCTCCACCAAAGATTTTGGGGGCCGTCTAGAGTGGGGAGGAAAAGAAAATTCACAATGAAACAGACAAAACATTAACACCACAACACATGTAGACCTTCAACATGTACTCAAACACTAATAAATGCAATTTTACTGGCCCATAATAAAACATTTAAACAACAATTAAGCTAAACTGGTTTCTTTGATTTTTACACCTTTGCACCTAAACCAAGTAAAAACATTTTTAGCCTTCATTCCCAAGTTTATTGATTTTGTAAAGGTTACCTGCTCAGTGAACTCGATGACCAGAGGAAGCTGGTTGGCTTTGATGAAGCTCAGAAGGTTCTCCTTACTGATTTCACCATCAAATGTGTTGCGACCCTCGTCAAACTGCACACAGACAATACACACTTTAGCCAAGGAGCAAATTCTTATACAAAGGATTCCCTCAAATTTGAGGCATAAAAGTTTTAGCCTGTAAAAGCTTTACACATCATACAGACTGGTCTTTGGTGGGCTAAGCTAAATCCAGCCTGTAGGCCATGGGTGTCCAGCTCCGGTCCTAAAGGGCCTGTTTCCAGCACAGTTTGGTGATTTCCCTGATCAAGCACACCTGGTTAGACTCACCTGTTAACTGCCAGGTTCAGAGAGTTTGACCAAGGAAGGGAACTGCCAAACTGTGCAGGACACCGGTGTTCCAGGACTGACTTTGGACACCCCTGCTGTAGGTCATATTTGATTTATATGGGTGTTAAGAACTGCATCAGTCAACAGGAAAAACAGAGGAACAATGAACAGGTAAGAGAGAGCTGCTGGAGAGCAAGACCGAGCAAGCGAGCGGAGATCAGGTGTCACCATGGATGAGATTACCATAAGAGTGATCAGTGACCAACAAGTCACAGAGGCTGAGCTGAAAGAGAAAGTAGAGACAAAAACAGAAAAAACAAAAAGCTAAAGCTGTGAGGCAAAATGAGGGGGTGAGAGCAAGTTCAAATTAATTTTAGTTCAAAAGCTTTGTTGGCAGTGGTGACTGATGTACTCTGCACTGCTCCCTGTGTGCTGCTAATCATGACTGAGGCACATCAAAAACCTCCAGATGGCAATAAACAGGGATTGCACAAGACAGCAGAAGAGCTACTGTGCCATTCTGTGCTTTCATGCCATTTACCTTGTTAAGACAGCAACCTCACCCCTCACCACAATGTGCAAAGTGTCAGGTGTACGTATTTTGCCAAACTTGGGTCTGTTAGCACTGTAGGTTAAATGCAGTCAGTCATGCTAATTCTATAGGTCGGCTGCTGCTCTTAGTGGGTGGGTGACTAACATACGATGGACTAATTACAGATACATGTCTGCTTGGTGTCTGGACCAAGCAATCAACACGGGAAACCCCACTAACTGATGGCTGGTTGGGTGGTCCGTTAGTCCATGGTAGTATGACCAGTTGCAGGTTACATTAATTTCAGACAACTATTACAGTATTAGCGGTAGCCTCCACTAGGCAAGTATGAGAATTGGACCCAAAGTGTCTGCAACAAAAATTGCATTCTCTGACTGCCACCTCCTTTTGCCAAATTTAGGACCCTGACCAATGCAGGTGGTGTTAATGTTGGGTCTGTTTGGCGTATACACCTCTCCTGCATGAAAACATCAGCATTTTCATGCTGTGCAGTGTGGACAAGTCAAGCAACACTGCTTATACACAAAATTGTTTCTTATTCAGAATTCACAAATGCATTACATTTTTTTCCTGCCCACTGGCCCAGAGGTAACCTTTGGTAACCAAAACTCATTCATTTGACCCACAAACTCAGCACTAAAAGGTCATTCGTTACGTAAACGATGCGCTTTCATAGCATCTGATATGAACCTAATGATGGCCAGAAACTGAGCCAAGCGCACTACGCCAGGAAAGACTTGCCAAACAACCCCCCACACACACCCCATCAATTTTAACCTGACGTTTTTCAAAATTTCCAAGACCACCTTTACCCTTTAAAATGTAGTGCATATAAAATACATAAGTAACCTCTGTTCTGATACATCTTTATGTACAAAACTAATAAGTGCAACCAAAAGTGCCACCTACAAGCAATAAACATTACATAACCATGATGAGGCTGATAAATAATCTACTCATCTATCATAACCGCTATCCAAGAATGCATCCCTGATTTAGAAGAGGCTGAAGAGAGTAGTGATTAAATAACATCTCCAAGTGCGCAACTAGGGTCAGATGAAAGGCTCTTTGAGATGGAGGTTAGGTAAGGGTGACCTAAATCAAACGCCAAATAACACTGAATCCAAAAAGGCCCAAAAGCAGGCAGGAGGCTACTGGAGCATTTCAGCACCCACTGACTGAGGCTAATTTTAGCACAGTGGGTGTGCGAGCTAGACCAGCCGGGTTTAAGTAGGACTGTCTGGGTTAGGTTACTTAAAGCCATGGCAGAGACTTGAGGAAGACCAACAGTGTCTTACCTGCTATACATAACATAGGAGGGACAACATATAGGAGCGGCCAACTGACCTGCATGTCACAACTCACTGTTCATGCATCACCAGCTTTACATTCATGATTCTGTAGGTACCAGGAAGAAAAAGCTGAATCTGCTCAAGTTTAAATATTCTAATGCTTATATTAAATATTAAACAGCCATCAAGTTCCACTGTTAATTCAAATGAGGGAGTGGACATTTCTGTAGACATTTGACTGTATTGCAGCGATTATTAGGGGGAAATGTTCAGTGTTCTAGAGAAACTTTCCAGGTCAGAACTGCATTGAAGTCAGTCCCAGTGGTAGTGAATTTTAACAGGATGTCTTATTCCAAAATCTTCCTCCAAACAATAGTCATGAAGACACAGACTGAGGCCTGGGTCACTTTTACAAGTCTGGAGAAGGTTCAAACCAAAAAGTTTTTTTTTAAAATACATACAAGTTCTCTCTCTGGTACAGTCACAGTATATTAACATTAGATTTTGCATGTAATCTTACTATGAAGTATATATTTCTATATAGATAAAAGTAAATTGTAACATTGTATTTTTGCAATATTAGTCATATTTACACAGTTAAAAGATTAGAAAGTAATACCTTCTTGAAGAGCACAACAGAGTCTTTGGTGACCTCGAACTTTGAGAAGACTGCGTCCTCAGAGCTGATGGCGAATGGAATGTCATCAACAGCCTCTGCTGCTTTGATAAAGGTCTTCGCACCATCAGAATCCACATCCTACAAAAAAATTAAATAAAACATCAAGCACCCGGGTCTAAAAGAACACCAGGATTCTTCAGACACTTCAGAAATGTATCGAGTAAGCCGGGTCTCCTTATCCACAGAATGGAACAAATAGTCAACACAAACCGAATTGAAGGAATCACTCGTGTACTGTACCAAACGGTTACGTACACACTTTCTAGTCAACCCTGTGTGCTCTGCAATAGTCAAACACACAATACTGAACAGTTTTAGTTGTGCGTCATTGCTTAGATGCCAGAATGAGGCGCTTCTGTAAAAACAAGATATCCAATTGTTTGGCACATTACTTGTTTGTAATAAATTCGTGCAACAAAATTTGAAATGACATAACTTATTTGTAAATGCTTAATTAAGTTAAGAATTCCTTGAATAAAAATGAGAAAATAACCCTTTAACACTGCCCCACTTTCTCAATATTTGATCTCCAATACAGAAATGTGTTCTACAGCTCTCTCAGCTATTTAACTATTTGGTTCCCAAATTCTCACAAAAAGGAATATTTGGAGAACGCATGAAGTTCATACTACAGTGATGTTATATCATGAAAATAGTGCATTTAAGCAGAAGCATGCAATGGCGATTTCCTCATCTCAAACAATTTACTGAAACAAAAGCCAGTGTTAAGTAAACCACAACAAAAATATCAATGTCTCAATAACAAGTCATGTGCCCTTGAGCATCATGATGTCTCATGCTGTTCACAAGTCAACTTATTGCTTCTGAGGCAGGGCATGCCACTCTTCTTGAAGGGCTGCCCTCAGGTTGGTTCTGGGGAACAGAGTTACAAGCTTCTACACGGCGACTCAGCTGATCCCATTGGTTCTCTATAGGATTCAGGTCTGGAGAAAGTGCAGGTCACTCCAATCGAGGTTCCCCAGTTTCTGGCAGCCATTCCCTAATGATGCAACCTCAATGAGCTGGAGCATTGTCGTCTGTGAAGAAGAAATTAGGCCCGTGTTGCTCATCCAGGGGCACAATGACTGGCATGCATATTTGCACACCCTGCACATGCATGTGTGCACACTTCACTTATTCCATTTAAATCCATCGATAAGGTTTTATATATCTTATATACATTTCTTTTAGGAAGTTTAAAGTATTTTGCTCTATTTATTGTTAAGTGTTTTACATCTTAAAATTGTCGTTAAAATTGCTTTTAAATTGTGTTTTATATCTCGAGGTCATGGGTGGTCGTCAAAGCATTTCACTACATATCGTATAGTGTATGTGACAAATGACGTCATACAGGTAGTATGGGTTTGACACTGTATCCTTCACAAAGCGTAGGACAGTTCTGTATTGATTACACAAACCTGCCCAAGGGCTCGTCTGGTGACAACAGTGGCTGATGCACAGCACTCTCCTTGATAGAATTTCTGCTAAATGTGAATCGACAGAACACAGCACAGACTGTTGGCACTGGTCCCTCGTCCAGTGTAAATACTCTCTGGCCCCATGCAACACAATGACTCCTGTGCTTAGTGTTGTGGTCAGGTATCCTTGCAGGTCGTCTAGCACGCAGACCACTCTGATGTAAACTGTTTCAAATGGTCTGATGTGACTCTTGGTCCCTCTCGCCTCCTTAAATGTGCCTGGAGTTGAGTGGCATTCATCATCCGGTTCCACAGGTCACTGTTCACAATGAAGTGGCCAATGGACATCCACAATGGAACAGCCAAAACCCAATGGTTAGAGAAGTGGGTTTGTGACAGAAGGGTTGCAGGTTCGATTCTCGGGACAGGGCAGCAGGCTGAAGTGCCCTTGAGCAAGGCACTAAGCTCAGTGATCACTTCTGTCTAAGAACATCCTGCTTGAAGCCTCACAATGGTGACGTACTGTTAGTCAGTTTTTAGGTGTCGCCTTAGTCTCAAGTCAAAATGTGCACAGCATGATGACTCAAAATACTAATTCTGACTGAACCAGGAAACTTTTGGTTGATTCATGGATCAAACAATCACATGTGAATTGTGCCATTAAGCTCCTTGTTGGAGGACAGCAAGTTGTTTAAAAAAGTACTGAAACACCAAGAATAATAATAATAAATAATAATTTGAATTTATATAGCGCCCTTCACAAACTCAAGGTCGCTTTATATTGCAAAAAAATAAACCAAAACCAAAAATAAAAGCTAAACTAAGCAGTTGGAAGGTCATATTAAGTTTAGGGAAGGTCATAAAGTTCACCTGTGAAGATTATAGTACAATTTAGGTTCATCTTGAAATTTCACCTGAAAGCAGAACATCCCTAACTTTGTGAGTAGTGTGCATCAACCTCTTCCTAATGTCCTGAGGAGAATCTTCTGTGAAGGTGCACAGGACATGGAGACAATTTATGTAACCGAGCCATGTTACTGAAAACTTGCATTAACCGCTGTTCACACCACTAAACGTGACTAGCTGAATTAGGCCTGTGCATGCAGAAGAGCATAATGCATAACTGCAAACTGGGCCCCTTCTGTTAATAAAGCTCACCTTAAAAAAGCCGATGACCACAACCTCATTCTCAGCAATGAGGGACTCCGTCTGAGTGACCTCGGTGAGTGTTGCAGCAGCTGGACCCGTCCGCTTCTTCAGCCAGTTCACGATGTCATCAGCCTGCCGTCCAGCTACAAACACACACACAATACAGAAGCAGATGGATTTCACAAACCAGAGACAGTCACAGAAGCAAACAGCACTGTTGGTACTGTGCAAACAGTCAGCAGATCAGAAAGTAAAACTTACACCACTATTGGATTAGAACCAACACAACTGGCTGAGCTCCAGACCCCAAAAGGTTGTAGTCATGTAGTAACAACCACAACAGTCACGTCTCACATTTGAAGGCCAACAGGGTCCTGTTTTTAAATTTTAAATGCACCCATGACAACCTCAAAGTGGTCACACGCAGCAAAATAAAAATAACATTTAAATTAAGCAAGAACAGGAAAAGTCTCTGCTGTGTCTAGGGTAGCTCCACTAAACTTAAGCAGAGTTACCAGTTATCAGATCCATAAACGTAGACAATTGAGACGTATGAGAACGCTGATGGACACGTGTTCGTCACAGATATTGCAAATGTTGCTTCATGAAAGCAACAATCTGGAGCTTAAATTATGCAGCGTAGTTCTTACATTGTGGCGTGATATTAAATTGATCAAATTTGAACTTGATAATTTATGCTCAACTACAGTATAATGTCACTACCAGTTAGGGCTGCAACAATGAATTGATTTAATCAATAAAAATCAATTACTAAGAGTTGATGAATCCGCAACGCATTTCATAATTGATTCGTTGTGTTGCGGGACACAGAGACGTTAGATATTTAAAAAAGAAATAAAAAAAAAATCTAAACTTTAGTTGAGCGCAGAGCACACCGTCTCCCTTTCGCACGCACGGATGCTAGAAGTTAGAGCCTCAGGACAGGGCGAAGCAAAGACTTAAACAAACGAGCAAAGTATTTCACACTAAATACACAAAAAGTGTGTTGACTGCAAAATATGCAAAGCGACATTGCACAGGAGCAGCACTGCAATGATCCAGCACCTGAATGATTCAGCGCTTGATGAGGAGGAAGGGAGTTCAACAGCAGGTAAGTCACTACAGAAACCTACTTTGTTTTGAGTAGTTTTTTTGGAAAAAAAGATAATTTATGCTATTTCATGTGTCTAGTAAATGTATCTTGACATAAGATTTTTTTTTTTTATTTTTTTTTTTTAGATATATGGACTGAAAAACAAGACAAAACTGCTAATTTAGAAAAACATTTTTTGCAGTGTATATTCTGTGCCTTGTCTCATAGGTTATTATTGACAAATATATTCAAGCGTTTTGTACTTTTTAATTTAACTTTAAAGTTATTTTATAGCACTTATAGGTCCTCTTAAGCGGTGTTTAAATGTGGTGTATAAATAAACCTTGTATTTGAGTGTTTGTTACTTACCCTTACACAACTAGTAACTAAAACATGTATGCATGTATGTATGTATGTAAAAATTTGTGCTATTACACTCTTACTATCTTTTTGATTTCAGGAAAAAAAACCCAAAAAAACAGCAAATCATGGGCGGCTTCTTGATGGGAAATGCATCAAGTACCACAGCAACCGCTGTCTTCAGCTTCCTCAACATGCTCGTCACTGACATGAGGCCTCAGTTGATGGTTGAAGACGACTGCTTCACTTAAATGATCCGCACCTTGAACCCTGGTTATTAACTCTGCTTTATTATTTATTATTATTATTATTATATAATAATAATAATAATAATAATAATAATAACAGCTCAAGGAGCAACATGTTTGTGCACTTTCTAAAGACTTTAGTTCTGTTATTGAATAAAAGGTTGGAAACAAATGCTTTTCTTGTTTTTTTGTCGTTTATCCGATTAATTGAAAAAATATTCGACAGATTAATTGATTATTAAAATAATCATTAGTTGCAGCCCTACTACCAGTATAGAGCTGCAAAGGTTTCCAGGGGCGAGTCAAGTTAGATGCTTTTACTTCAGATCAGTAAACAAACCTAATTCCAAAAAAGTTGGAAAATTGTAAATAAAAACAGAATGCAATGAAGTGGAAGTTTCAAATTTCAATATTATAATCAGAAAAGAAAATAGATAACATATCAAACGTTAAAAGTGAGACATTTTGAAATGTCATTTTGGATTTCATGAGAGCTACACATTCCAAAAAAGTTGGGACAGGTAGCAATAAGAGGCCGGAAAAGTTAAATGCACATAGAATCAGCTGGAGGAACAATTTGCAACTTATTAGGTCAATTGGCAACATGACTGGGCATAAAGAGCCTCTCAGAGTGGCAGTGTCTCTCCGGGATCACCGACTCCCCCAACGCTGCAGTGAAAAATATTGGCACAATATCAGAAATATCAAAAACTGCAAAGTGTTTGAAGTTACCATAATCTACAGTGCATAATAATATCCAAAGATTCAGAGAATCTGGAACAATCTGAGAGTAAGGGTCAAGGCCGGAAAACCATATTTGATGGCCATGATCTTCGGGCCCTTAGACGGCACTGAATCACACACAGGAATGCTACTGTAATGGAAATCACATGGGTTCAAGGAACCTTCCAGAAAACATTGTTGGTGAACACAATCCACCGTGCCATTCGCAATGACCAGCTAAAATTCTATAGGTCAAAAAAGAAGCCATATCTAAACATGATCCACAAGCGCAGGTGTGTTGTCTGGGTCAAGACTCATTTAAAATTGACTGTGGCAAAGTGGAAAACTGTTCTGTGGTCAGACGAATCAAAATTTGAGGTTCTTTTTGGAAAACTGGGACACCATGTCATCCGGACTAAAGAGGACAAGGACAACCCAAGTTGTTATCAGCGCTCAGTTCTCGTCTCTTTCAGGGAAGACCTTGTATTTTCCAGCAATGCCAGACCGCATACTGCATCAATCACAACATCAGTAGGAGAAGGATCCGGGAACTGAAATGGCCAGCCTGCCGTCCAGATCTTTCACCCATAGACACATCATAAAGAGGAAGATGCGACAAAGACCTACAGTAACTTGACCAACTAGAAGCCGGTATTAGAAACAAATGGGACAACATTCCTATTCCTAAACTTGAGCAACTTGTCTCCTCAGTCCCCAGACGTTTGCAAACGGTTATTAAAAAAAGGGGATTCCACACAGTGGTGAACATGGCCTTGTCCCAACTTAATTTGAGATGTGTTGATGCCATTAAATTTAACATAAACTAATTTTTCCCTTAAAATGATGCATTTTCTCAGTTTAAACCTTTGATATGTCATCTATGTTGTATTCTGAATAATATTGATATTTGAAACTTCCACTTCATTGCATTCTGGTTTTATTCACAATTGGTACAGTGTCCCACCTTTTTTGGAACCGGGTTTGTACAGTAACGCTGCAGTTAACATGGGGCGGCATTTTCTGCAGCTTATAGAATGGACCGGTCTATAATGTGGGGAAAATACGGTAAACTGATTCAGGATAAACTACAAAAATGCATGTAAATGTTTTGTTAGATCATTTACACACAACAAATTCAATAGCATTTTTGCATCTTAATTTCTATTTATAAAAAGGTTCAGGTTTATAATATGGGAATTTGAAGCATTATTAATTTATTTTAGTTCACACAGCCTGCATCAGTGGTCCTGAAGTTACCCCTCAAAATTCATGTTTTTGATTAATCCCAATGTGATTAAAGCTAAAATCTGGACCTTCTAGGGCAGTGATCGTTCAAACTGGCCCGCGACTGGATTTCAAAATTGTAAGGATCAAAAATAAAATAGTGGTCCACACTGAGTCTGTTGTCAGAATAACCACCATTTATGACTATATTTAGGCTACACTCCAGACTAACCCGTTTTCCACCGGCTGCGTTTCGGTGCGTCTCCGACACGGCTGCCGCAGCGTGCGAGGTCACTGTAAGAGTGATATGTAAACTGAGTAGCAAGCGTGTGCACGTTGGGACTTTACATTCATTTAGCATAAAAATGTGAAACAGCGCCCCCTCAGGTCACAACATTCGATGGTCACAGAAAACGGTGTAACACCGGATCCAATACGGAGCACAAACGCGTCCAGTGCGAATTGGCGCATGCGCTCGAACGGAACGGTAATGCAGCGCAGCGGACACACATCCGGTGGAAAACAGGGGTCAGACAGACTATGCGGCGCAGATTGTATTATTTTGCAACAGCAACAGTTTCGCTTCAAATTAGGCACTGGTGACGCATTTCGGAAGGCTGGCATGATAAATG
>JBBIGC010000104.1:226197-249695 GCA_037576955.1 Lepidarchus adonis
GTGGGGGGGAGGCTGTGTGTGTGTGTGTGTGTGTGTGTGTGTGTGTGTGTGTGTGTGTGTGTGTGTGTGTGTGTGTGTGTTTGAGATGAGAGACATATAAACAGAGAGAAACTGATGAGCTGCTGCTCAGGGAAAAACACTGGGATCAGAAGAGAAAGGTCTCAGTGTCAGTGTTGTGGGGAAACTGGAGAAACCTGTATATGACGTCTGTGTCTGACCCTCAACAACGTTTCATTAAAAACCTGTCAGATGTGAGTGAGTGTGAGGTTTGCACTTGGTGAGTTGTGAATACCAGGAGCACCTCCATTATCATAACAATAAGGGCTAATGATTCTGGAGAAGTGGGTGGGTTTGTGGGCGTGAAGCAAAGAAGGGGGGCATTTGTCCTCAGAGAAATTTTCAGGAACTCTAGTGTTAAGGGACTTTTGGGGCCAAATGTGTTTCGGTACGTTAAAATCTACACCAACAGGGACACATCACTGAACATTTTACTTAATTACTTGAAAGGACTGAGGACACTGTGGATGAGTCTATTTAATTCATATAAAGCATTGACCTCAAGCTTCTGCAGAGTGGTAAAGGCTGCTAAGATCTTCAGAGAACCACCATCACCTCAGCAGTATAGCTATGATCGGAGAGTCCATAGAAGCACCATCAAAGACTCCACCAACTCCCCATTACAGATTTTTCACACTAATGCCCTTTGGCAGGAGGTGCAGCACTGTGAAATACAGGATGTCTGCACTGAGGGACAGCTTTAATCGCCTGGCCACCATACCAATCAACAAATCCAATTCACTACCTCTGCCCCCACTCTAACATGTAAGGTGTCGCATGTACAACCACACTGCAAACTTGTGCAGACTCTTTAAACAGGAATTTTCTACAGAGATTACTATTGGTATGTGTAGATGACCAATGTTCTGTCTATTGTACATTATATTCTTGAATTAATTAATTGTATTTCCCTTTAGCTCTACTTTCTTATTCCTTGGAGAAGTGGAAAGCAAAAAGAAATTATTGCAAAGATACTATTAACTTTAATTAGCTGAATGTTATAATAAAAAAATGACACCAGAGTTTTTGCATCAATCTCCTTCTTTGAATGAAGAGCCCATTAACCAATAGAAGTTAGTACATTCCCAAGAATGTAAAAAAGCAGCATTCACCCCTGTAAAGATCAAACGGGTGGTGTTCATGCACCCCTGCCAACAAAAATTGTGTACATCCACCTCCAACATACATTTTGTGTCTCTATGAGAAAATCCCAGTTTTAAACATTAGCCCAAAGACAACAGATGGTCAAACACATTTCCAAAGAGGTTTTGTTTACAACATTAGCAGGTCAGAAGATTCTCCTGAGTCCCAGAGTGTCAACAGATAAGCACAGGTAGAAGCACCTGGCACCTTCCCCAGCAGAGTACAGCTAGAAATAAACCCACAGTGCTGAATTTATAGTGTTTAAACAGCTAGCCCTCTAGAGCACACTTTGTAGTGAAGAGGTACAGCCACGCTCTAGTGAATAATGACCAGCATAAAAGGACTTGATTAAAAATTAAACCGGGCAGGCGGCTATCACAGGCGAATATAAACTGATGTACAGGTTCCTAGTGATTGCTTCATCTCAAGGGCCTCAGCACTGTACAGTTCAGTTCAGTCTCACATCTAGCTCACACCAGTAAGTACATGACAGGCTTGAGAGTTCAACCAGTTAAATCCCAATACTCAGATTTGAGCTTTGCAGTTAAGGTTATGTAGGCATGTGTTGTGCTTTACTAAGAGAGTACAGTACATCTCAAGTACAGAGAGATTTGTTTATTTTTTAAGAATGTAGGAGTGTGTTAAAGAATTAAGGTATATGTTGGAATAATAATGGTGTCTTACAAAACAGTAGAATTTGATGGAAGATGGTCTTGTAAAAGACATACAGATTGCTGACAAAACCTGTTTTTGTCAAATATTGGTGTACTGTTAACTAGACAAATATGTTGTATTTTAAAGAAATATGTTATTGACTGAAGAATGATGGGTCTGGTGGTACTGTGAAAAATACACTGTTTATTGGAGAATCATTGTATTTGCTGAATGATTGTCTTCAATAGAGAATGGCATTTGTTGGAGAATAACATTGTTAAGAGAATTCAAAACCTTGAGAAGCTGCCACCACTGAAGTCATGAAGTCCCTATGCTGTTTCATGATTACAGTAGTAGATGCAGTATCAGGAATTCTGTTCCGACATAAAATGTCTTTTCTGCTCTGTTTTCTTTCATTTCCATCCACCCCACTCTGTTCGACCGGACAGCGTTAAGCACATAACACAGAAGGAAGGCTTTGGTCATTTAGGAGCTCTGGCCACCACTGCTCGTTTTGGCTGTAAAACTAAAAGAAATCCTGGAATCTCCTGGAAAAGTACAGAAACCTAGAGCAGGAACTAAATACAGCTGATTTTAGCAGGTGAAAAGCAGTGAAAAATCTAAGTGGAAAAAAAAACCCCATTAGCTCGCCTCTATTGGTCAGGGCCCTAAATGTAGCGAGAGGCGGGGGTGGCAAGCTATCGTAACAGATCACAAGGGGTCATGTTTAAGACGCTGGCTCCCTTTTTTGTGGCATTTCCCTGTCATATACGGTAGTAGAATGTAGTTGACCACCTACTAACTGCTTTACGGTAATACTGGCCTCTCACGAGAGACACTGGCATTCGTGTTTGCATGCTGCTGGTTCATTATGCTAGCATGTTGCCGCCTGATGATAAAGCCTCTGCAGCATCATTACATGCATTAGTTAATCAGACATGAGTTAATAATGAGAGCAGTAGCATTAGCAGCAGTAGCATTAGCAGCAGTAGCTGTAGCAGCTGAACTATAAAATTACCATGACTGAGCGTGTTCTAGGATGCAGCACTAACATGGACCCAAGTTTAGAGTGCTATAGATGGAGAAATGCATATGTTGCTCATTGTGGCGAGGTCGAGAGGCAAGATCGGTAGCTTAAGGAAGAAAATAATATGGAAGAAAATCTGCTTAGCAGCCTTTCATGGCGAGAGTTGAGGTTGGCAAGATAACGGGGGTGAGCTAACAGGGTTTGACTATAAGGGTCAGTGAGGTCAGGCAGAAAGAGAACAAATAAGGTTGCAGACTCAATATTAAGACTGATCAGCATAGAGCTTCCAGAAAGAACCAAATAATTCTCCATTCAATTCCACTATTGTTAGAAGAAGAAAGGGTAAGCGTAAGCTTTTGGATGGGCTAATGGAAAGCATTTCTAGCTTATTACTCATCAGGGATTCTGTTTTAGTGGTGCAGAACCAACAGAATGCAGGGATGTCTTATGTATTAAAATCCGCTGGCGCTTTGGCTCCCGCTGTAGTAATTCCTCCCCTTGAAATAAATCCGCAGGATGTCCTATTCTTTTAATTATTATGCTTCTAGCGAGCATCCCTCACAAATCTCTTCCACCTGCTCTGAATTCGTCCCATCGGGGGCTCAAAGGGAGTTCAAGAAGGCATCTCACAAGAGAGGCAGCCACTTCCTGAGGAATGAATCTGCTGGTAAAAAAAGCATTAAGAAAAAAAAGGACAGTAGCAAAAAGGTCTGCATGCTCTGCTTTGTTAAGACACTGGCACTGAAGTAAAAGTACAGTACTACTATCAATTATGGGTGGAAACTGTCAGAGACAATGATACAATACTATAATGATATTTAGGACACAATAAAATTTTATCATGATCATTGGGCTACAAGATGATATTATGATTTTGTGAGTCATCAATGTATCAGACTCTTTGTAGCTGTTTTGACTTTTCCACTTTCTGTGAGAGAATAATAATCTTATGACTACAGAAGCAATATTATCGGAAAAGACATACACTATATTGCCAAAAGTATTTGCTCATCTGCCTTTATGAACTTAAATGATATCCCATTCTTAATTCATGTCAGCCCACCCTTTGCAGCTATAACGCTTCTGGGCAAATTTTCCACAAGGTTTAGGAGTCAGACACTGATATTGGACGAGAAGTCCTGGCTTGTAGTCTCCGCTCCAATTAATCCCAAAGGTGTTCTGTCGGGTTGAGGTCAGGACTCTGTGCAGGCCAGTCAAGTTCCACACCAAACTCACTCATCAATGTTTTACTGACCTTGTTTTGTGCACTGGTCATGTCGGAACAGGAAGGAGCCATCCCCAAACGGTTTCCACAAAGTTGGGTGCATGAAATTTTCCAAAATGTCTTGGTATGCCAAAGCTTTCAAAGTTCCTTTTACCGAAACTAAAAGGCCAATCACAGCTCCTAAAAAAACAAGGCAGCACCATAATCCCCCCTCCACCAAACTTTACACTTGGTACAATGCAATTATACAAGTACCATTCTATTGTTCTCAGATTGCCAGATGTAGAAGTGTGATTCATTACTTCAGAGAATGCAAATAACACATGAAGTTTGGAGGTCTGTAACGATTGACTGCAAAAAGTTGCCGACCTGTGTGAACTATGCATCTCAGCATCCGCTTACCCAGCTCTATTATTTTAAGTGGCTGAACACTTTGTGGCTAAGTTGCTGTTGTTCCCAATCGCTTCCACTTCTATTATTATAAGTGTTTTATTCTAACTATTTAGTATTTATTATAATTATTATAAAAAATTATATAATATTGTTATAATACCACTGACAATTGACTGGACTTGCACATGTGGCATCTTATCACAGTACCACACTGGAATTCACTGAGTTCTTGAGAGTGACCCATTCTTTTACAAATGTTTGTAGAAGGAGTTTGGTGCTGGAAGTTATACATCTGCTGCCAAGGAAGTGAATGGAAAAACTGAATGTAATTATCTAAATAGATGAGTGAATACTTTTGGCAAAAGTGTGTATGTACCAAAGAAAAGACCGTTCAATACAGTATAAAATGTTTAAATCTTATTAAGTAAATAAATATGATCATCTGGTAGAATACTGTATCACATCACAACTTTCAACAGGATTATTATCCTAAACATACAAACACATTCACCTAGGAATGCCTTAAAATGAAGAAATGGAGGTTAAAAAATGGCCTAATCAAAGCCCTCTGATATATTTTGTGGGATATGAAAAGCATAGTACAAGCAAGAAAAAATACAGTAAGCCGATGTAAGAGACTTGTTAATAAGTATGCAAAACACTGAAGCTACTTCTGCTGAAGAAGACAATACTATCTTCTGAGTCCAAGGGTGTACTTACATTCTCCACGAAAGAATATTACATCTGTTTACGTTTTTGTTTATGACTGAAAAGTCCTTTTGGGTAGTTTTGTTCAAGTAGATCATCTTTACTTGTAGACAATGTAACAAAGAGTGTGAAATGTGTACTTGTTCAAGTGTGTTTAAAAAAAAAACTATTTCCATGGGGTGCAGTTAGTTTTTTTGTTACATAACTGCATATTTACCACTAAATATAACAATAATTCACAGTACAAAAGACATGAGCTCTTGCCCTTGAATAGTCCCAGAAGTAGAGATTACCACTCTGTGCTTGCAGAACTTAACCCCATCTTCTTTCAACTTAACCAAAAACCTCTTTCTATTACACCTCCACCTGCAGCACCTGTGTTCTCTGTTATTAGTGTTGTTTTACCTCATCTTATTACTTGTTATCTGCTGCATTTGTAAAGTGACCTTGGGTTTGAGTGCTAAACAAATTAAAAAATATTATCATCATCATTATTATTAGAACATTTTGTTTTGCCCTACAAAATACATGACTTTTTTTTGAAGCAGCAGAAACCCTGCTTAGGACCAATAACTTGGCAGAATGGACAAACTAAAGAAAAAGGTGACTCATGCAAGCGACATACGGCCATTTACTGTAGCTCTGATAGCCCTTGAAAAATAAAGAAATGGCCTATTATGTTTAGACGAAGGACAACAATCTGTCAACGTCTACTTCAGTAACCCCAAACCCATTAACACAAACACATGAGATCTTGTTAAGGCAATCGATTTAAATCTTTTCCCATCCATAATTGTTGCTCGATCATTATAAACAGCCTCCACTCAGCCTCCATTCTTCCAGCCTCCTGGGAGACAAAACAGTGGAGGAAATGAGAAGCGACACGGCCTGATGAACTGGCAAGCACAGCCTGGACAGGACAAATAGAGGACCGGGGCGCCAACTGTGAAGCTTTGGTAATACAGCTCGCTTTAAGCACCCACGCAACACAGCCAAAATTCAAGTGGAAGCAAAACGGTTTCAGTAGCCAATGGGCCTTGGATGAGGGTTGTAATTTATTTGGGACTGTTGCACACATCAACGCGGCACTGCCACAGATACACTAATTACCAACACTCTTCGTAAGAGGCAAGCAATTTAACAATACCTCCTTAGTCAGAAAGTACACTCCCTTTAAACAAGTCAAACCATATAAGCAAGCCTGTTAGAAATGAGACACATGCAATTATATTGCCATGTGGTTCGTATGACATTAATTGCGGATGGGGGGGGGGGGGGGGGGTGTTGGTGTCTTAAAGTACATAAAACTTTCTGTAAATAGGTCGTTTTAGACCAGTGGAACTTGTATAGATCTAAGAACCATGGGAGGAAGTGCCCATGCTTAAAAGAGGATGATTGTTGTTATAAGAATGCTGTTTTAAGATCTTTTATAGGTACTTTCCCAACACTCAAAAATAATGGCCGGCATAAATGTGTGGCCATTGGTCCAGACAAGTGTACAGTGAGACTTCTAAACAAAAGTATACAGTGACTGGTCCAGACAAACATATATAGTGACTGATTTAGACAAAATGCATAGTAAATATTCTAGAAAGAGGTGTATAGTGGCTGTTCCAGACAAACATTTACTGTGAATATTCTACAAAAACGTGTACAGTAGCTGGTCCAGACAAAAGTGCACAGTGAATATTCTAGAAAAAGCTGTAGATTGGCTGGTCCAGACAAAAGTGTACAGTGCATATTCAAGAAAAAAAGAACACATTGACTGGTCCAGACAAGTGTACAGGGATTGGTCCAGACAAAAATACACAGGGATAAGCCCAGACAAATTTGGATGATGATTGGTCCAGACAAAATCAATAAGCTATCAATATCCTGGAGACTCCAGGAATGTCCAGGATCTGTGGGATGTATGTAGGATCTCATGGAACTGCAAAATAGCATTTGCATACTACAAATTTTGATTTTGGTGCTTGTTCAATAATTTCCTACATACTATTTATAACTGAATACACAAATTGCTACATTGAGATTTTATTTATTCATAATTTTCTTCTCTTTTTATCACTCTCCAGTGTCGACCAGAGGAGGATGGGTTCCCCTTCTGAGCCTTGGTTCCTCTCACGGTTTCTTCCTAGCGCTGTATAAATAAAATTGACTTGACTTACCAAAGCCTGTATATAGTGATAATACAGGTGCAATACAACTCTACTGCCTATAATGTTCTTTAAAAAGTTGCTTCACAAAGTCATGTGTGTAAGTATTAATACTTAAGTGCAACTACACAAGCTTATTGCCAGCTATACCATATTAACACCTTAAAAATACATTAGCAACACTTTATAAATCCAAAGTACAGAAAACTTGGTATTTAAAAGAAAGAACCATGCTTGTGATCCTGTCTGACTTGGACTCTGGTTACTTGTGGGAGTCTGATTAAGATGTCCCATGGGCACCTGGCAGATCATGTCGAGAGCTCTCAGGAGGACCAAGTCATTAGTGGGAGATGGGCTTCAGAGAGCACTCTCTAACAATCTTGTGGAGAAACGAAAATCAGTAGAGCCACTAATTGGACAGTTGTACAATAAAAGGTCTTTGGCCAAAAAACCAATCTAAAAGAACTGCTGGACTGAGGCTAAGTGGAATGCACCAATCAAAAAAGTCCAGTAGGCTTGACTGATGGGTCTTACCTGTTCTCATGATGTTAACTGTATCTACTGAAAAGAAAAATAGGATGGGAAGGAGAATGGATCTTTAAAAGCAGATGACTAGCAATAACAACCACTGGCTAACTCGGCCACATGTATGTAATGCAGTCTCTACATAAGTGCATTCTGTCCCAAACCTCCCAAAACCTTTTCCTATTTTTTTGCACATTTTGTTTGCACATTTAAGACTATATCTCAGTCTTAAACAATATACGTCATTTGGAATACTATACAGATATAAGCCCCATTTCTGGAAGGATAGTTTCCAAAATGCAACAAAAATTAGCCTTTTTAATATGGTAACTAAAGTAAAAACACTGACCAAGATGATTTTATTTTCTAAATATACTAGCTACAACACACAACAGAAGATGACAGAGTTAAAGTACTGTAAGACTGAAGTACTGTAAGAAAATGTTCAACAGTGGTTTAGAAGACTCCACATTATGCACATTAATTGGTAACATAAAAGAATCACCAATCTGCACCAAAATGCAAAAGAGAATTTTTAGCTAATTCAAAAGGAACAAACACTGTAGAGAATTTTGGTTGTTTTGCATCAACAGTACATAATATGGTGAAAGATTCAGAAAATTCAGAGATACCTTAATGCGTAAAGTGCAAGGTTGAAAACCACTGTTCTCCAAGCCTTCAGTCAGGGCTGCCTAAGAAATTGTTATGCTACTGTGACACATTTTATACAAATAGGTTCAAGAGTACTTCAGGAAAATCATTGTCACTTAACACAGTGAAACTGTACTGCACAAAGAGGAAGCCATACATCTTCTCAGGCGGTCCAAGTTTACTTCAGCAAGATAATACCAGATCAAATTCTGCATGGGCTACAACAGTGTGGCTTCATAGACACAGAGTGTGTGTGCTTGACTGGTCTGCTGCCAATCCAGGTATGTATTCTATTGAAAACGTGTGGAGCTTTATGAAGAAGAGAATTGTACAATGGTGATCACAGACTGTTGAGCAGCTGAAGTCTCATAGCAAGTAAGAATTAACAAAATTTACAAAAGCTAAACTACAACTAGTCTCCTAAGTTCCAAAACCATTTAAAAGTGTAATTAAAAGGAAAGGTGATGTATCACAATGATAAACTGGCATCTGTCGCAAATTGTTGAGTGTTAAGCATTAAATTCTAAGTTTGTGTAAAGTTGGTCAATACAACTATTTAAAAATATTTCTTTCTACTTTGGTTAGTTAAATAAAGGTTCGCGTGAATTAACATTACAAATTTGTGGTTTTATTGCATTTTCAACTTTTCTAAAAAAGTAAATGATATATTTTCCTGTGAAGAAATGCAGACTAATTTAGTCCCAAGTTTAACATTTTGGAATGGGTAGAAATGACCAGAATTCCTGAATCAGTGCACCCCTACACCCAATGTAAAATGTAAAGTGAGTAACTAAGTACTGGGTCGGAAATTTGAAAAAGAAAAAATACTACTCAAACTACTGGAAACAATTTTTTATGGTAAAACAATTGTCTTGAACTATTAGATTTTTATATATTATCAATTTAAACATTTAAAAATCATGCCCTGTCCTAGTTGGGAAATATTGTTCAATTAATCCAGCCCTTGGAAACAACATTGACATTTTTGTCTCACCACAAAAGATCAAACAGCTTTCTCCTGCGTTGTGATGTGTGTCAAAAAGACATGAAGCCAGAAAAGAACAGAACACTAGAATCTCTAAAGGCTGCCAAAGAGAACTCCAATGAACTGAAAACGTGTGAACTTACGCAGCTTTGTTAAACAGTCCTCTTATGTCATCTGATTTATGTCTGTGATAAGTCGGGAGCAGCCAGGTATGAAAAAATTGTTAAGATAAGGGAACAAGTGCTGAAACACTTAATGTTGCTCACCAGTGGCTGATTTAGGGCTTTTAGGACAAGCATAATCCAAGATTTTGAATACTGCAGCATGAGCAAAGTTTTGCCTAAAAATCTACCAATAAGAGAAGAGCATCTGGTGAGACGTGACTCACACTCACGATTAGAAGTAAGCAGATCTGATAGATAAACAAAGCAGAATGTGGTCATTTGTTTCACAGGCATATTAGAATTTGGATTGTATTGATATTATCTTGCCTAATGTGACATATTTAACTCAGTAAGTCTACAGAAGTATCAAGCATACATTCCAACACTTGTAGGATATGGAGAAACTAGAAATTGCATGTTATCCCACTGCCTCAATTTAACTTTCCTTGCAGATCATTCAATGTAGTCCAGAAGACGAAATGTCTCGGGTCTATTTTTCCCACCAAAGATGGAACAGGTTTGGTTATTGTTTGTGCACCAAATTTTTAACTATTCAGAGCAGTATCATCAAAAATAAATTAATAGAACAAAAACATAGGGTTCCACATGGTGACACGAGCAAGTATCTCATTCTACAGTTTGGAATGAAGGTAGAGTGCAACCATGGAGAGCAACATAGAACAGAAAAAAGTATGTCCAATGGTCTGCAGCAGAAATGTGTTGGTATGGTGTCCATTGAGCAATACCATCCATTGATGATGCATTCTTGATGACCAATGGTTAAGACTCAAAACTAGTGGAAAGTGGGGAGGTCCAGTAGATGTCACCAAGGTTTACTAAATCCTGAGAGAAAAAGGATAAAGTTGTCATAACATATTAGTAGAAAAGTATTTCAGCATTTCTAAGATTTTTGGTTCTTCTTCATGCTCCTCTTAGTTTTATTTCTCATCAGGAGCTTTTCCAAGGAAAAGTGTCTGGAAATTTAGACCTCCTTAAAGTTTCATACACTGGTCCCTGTCATTATGTCATGACCTTCACAACTTTAAAACCCACCAACAGTTTCTCAAGCAACATTATTTCGTTAAAGCTCCATAACAATGTTTCCTTTCACCACAAATTGGTCTATGACATGCAGAATAAGTGTCACCAGTAGTGATAGTCCATTAGAGGCTATATTGTGTCCAAAAAACAAATAAATGTGTGCACTCTTTACACCCCATGGAGCTGTCTAACCCTCAAGCAGCACTACGCCCAAACACAGCTTGACATCAACTCCCTAACACACTCCCACAGCGTCTCTCCTGCTGTGTGGCAGTGTGTGGTCCTCTCGTAGGGTGTGCTTTTCTAGGAACAACAATTTCCAAATTGCAGCTCACCAGACATGACAACAATGCAACAAACATGAGCAAAGTCGAATGGCCTGCATGTGTGAGCTTCTCCTTCATATGACTTATTAAGAGCTTCAACTCTACAGCAGCATCTCCACACTGGAACCGCTTTCTCTTTGAAACGATCTCAAGCATAACTACATGACTACTGTGTCTCTGCACATATCAGCTATAACATTAACACCACCTGCCTAATATTGAGTAAGTCCCCCTCATGCTAGTGAAACAGCTCTGGCAGTGGCGACATCTTTCTATCAGAGTCAGCATTAACATTTTGTGCTAAAGGAGTAATTCCGACTAGATGGGTCAGCCCTCACTCCCCACCTTCAGGCAATAAGCCTTGAGAGCTCATAACCCTGCTGCCGATTCATCAGTTATCCTACCATAGATCACTTAGGTACTAACTACTTAAACGCCCTGCCAGCTCAGATCCTTACACTCATCCACTTTTCTTTCTTCCAACACATCAACTTCAAGAACATACTGGTTCC
Organism: Lepidarchus adonis; assembly: GCA_037576955.1. Taxonomy (NCBI): domain Eukaryota; kingdom Metazoa; phylum Chordata; class Actinopteri; order Characiformes; family Lepidarchidae; genus Lepidarchus; species Lepidarchus adonis. The sequence continues at coordinate 237,765 of JBBIGC010000104.1, forward strand.
TGGCTGCCTAATATATCCCACCCCTTTATAGGATCCATTGTAACAAGTTCAGGTTCAAGTTCGGATTTTATTCTTCACATACACAATCATACAAATACAATAGGCAGTGAAATGCTTTGTTAGAGGAAAAAGTAAAATCGACAACATTGGGAAAGATGGGAGATTTTTAAAAATAATCAAAATTCACCTGTAGGTAATTATTATAATTATTATTTATTATAATGTTGTGTCTGATCGGCGAATGTATATACAGATTAACATCACAATTGGTCATTCTCATTTTGCTCCATCAGATGAATAAATGGAAAATCCTTTAAAGAGTCTCTGACTACAGATGGTCACTGCAAATCAAAAAACCTATTCTGTATGATCACTTTCTCCAATGATGAAAGACTTCTATCCTGAACAGAAGTCACTTCCACTGAAGGCACAAGGTCACAAGAGCTCACATTACAATGTGATGATGAAAATGATGTAAATCATATGACATGTCTAAAACAGTGACCAGATATCTGCCCAGTTGAACACCAATGGCAGGTTTTGGTCCAACATGATACACAGACTCTTGGGACGAGACCAAAGAAACTCTAAGAAGCTGTCTGTCGTAGATCTCCAAGGCTTTTCTGATACTACTGTTTAAAAAAGTGTCAATGTTTCATCAATTACAGTCTTTCTGCATGACGCACAAATGAATGTGCAGCATTTATACAAAAAAACATCAGTGTTAAATGACAACAAAAGTGAGAATACATGTCAGTTCCATTCAAATCACAGCACTGCTATCTGGTGCACGAATTTCTCATCATCATTCAAGGACAAGCACCAACAAACACGACAAGTGAGAACTGTGGAGGCTGATGTGCGCTGACAACCCAGCTTTCATGAGGAGGCTTCCACAGTGCATGTGCACTCAAGGCACTATTAACACAACAAATGAACTTTTAACAAAAATTCCTGAGGAATTGAGCAACATTCAGATTAACATGAACCAGAGGAAGGAGAAGAAAAATCTCCACTGTTTACAGCAGATCAGAAGAGCTTAAATTTGTGGCGTGCAGGATGCAATTCAGATACTATTCTCAGTACTAATGCAACAGAGTTGATGGACTTTGAAACAGCAGAACAAATGTCTGAATTTATACTAGATAAGCTTGAGGTTAAACAACACTGATGGCACAGATCTGATGAATTCATGTAATCCAACAAAAGTCTCATTATTCTGCCCATTTTAAAATGCTAAAGCCCCTGATTGATTGAGATGATTTTAAAAAGAGCCAAATTCTAAATGTTTCCTGTTTCATTTCCTCTCTCAAGTTTGTGCATCTTAAGTCATCATCATGCATTCTTACATGACCATTTTTCAACCTGTCCTATCTGTATAAATAGGGAAATGACACCAGATGTATTTGAGCAGGAACAATCTGTGAATTTATCTTATTTCAGATTACCTGGCCTATACTTATGCATTTTAAAGGACCCATACTCTGCATACTCAGTTTTGCTGGGTTAATATCATCATAAATCAACATCATTCTTACACAACCTTCTACAGGGGGTCCTGAAGATGCAGTCTTATGCAAAAGTTGTCTTTAGGACATGAAACAAACAAAATATTTTCGCCAAACACCAATGCATAGTTACTTTTATGCCCTAAATTGAACCTTTTTTTTAGGCACCTTAAGTGATCCAAAGTCTCTGATTCTTTTTACAAGGTTTCAGACCTTAACCAGTTTGTTAGATCTGATGCATGGCAAAAGCTGTCCTTAGTCAAATACAAAATACATGTACAAATACTCTGACTCTTCAAACCTTGTGCACACACTTGTGGACACTCAAGAACCATGGGTTCCTCTAAATAGCTGTGTAAGATTTTGAAAATGAAAGTTATTGATGCCCATAATGCAGGAGAAGGCTACAAGAAGATAGCAAAGCATTGCCAGCTTGCAGTTTCCACAGTGAGAAATGAAATTATGAGTTGTCAGTTCAGGGGAACTGTGGAGGCCAAGATGAGACCTGGAAGACCAAGAAAACTCTTGAAGAGAACTGCGCGTATGCTGGTCAGAAAGACAAATCAAAATCTCCATGAGGCTGCAAAAAAAACCTGCAGGAAGATTTAGCAGACTCAGGAGTGGTGGTGTACTGTTCCACTGTCCTTCATGGAAGTGTCAGCAGAAGGAAACCTTACCTGCATCCCCAATTTAAATCCATGCTATAGACTGATGAAGTTAAAATTATTTGGCCACAATCAGTAAAGCATAATTAGAGAAAAAAAACGGAGCAGCATTTCATTAAAAGAACACTTTGCCATCCATTAAGCATGAGGTGGAAGGAAGAATGAAGTCCACTAATTACCAGCAAATTCTGGAAATAAACATCACACTGTATCTGTTAAAAAAAAAAAAAAAAAAAAAACTTTTATAACAGGACAATGATCCGAAACATACCTCGAAATACACCATGGACGACCTCAAGAGACGTAAGGTTTTGGAATGGCCATCACAGTCCCCTGATTTAAACATCATTAAAAATTTGTGGGTAGATCTTAAAAGAGCTGTGCATGCAAGACGGCCAAAGAATATTACAGAACTAGAAACCTTTTGCAAGGAAGAATGAAAGAAATCTGCCAGAGTAAGTGTTACTAAGTACTGATTATGTAGGATGCCCAAACTTTTGCACAGTACCACAAGAATCTTTGTTAAATTTATGACATGAAAAGTAACTGCGCATCAATATTAGCTGAAAATATTGTGCTTTTTTTTCTCATTTCCTAGTGTCTTTTCAATTAAAAATGACCAAAATATGTTATTTATCAAGCGGTGCCCAAACTTTTGCATAAGACTTTGTCACACTCTACATACAATGATTTGTGGTTATGTTGCTGGCTTTTTAAAAATGCACATATTCACTGTCATTTACAGTAGTAGAATGCAGTTGAATGGTTACTAAATGCTTTACAGTAACACAGGACTGCCACATGCTGAGCTGCATGCAGTTTTCAGAAGTGTGTGAGCATTTGTGCTTGAGTGCAGGGATGGGAAAACAAGGGTGCTGTGCAGTGGGTTTTTTTATGTTTTGTTTTTGTTTGTTTTATTCACCATTAGTATTGAATTAGAGTTCATGTGGATTAGTGGGTGAGGTGGGTAATAGTGCCCTGTGCTAAGGCACAACTCTCCAATGCGTTTACTGCTGTGGTGTATGTTGAAGCATTAAAATCTGGAGCAATGTTTTCTAAATGCTTTTCTGTAATATGAGAGCATTCATCCACGTTGCTGGCTGTTAATAAAGCACAGTGCTGTTCAATAAAGCCTCTGCAGAATCATTACATGCATTAGTTCAGACTTACAGCAACGGAAGAAAGAAGGAAGAAAATAAAAAGGGAGAAAAGATCACAAAGATGGGTGATGTGAAAATATTCAGGCCTTTGGTGCAAAAAAAAACTAAATGTGGCTATTAGCCTCCATTCATAAATAGCCACCTAAGCTTTGGTGGAGCTGTTCCTTTATGCTGGTTGAGGAAAATGGAATAACTCTGTGGTGGAGATGGAAAAACTGCAGCTGAAGCACGCGCACAAGGTTGCATTTACTGCATAAACTGTGAAGAAGACCATGATTTGTTGAGTAATCGCTAATAAAGTAGCTGTAAGCAAATCTACATATTTGAATTGCAAAGCAGCAGAAAATCCAGAGCCAATAAAACTCATTAAAAGTGAGGCATGATCATTCAGAGCAGCATCACAAGAACAGAAAAAGAATATATAAATAAATATACAACTTAATCAGTCCTGGAACACCAATAATATGCACAGTTGGATCCATAGAAGAGAAAAGTGAAGGATTATGAAATGGAACAAAAGCCAAAGGAAACTGACAGAGAACCAACTGATCAGAAAATGAAGTAAAAACAGCATAAACAAGAAAACAGAAGAAAAAACTTCTGTACTTCAGTAAGACTAGATAGTTGAAAGTCTATCCATGTCAAAGACAGGAAGCTAAAGGCACATTATTATATATATACATCAGCAAAAATTATATATGTGGCAGCTCCCATCTCTAGTAAAGAAGTACATAACTATTTGTCAATTTTTATCGATGAATCAACCAAAACAGCACAAGATCTGATGTATTAAACTGACATGTGAAAATTAATGTGTTTGTTCCACAATTTGCTTATTATAAGCAGTTATTTACTGAGAAGCTGATACATTGCTGTATTTTCTCTTTCCAACTTAGAACTTTATGTTCTAACTATAATCTGTCTGTACATGTGTGCTCATGGAAATGTAGTATATTGTGCAAAATTTCATCATATTTCATACAGACTTCAGACCACTGTATCAAACTGAATAGCAGCGATGCACATTTTAAGGTTTCAAAAATGATCAGATCATTGGCTGAAATAATCAAATGTAGGAATTGAATCGTGAGGACACATGATTTATGCACCTTTTAGTAACTGGACCTTAACAAGGAGCTAAATGAATTATTGAGGGAAAAAACACCAAAAAAAGATTGAGGGGCACAGACATAGGAATTGTGAGTTAATAATGTACATTTACACAAGCAATGACTTTCTGCAGATTTGCTGAAGTGAGAAGGAGTCTGAAGGCAAGAGTTTCTCATCTGCTGTGTCCTAAGACACTTTCCAATTGCTCACTTTTGTTTGTTGGATTTCATGAACACTGTTCATCAGAACCACAAGTAACACACTAATAAATCATTAAATACCATTTGAAAGATCATTTAACTTCAAGCATGTATCTGATGTTGACGGTTTGTGTAAAGTATTTATGACGTTTTGGGAACTGAGCATCTTAAAAAAATTAAAAAATGACATGAAGATAATGTCCTTATCTCATTTATAGGCAGAGGGAGGTACACTCATGAAAGAAATGATTAACAAAAATGATTCAGAATCAATTCGCAACCCCCAGGCCTCGACCTCCAGATGCCAAATCAACCTCATCAATTATCCATCAGGAAGAAAGTGGCCGAAACCAGCGCAGAAATAAAGCAGAGCGTCCCATTCAGAGCTATGCATGAGTGCTACCACTCTTCCTCCTCCTCCTCCTCCTCTTACTACTACTACTACTACTGCTATTATTATTATTATTATTATTATAATAAACCAAATCATCCAAATATGGAAACTGATCTCTGAAAATATTAATTGTTTGGAAGCATACAGACTACAAAATTATAAAATATCAGTAAATAATATAATTTTTATATAAACGCAGCAAAAATGTTGTGACAGGCTGGCTTTGGTGAGTTTACTGATGAGTTGTTAAACAAAAATGTGTCCTTTGTGTATTAATAAAGAAATCTGATTTTCTCTCAATATTGTGGGACTTAATTGCTTGAAAAACTCTTATCATCAGTTATCAGATATTTGCATATGAGCACGCTCAACATTATCAATAAACATGTACTTTAGTCTGTGTTTACATGTAACCTTGTGTCATTTAGTGTCATAAACCACATGAGCAAGAGATTACTTAACACCTCCTCACAATCTGAGCCACCAAGCAGAAATGGGCTTCCCAGTCTTTGCATTCCACCTTAAATGAGACCATAGTTACGGTGTAACATCCAGTTATTCCACTTTAAAAGGCCAGATGTCCCATTGAAGGTGGAACTGAAAAAAACAAGTAAAAATCTGAAGAACTGGAAGCCTGAATTTAATGGCAGCACCATTTAAGAAAAACTGAAATAAGAAGCTGCAGAGTCAGAGGCACATTTATGGGAAGTGCGTGCTGACCCAGGCATGAAGTTAGCATTATGCTAATTTGTTGAGTACAAGCAGAAGTATAAGTAGAATAAGAGTAGTATTAGAGGAGATGGTCATCTGGACCATCTTTTTCACAAACTCTGTGTGTGCGCGTGTGTGCTTGTGTCACATCTAGTGATGGTTCCTCCATCTCCTGCCAGGCTGAAAATGAGCCCATCAACAGAAAGCAGAGAGGTGAACTCGAACGTCATGCCCTCTGTAAGCGAGAGCGTTTTCCACTCTGAGCTGACCAAAGACCACGGAAATGACGCAACTTTGTCTCGCGGCTGACAAAAAATGGTTTGCGTCAGGATTCTTTGAGTAAAACAGTATAAGCTTTAATGTGGGTGGGGGGCATCTATTAGCCCTTATGTAAACAGACTAATTTGCATAATATATTTCCTCATGTAGTAAAGTCATTACACAGCCTCAAACTAACTCTCACTCTCTCTTATTTTCACTATCCCTCTCTCGCCCTTTCTACATTATTTAAATGCTTCTCTGCAATGAGGCGAAGCTTTAAAGCTTTAAATCTAATCAGTAGAAATATAACAGCAGGAGCAAACTAATTAATAATTCAGAAACTGGTTCGACAGCTACACTGCAGCTAAAGCAGAAGGGAAAAAAAGATTTCTGCCAAAGGGCCCTGAAAAGGGTAATGTCTTTTTGAAATGCCCACCGGTAAGCACCTGTTCTGTGTGTGTGTGTTTTTCTCGAAGAAAAACTAGAGCTGTGCAACAGTATCTATTATCTGACACCATAAAACCAGTGGATTTGGAAAAACTATGGAGCTGGTAAAGGCTGCTTTAATCTGCACAGATACACACAATACAGGTTAGAGCAATAAGAAAAAATGAGTGAAGTTGATTATTTGTTATTGTGAACACACCAGAGCACACAGTGCACCACAACAAAACATGCCCTCTGCACTTAACCCATCACACGTGCACACGTGGAGAAACAGGCCACTATGAACAGCAGCACCCGGGGAGCAGTGAAGTGGGGACGGTACCTTGTGCAAGGGTTACCCCAGTGGTGCAAAATAATAATAAAAAGTAAAAACAACCAGTTTACAAATGGTCATAAAATCTGTATTGTATCCTGATTACATTTTAGCCATGTGTTCTCACTTGAAAATCAAATGTGTTTCTGATCAGCTATGTTACGAGCTATATGCAAATTAGCTTGTTTACGACAACCAATCTATATTTGTGTGTTCTGTTCAAAAGAAAAGCCCTGTCCAGCAGCCCAATACAGGCAAGTGTTGACAAGAAATGGCAGAATAAAATATTGCCTTAAACGTGTGTTACATATAGTGTGCTATATCAAAAAGGTGAGGTAAAGTGAGGTAAAGTTTATCTAAACACAGGTTTTATTTGAGATGATTGGCTCATCCAGAATGGCTATGGGATTATAATAGCACTCAGAGAAGAAACTCCTAGAAGAAGAAGCAGTGATGCCTGTATGAAGTGGTGGTGTTGCAGAGAATGGTGTCATAAGTACAGCAGGGGGCGGCGTTTCATTAATGTTATGTAGTGTAATGTTATGCCACACTTGTTATGCTCCCTTTCATACCGTTACATACCATTCTGCCCCTATATGCTCCATGTAAGTTTACGTTTTTGCAGGTCTGGAAGATTAAAATTCATTTTTGTACAAAATGTTGCCATTATTGACCATGCGGTCAGCAAAAACGGGTAGGGACATCTAGACACAAAGAAGGCTTCACCAGAAAAATAAAATCTATAAGCCATTTGTATATGTTCCCTCCAAACACAGTTAAAACTCCTTCACTGTTTTCTTTACTCCCTTTATTAAAAATCTGCACACACAGAAGAGGTGATCACTCATTAGGACGGCTGTGGGTGGGTTTCTCTCTCTCCGTCGGGCGATTAAAAGCAAGGGATGGCTGTGGAACAGAGGGATAAAAGGGAGAGTGGTATCAAATATTGAAGAGGAGTGCATTAGGAGGGTGAGAAGGCCAGCCTCTGCGGTACTCAGCCCAAGAGGAGATTATATCGGCATGGAACAGGCAACACCTTACAGCATACTTGGCCGAGAACAAAGCAGCACCTGCTTACCGAGGTGTAAAGACAGCCAGAAAGGACCTCAGAGCAGGGGATAATGCATGGAGCAGCTCCCCCAATGGCAGACGTGACTCTGCACACTAGATAGGAGGTTCAAATGAGACACTGACTGAGCTTAGCCCTCCTATCTCCCCCAGGGTGTATACAAAAAGACTCCTCTCACATTTTGATTGACTCTTTCTTCCCCATTGCTCGTCAAAAAACGGGGGGAGAACAGACAGAAAGTGTAGATTTTAACCTCAAAGTTCATACAGTGTTTCAACGTAGATGAGAATCGTATTCATTATAATATAAATGAAAACAAGAGATACAAGCCTGTCCCGAGACAATGTATGTGAAATAGAATTCAGTACACTGTTAATGGTAGGATGCGCAATTTTGGAGAAAAAAAATACAAATACAAAGCTGAGGTGTCATCATGGAAAAGCCACAACAAAGTTTACTAAAACCTCTTTTTTCCTCATCATCTTTCCTACGGTAATGAAAGCTGCTGAAGGTAGTTTCTCTGCTATTGGGAGGTGCTTTAAAATGTGCATTCAGCCCCACAGCTGCTATGTTATTTGTTACTAACACTACAATACTGACACAGAAGGCTGCAATATACAATAACCCTTCAAGATAATCAAAGTGCTTTTGACCATGCAACCAATCACAACTCCAGGTGAATCTTACTAGTTATTTTGGTGACTAGATGGTTCATTCAAACTCTTTGGAGCCAGGGTTCATCAGTATACTTCTATGCAAGAGCTTGTTCAGACTCTACTTGGCCATTTTGACTTTTAGGCTATATTTCATATTTTTGTTTCGATAATATTCCAATTATTTAATTTCAGGGCTCTTTCAGACTCTTTTGAGCCAGGGTTCATTTGGACTCGTTTGGGCAAGGCATCACTCATTTTCATACTGGTTTTGTTTTTCGATACTTTCAATTTTATTCCTACTCCTTTGCTAACTTGTGCTGTAGTTCATTTCAAAGGTTAGCACAGGAGCTAAATACTGCTTGAACGTCAGCATGAATAGATGGAGCCAATCTGTGGTAGGCTGAACAAGAAGATCTATGTTAATGTGTTGATTTTGTGTCATCACAGAGACCCTGCTTTAAAATGGCAGTTTGATTCCATATATGGACTACAGGAAGAGTGAACATAGATCTTTTAGTCTTTAACAGTCTTCAAACACTTAAATCCCTTTTTATTCCAGAAAACTAAGGCTATGTCCCCATTTATGTAGTACATACACTTAAATCCTTTTTTATTCCAGAAAACTGAGGCTAAGTCCCCATTAACACACTAAAAGAGATCCAAAGTACAATGAGAAGCAATATAATCGTAATACTGATATTTGTCCATATCATGCAGCCCAAGTATAAACCTTTCTTAGCTGAGCTGTACATTTTGTAACACTAGCATAGCATTAGTGAATTTGTTATCAGAAATTCATTTTAAAAAACAGTGATTGTGTCTTTATTCAGATAGAGTATTTTTTACCCTGTAAGTCAGAGAAAATTAATCAAACTGTAATGTGCAGCCTGAAAACTAGGCCTATGTAAGGACACATTGAATGAGAAACTCTTTTGCTACCAAAATTAATATTCTTCTCTTTTTACTGACTTCCACAAACTGAGATTGAGAGCATACAAGGCCAGCAAGTCTCTTTTTCCCTCCCCTGATCTGATTCTCTTTCTTTCCTTTTCCCTTCAACAGTCTAACAGCCCAGCCTTGGACTGGGCTGGCCAGCACCTTCAATCGTTTTCTTTCAATCAGTTCCCATCCCTCCATCTGCTGATGTTGACCCAAGCTTGTAAGATCAAGCCACTCTCATGGACTCTCCCTCTTGCACAGCTGAAAGTGTTTAAGTGGGCCAGGTGAGGGCAAACCACTGCCATCTGTTCCATTCTGCAGGCTGTACCTCCCGAAAGCCCTGGGAGCGGAGTACAGCACCTTGTCTGACAGAACCAGTGGGTGGTGTCTATCACCCCATTGTGAGGAGGTCAGGGAAAATGGCACCTCTCCAGGCCATGGTGGACAAGACCAGAACATCTGCTGTTCTAACTCCTAAACCACAATGGCATCTCAGCTATGTCTAATGCTCTGCAGCAAATGTAATATTAGAAATCTTTAAAGGTTTTTCTAAGATTCTTATGAGTCAAGGTCAATGTGGATGCTCTATTATTATTACTGTTATTATTTTAAAATGAGATTTTTTAAAGACAGAATTTGAAAGGGTTCATTCAGACTCTTTTGGAGAACAGCCCAGTTGTTTCTTTTGGGGCAGGATAAATGCAAGTGTGTTTTGGGTCTAGGCTCTCATTAATTAGGAGTCAGAAGTTTACATTTATTTAGTTTTAATTCATTCAGACTCTTTAGAGACAGGGTTCATTTGGGTTCCCTTTGAAACCAGGGTTCATTTGTACACTTTTACACTAGAGGTGTTTAAGACCTTCATTCAGATTTTTTTCTGTTAGGGCTGTTCATTTGGGTGAATAAAAACTCTTTTGGGCAATGAATCACACACTCTTGATTTGTTTTGACTCTTTTGGGGCATGGGTTAATTCAGACTCTTTGAGGAAAGGATTTGATTAAATTCTTTGATCTTTTATCAATTATGTAAAAGTTAAAGAACGTTATCAAATTACACATTCTTGTTTTGTTGTTGTCTTGCAATTCTTTTTCAAAATCTCAATGTTTCTGGAAATGGAGTTTTACTTCTTCAGTGTTCCAAACAGTTCAGGAAGACACGAAACATCTCAGCCAGTATTCCCTGTGTCAGGATCAATGCCTGATTGAGAGATCATAGAGATGAATATTTATGCCAAGCTCTGCTGTTGCTAAGCCTCAAAAATACAAGTTTGTTCCTTTGCACTTAGAAAACAAAGCCACAGCTCAGGATAAAGCACCCCCACTAGAACACTACATACAGCTGTTCCCTACAACTCTGATCTACAACTAATGAACATGTTGATTTCAGACCTATTGATTGCAAAGAAAAAAAACTCACATGTTTTATTATCCTGCATAAAGCTGTCTAGTGAAGCGTTTAATGAAATGGTGTTGCCTTGGCTTACAAATCACTCTGCAAGTCACATGGGAACACATACAGGCTTTCACTTAAAGGTTATCTGTATATTTCTCAACATTTAGCAGAAGAACATTTACAATACAACAAATCGAGCATGAAGTAGTAATAGGCAATTGATGTGCTGGAAGCAGGATAAACGGGCATGCATAAAGACTATGACATGGGTCTTACTATAATGGCTAGGCATCTGAGTCAGAGCATCTTCAGAAAAGCATGTCTTATGGTGTGCTCCAGGCCTGCAGTGTTTAATATCTACCAAAAATTGATTAAAGGAAGAAAAACTTGTAAAACAGCGACAAGGCACCCAAGGCTCACTGATGCATATAGGGAATGAAGGTTAGCCCATCGGGTCCAATCCCACAGAAGAGCTACTGTTTAAAATGTTTACGCTGACTCTGATAGAAAGGTGACAGAACACACGTAAGGAAGATGTACACAATATTTGGCAGGTGTTGTTAATGATGACCAGGGAACCTAAATGTTATAAACAAGGGCAAACTGCACAATATACAAACAGTGTAAAATACAATAAGGTTATCGCTTTAGACTGACTGATGGTGGATGGATGAGAAGGCTTCACGTAAGTAATCTGAATTAGGCGATGCTCAGGCTGTCCAGTCTGCACTTCTCAACTGATATTAAAGCACAAATTAGTCGTAATAATCTAGTGAATGCATGTGTAATAGCATATAAATTCAAATGTGAAACATTTTATGCTTTCTATCAGAACATGCTTTGTTCTGATTGGCTGCCTATTTGTGACATCAGTTCAAAAAATCCACATACTGTCTGTTTGGACTTGGGAGTGAAAGTGTCTACATCAGTGGTTCTTAACCTTTTTGGAGGTACCGAACCCCACCAGTTTCATATACACATTCACCGAACCCCTCTTTAGTGAAAAATAAAATATGATTTTTAACAAAAACATAGATATGTTTTTTACTGGTGCACAAAATGAGCCGTGCATGAACATCACCTTGTTCAAAGAACAAAACCAACA